>JAXCLR010000105.1:4227707-4248851 GCA_035584095.1 Annona squamosa
AAAATAAAAAAAAATAGGTGCAGTGCACCCGGGTGCGTTGAGGCTGAGTGCACCCGGGTGCACTGAATTGCGCTCCCATGTTAAATATACTTAGATTAACAGTTCTATAAAAAAAAATTCAAAAAAAAATATAAAAAAGAGTTATATCAAGTGCACCACCCGGTACACAAGATCACGTCCCAAATATGTAAACCAGGAATTTAAATTTCTACTTTTATGTTTTATCGCATCATCGCATTATTAACCACCTAAAATTATCATTATTTCTACGGAAATTGTTGCCAGCACATTCATTGGATATTCTCGGATGTTCATCGGATCAAGTATAGCTTAATAGCTAGCCCGCCCAACGATGGACAGGTACGAGGAAATAAATAGTCTACAATAATCTACATGTGCCTGCCGCTGCTGAAAAGTAGCTTTTTGGGTTCTTAGGATGGCATTGGCGGTTGCATTCGATTGGAATATACTTTTTTTTTTATTGGTATTTATATTAGAATCATCTCAAATATTGTCTTACAATTAGGCCCTCGTATCATTCTAACAATTTGCTTACACAGTTCTACGGTTCTTAGAGAAGAACGTCACAACGCTGCCCCTGCGATTCGAACCCCCACACCACGTAACGGTGACCCGTGAGTTACCAACGAGGCAGTGGCTCGATTGGAATAGACTTGCATGTCCCACATTTCTATCATGTGATTGGAAAAAATCGTGTCCCACATTTCGCTGTATAATTTATCTAAAAAATATTTCGCTTTACCTATTTCCGGAGAAAGAAATAGGCTGAATTTTACATCCTTCAGTAACAAGTAAAACATAGATGGTAAGTTACAAAAAAATTTCTCCTCACTATCATTTTTAAAATTTTACATTTTAGAGTAAAGAATAGCGTAATCTTCTGCAATAAATTAGAAGCCTTCCACAGTGCCCACGCATGCCATTTAAACATTTGACCAGCCGATTCCTTTGAATGGTAGGCAACCTTCTTTTTTTTCTCTCATTATTTCTTATTTTCTAAACAACAACAGGCATTTTCCAGCGTGGACGGTGTTGAATTCATACATGAATGGGTTGTCCATAAAAGCAGGATTGTAGAGGTACATACATACAAATACAACGCCGGGCTGCTAGCACAATTTGAACAGCAGGAGAAATGAATACCAGTTTCAGTGCAACGAAAGAATTTTTTGAGTGGGGAAGGAAAACATCAGACAATCACCACACACCCTAACAATTACCGGTATCTCTTTCCTCCTCTTCTTCATTTGAACATATTATACATAAAATCGTGAAAAAGCTTCGGTGAATTATTACTGCATAACAATATGCAATCGGACAGAAAGCAAAAAAACCACCTAACATTCACAACCTGATGACCTTGGTTGCCGTCCGCCACCTGCCACATCAATAGTATCTGGAAGGTATCTGCAATAACAAGAAAAGATAAATGTCAATAAAAAATAATGCCGATAAAGTATGGGTTTGTTGAAATTTGACATCATTACGTTCTTCAAGTAAAAGATAATGGCTCATCTAGTAATACAAAATGGTTTTCTAATTCTAAATTTCATTCAATGTGCCCCAGCTCCTGAGGAATTCAGACTAATTGAGACTAGGCCTCTCTAGCAGACCTATTTGGATTCTGAATCTCCAGTCAGTACAGTTATGATGAGCAGAAACTAGCGAAAAATAGAACTTCACTAACGCATGCTACAGAGGAGGGTTGACTTAATAATGAATGTTTATAAATCACATCCTTTCAGGTTCAAGCTGGAAGACAGGCAAATCTGATGAAGATTAAGCAGTGTATTAACCTAAAAACTAACAGAACAGGGGCAGGAGTGACCACAAGAGAGAAGGACAAAAGCAGATAATTAATTCTCATCACAATCAACGTGTTCAAGGAAAAATAAAATCAGCAGCCACACGAAATGTCCATTTTCTTGATGATAAATGATCATGGATAAATGCTATTCACAATTTAGAAAGTCATCAGGTTTAAGCATTCAAACACGAAATCCAAAGGAAGGTAGTGATTACTCGCAACCTACATGAAAACAAAGATGGCATGCAGAACTTAGAAGCATATTTTGGAACTACTCACATTTCTTCTTCAGGCTCATTCTTGAGAGCATTCTTTGCTATACACTGGAAGGCGGCTTCAACATTAGTTCCCTCTTTTGCAGAAGTCTCAAAATAGGGAATACCCTTCTGGGCACACCATGCCTTTGCCTTCTTCTCTGACACCTGAAATCCCAAAAGGTAGAAATAGCTCTTGCTTGATAAGCAGCATAGACAGGCTACTGAAAAGTCATGAGGTGCACCAGAAGGGAATTAACACCAGCATAACTATCACATAAAACAAAACCAACGGTATCAACTGTTGGTGTCCAGAAATGAAAATCAAGCAACTAATGAACACAAGTAGGATCGGTTGTAAGTGAAAGCTGAAATATCTTACCACTCGGCTGTTGCCACCATCCACATCTATTTTGTTTCCAAGCACAACAAATGGGAAATTCTCGGGGTCAGATGGGCTTGCCTAAAAGTCAAAACCAAAACATTAAGCCTTTTGGTAAACCCCAACATTAAAACCTTTATTGCAAGAAAGAAAAAAGACAAAAGTGAAAGCAAAACAAGACAAAACAAAACAAAACAAAAACAAGAAACTAGTTTCCTGGCCATACACCAGGTAAAAGGTACCTGAATGAGAAACTCATCCCGCCATGTGTTAAGGCTCTCAAATGATTTCATAACATTAACATCATAAACAAGAACACAGCAGTCTGCACCACGGTAGAAAGCCACACCTAGACTTTGAAATCTCTCTTGACCAGCTGTATCCCATATCTGAAAATATGAGAATCGGATACAAACAGAATCAGTTTAGAAACATAAAGTTGGAAACAATGATCATGATTTTATCTTCTATGTTGTGTTAGAAACAAAAAGTTGGGAAGAAAGATCATTATTGATATGTTCATATCGCTGGAAAAACTAAAGGGTCAACGGGTAAGGTTTTACTACAACTACTTGAGATGCATTTGGAATCTTCAACAGACCTTTTTAAATAATATTCAATTTCAAAGTCTCTAAAAGCTTGAACATCTGGGATAAATAAGTGAAAAAACAATTTTCAACCATCATAATATTTTTTTCTTGAGTATAATCAATTTATTGAAGGACAAAACAAACCATCACACCTAGCAATCACCAATGTTCTGATGACCAGATTTATTGAATTACATTCAAATGGGTAAACAAAATGCTAAAATCGTGTTCTAAATTATGCAACAACCAATTTAGTAAATTCTTCCATTTGAGTCCATACGACATAAGAAAAATCTCTAAATTGCATTTTTTCCAATCCAAAATGCCACCTTCCATATTAGACACTAAAGATATCAACATCACAGAATCAAAACCATCAAGAAAATGGAACCCATGGGAATACTAGGTCAACCTTAGATATCATTCCACATTTAGTGTCAAATTTCCTTCTCCAGAAGAGAGAGAACAGGAGGAATTCATTTCGAATTTGCTACTCTGTTCCATCCATAAACGAGAATTCATTTTGTCTTGGAGAAATGGCCAACTGGGTAATCACTCTCCAAGGGCCATGAAAATTTCTGCTTGATCCAATAATTTCATTTTGAAAATGGCCACTCAAGTTACTTCACTATCCAATATTTCTCCATAAATATATGATAAACCTCTAAAAACCAAACCATCCTTCCATAATTTCATGCCTTATCCATTACAAATAATGAAGGATTCATTTGCTTAGTAGTCCCAGCACCCCCACAGTGCCTTACCCAATTAATCCTTGATCCCCGTAGAGCAAGGATTCTTTCACCAACAACCCTCCACCACTGCTACCATCTTTTCAAATCAGACCACCTTCTTTAAAGAATTCCCATAGCCATTATCTAATAGAATCCTCCAGTCCATGACCTCCAACATTTCACATCCTAAATATGAGCTCCTTCTTGCTCTTTATACATCATCAAATTCCTTTAGATAATGCACCCACCAGAAATCCATCAGAGATGCAAGCTTGAATAGTAAAAGGACTTAAGATGAAGCAACAATGGAAAGAAAGACCTAGTAAACTAACACTGTGATGTCTTTTCAATCAGAAGTCCTCACCAGCCAGAGTTTTAACTTCATCTTCATCAGTTTCAGGACTTCAATTGCCAGAAATCCCCCAATTTTACAGATGTAGCCTAAACAATTCATAAAATAATACCTAAAAAACGTAGAACCATGCATAGAGCATAATAATATCTTAAACAGTGAAGTCCATAAGCTACCCTAGAACATTTGCCATCAATCCTACCAAAGAATAGTTTTTTTTTTTTTTAAAATAGTCATCCGCAATTGGCTAATTGTGCAATCAAACTCAATGGATACACGTCTGGACATATGTCCAGAGCAAAAGAGGATCAGATCTCATTAATGGTTAACATATAGAATTTATGTGATGTAATAAAATGCCTATGTTAAATTCTTTTAGGCAATCCAATTCTTGTATCTCATTTGACGCTGTTTCTACACAGAAAAGTTTTTTTTAACTTAGCACAAGTTTGGAAAGCAATATATGGGCAAAAAATCCCAACCTGAAATAAGGAAGATTGGCTAGGATCCGATTGATATCAGACCAGCTAAGAACCAGCCAGTCTACTCTAGCCCAGTTTTGAGATTATTGGGTCAAAGGTCTTCATCCATTCCAATAGAACCTGAAACCTAAAGCACAAGATCCATTGCCTAGACAACTCATAAAGCACATAGCCAGCACCTAATAAAGCCGCATCCATTGCATATAAATTTAAAGGCAAGTAGGTAACTGCATATCCATTACACAAATTTTAAGTAGTGAATTACAGTCAGTCCTTCCAATCTGGGCGTCTTTCACTCTATTTGTATGAATTCCTTTGCATGTATGATGCTTCCTTTACAATATCTCAGTTTTTGTGCGTGTGTGTGTTTTCAAGACAACTGAATGCTACCTGCTATGATCACTGATAAAGGTACAAAAGAAAAGCAGTTCCGTAATTTAAAGTTTTCAGATTGTGCAACTGGGATTTATCAATAGAAGGATAAACATCGTGAAATCGTCATAAAAATTGTCCATCATAAAAGTTTCAAATTTTGCTTTGCAGTTTGCACAATACCTTGTAGATTAACAAAAGAAAAGCTAATGTAAACGAAAGCCCACGGGCCCAGAAAAAGACTGATCTGAATCAGAAAACTAGTAGGAAGTAGCAAATGATATAACATCGCACAGAGATCGTAAATGGTTCATTGGGAATGAAAGATAAACGCCATACTGAAAACAAAAATCATGATCCAAGCCAGCATACATCCAGCTCTCCTCCAGATACATCACACCAACAAATAAGACGAACCAGAGATATCAAAAAAAATCATGTCAAAACAGAATGTCCATGATGCAAATTGTTCCTCCTTTCTAGTTAAACACAATGTCCACAAAAGTACTGATAAAAAAAAATAATGAATTTTGCAGATGATCATCCAAAACATTGGATGCAATCTAGTCTAATAATTCCCTCAAGATACTTGAAGAACAGTTGGAATTTTACCTGCAATGTGAACAGTCTGTCTTCAAATTGAACTTCTTTGGTCAAGAAATCAGCTCCAATCGTCGCTTTATACTGGTTACTGAACTTCCGATTCACGTATCTAAGCACTTGGGTTAAAGAAAATAACACCACCTCCAAAATTCATCAATGCAGGAAAAAAATTGACAGCAACAAATATAAGGAAAGGGAAACAAACAAGATAACCACTTCGAGCACAGAGGTGCCGTGATTTGGCATCTTCATCACAGCCTATCGACCATCCATAAAAATGCTTGTTGCTAATCCAATCAATTCCGGGTGAGTGCTATTATGATTTGCACATGTTAATTGGGGGGAAAAAGTCAATCACACCCAAGTTCCGTAAATGAGGATACTGATTCATCAGAGACGTCTTCCCAACCCTATCGAAACATACAGACAAAAGCGATCACAGCATGCCATTAGAAAAACGATAACAGTGATTGCAGCGAGAATTCGAAAGAAGAACCACAAATTTAAGAGGAAGACAGAAAATTTGATCTTTTAGCATCGAAAGGCAAGATTTCTAAGGGTTTCAAATCGGGGGAGCAGGGGATTGAAAAAAACAGTAGCTCGTAACAGCATACCCGGAATCGCCGAGGATTATCACCTTAAGAAGCATCCGCCGTCGAGACGCCATGGATTCGTAACACCTAGATCTCTTGAAAGCTCTGGACTACGACGGACGGACGGACGGACGGACGGAGACGAATGAATACAGACAGACGGAACTACGCTTCTAACGAATGCTTGACATTTCTCAGACTCGTATACCTCGACTGACGGAAATACCACCTTTCCGATCCGCAATTACCAGCCGGTTCGAGATTATTCAATTACGGGGATTGCCAGGTAACATCTGCATGGTGTCAGTGTGTTACTCCGCCGTGGATCAAACAGAGGCCAACTGTCGGAGCTGAAATAAACGATCAAAATAAAGTAGACGTTGGGTAATAGGTAAAATGGTGAGATTGTATGAAAGGGTGGAAAATGAAAAAGAGAATTTTTTAAAAAATGTGGAATTGATAGGAAATAATAGATGTATAATTGGAATAAATAGGTTTGTTGTATGTAGTTGTTAGGACAAATGATTGGAATGTAGGGGTAAAAGTGGAAAAAATAGTGTGATTGATAGAATAATAATTAGCATTGAAAAACTAAATACCATGGAAAAACCATGGTTCCCACGGTGAGACGTTACCAAACGTCCCCATAGTCACTATTATCCTTATCATGAAATCACATATGATCGTGCCAACCTCCATCCTTCATAACCAAATATATGAATATATTGGACGTGTTTGACCTTAATTCCACCGTACATTTTCAAAATTATAAAGATATTGGCTATGTTTGTATTTAATTTCAATAATGCCCATTCTATCAAAAAGTTAAATTTTTTAAAATACCAAAAATACCCTTGTTGTAAAATAATAAAAAATAAAAAATAAAATTGAAGTGCTATAAATTTAGAATTCACGTGCACTTAGGGCGACAGTGAGTTATAATATTTAATTTTTCCGAGTGCATCATAAATTTGATGGACATATTAATAATTTCACATAATCTCTAATGGCATTAACTCACGAAATTCATATTTTTGAAATTAAATGCAAACATAGTGGGTATATTTTGAATTTTAGAAACATAGTATACGGTAGTTGTATTGAAAAATGTATAAAAATGAATGAAAAGTATAATAGTTATATATGAAAATGTGTTGAAATGATTAAAAAATAATGTACTTGTATAGAAAAATGGATTTTTTGGAGGAAAACAATTTTTTCGCATGGGTTATCAAATAATTATATGCTACAATTAAACTATTTTTAAAATATTTCTGTAAATTTAATTTCGTTCGTACATTTTACCTATATTTGGAGAAAAGTATTGATAGATCTTAATTTGGCCTCAGGTTCAACTATACCCAATTAAGGTGAGAATCATCAAAGGATAAATTTGGCCTTAGGGTGTGTTTAGTTTTAAATAAAACTTGAAAAAAAAAAAAATTTATGCAGCAGTGAAATCCCAAAAAACCACAAAGACCCCTAGATTAAAAAATTTCACCGTAAATATATTTTTTTAGTTATGATGGATGTTCGCGATTTTATACTATTCATCCCTGGAAGGATGAAGTCCATCAATGGAAGGTCGAGTGCTGGGAAGAGATTTCTTTCCTTCTCCACTTCTCTTTCCTTATTCTTTTTCCCTCCTTGTGAGAGATTGATTGATATTTATACAGAGTTTGACATGTCTTGTGTTGAATAAAATAATCGTGGTTGTTTCTTATAGATCTCCTTGGGAGCAACAAGTCATTTTATTATTATTATTTTTTTCTGAAGCTGGAGCTAGTGCTCGTGGCTGGTAGTTGATTACATTCGAGGGGGATTCGAAACCCCGACCAAGGGTTGTGAAGCGGCCTGCTGCCCTGGACGTCAATGTCTCTATCCTTGATCAAAGAAGAAAATTGCTTAATATGATTGTCCTAATACGGTTAGGCAATCTTACATGTCTCAAGGAATCTTTATTAAGTGAATTGTCCATCATATTGTATGTGTCCAGTTAATCCAGGGATAAGGATCACTAGATTAACCCCTTATTTTGTCGAAAGCTGGAGCCTTCCGGCTGAAAAAGGATTTGCCCTTTGCTATCCTTGGGTGAGAGAGGTGCTTTGGCAAAGCCATGCTCTTTTGAGCAAAGTTGTGTTAAACCTCGATTTTGCTTATTGCTAATTCCAATTATGTTTGACCCTACAAATAGAAATGACTTGAATTTTTATTAAAGTTTAATATTTAATAAAAATATTATATTATTTATCAAAGAATGCCAAATTTATAAATTGAAACATCAAAATTGAAATTAATTTATTAATATATCGGGATTCATATTCTCATTTTCATATTTTGAAAACATTTTTTATTAAAATTTTATATAATTAGTGAGTATGTTACTATGTATGAAAATTTACGTATTTATTTTATTGTTTGATTAAAGTATTAAATGTTAACTAAAAAGAATAAAGATAAAAATATGTGTTAACATTATTAGTATTAAATGTGTTGAAAAATAGGTTTTCAAAATCAATAATTCTGTATAAGAATTCACAACAGGTCAACTTATTTAATCCGTTCAACCTATTTAATCCGTTTAACTTATATAACTTATTTAATTCATTAAAATTATTATAAGTGTAAATCCCTTGGCTATTTTTTCCATTAAGTTCTCCTTCCATCACCTAAAATTTGTTTTTCAGTGTTATTATAATTCTATTTTTTCATTATTGTTCTATTTTCATTTTTCTTGCGCTGAAATAAGTTATGTGTTATACAACTCATTAGCAACCACCAACTCATTTATCAAATAAATTAGAATTAAGCTCTACCTTGTCCAACACATTCTGTTAACACTTATATACAGGAGTAACTTAAAATTATGCATATTTTTATTTTTATAGATGTATGAGACGCCCACTTGGATCATTTCTTATACCAAATTTTACTATTTATGATTTTTATATTATTTGAAAACAAAAATGAGTTTATTTTTAGAATAAATATGTGTAAAAAATCAAGCGATATAAATTTTAATGTCAAACTGACGTACATAAAAGTACAAAACCCACACATCTACAAAAAATTATAAATAGTAGGGCTGTTCGTATATTGCCTCATACACGGGCAGCTGCGTAGAATCGTTCTCATCAGCTAATATAAATAGAACATTTTTCCGAAAATTAGATTGTACAGGAAAAATAAAACACCAACATTTTTCTTAATGATGAATACTCATATAATTATAAAAGCTTTCTAAATAGTTTTATAATAATTTCAGTCTTAAAATGTCATACGCCGTCATTTGAACGGATTATGGCACGATCTCAGGCATGTTGATTATAAGGGTATTTGTGGTAAGTGTACTTGATTTCAAGGTATGTTGTATTGTAACTTTGTAAGTATTTTGTGGTAATTATACTTTATTTCAAGGTATGCTGGATTATGAAGGTAATATATTTTTTATCTTATGAAAATATTGCGTTCATTATATTAAAGTTGTTAAGAGCCTATTTTTCATTATAATATATATTTTTACTTTTAAAGACAGCTTTTTCAATTTCTAAAACAAGTTTAATATTTTTAATACAGTCTTTATAATTTCTAATACATGTTGTCAGTGCCTTGTATTCTCTTTTGGACTACAAATTTTATTCAAAGAATCTTATATACTTTAAAATAATCCTGACTTTGCTTTGAATTTTGAAAAAATATTAGCCATTAGGGGACGAAAGAGGATCTCCATTTGGTTGACACACGGAAGGCTGAAATGCCCACCCGATAAAAATAATAACAATAATAAAATCCGCTGCCCACTCTCGCATACAATGCAAACAGCTCGCTGTATTTTTCCGGGGCGTAAGTGAATTTTCGGTGCTATAAATTTATAGATTTTTCTTCCTGATGAATATTAGTTTATAGAATTAAAAAATAATAATGAAATATGCGGTGGACCGTCCTGAACGGATCCGCAGCTCGGTTCGTCATGTGCGGGACAACCTGGCCACGTAACGGACGACAGGAAATTTAAAAAGGAGGGATAAAAACAAAAACACGTGGTCGAATCACCGAGCCTATGATTCGTGGGCCCGTCTAGCATTTTCGCGTGGATGGCTAGAATTAGCCTGCTCGATTGGATCACAGGATAGAAGGAATGGCGGGAAATCGACCTCGTGGGCCTGCTCTGGATGACAAATACCCAATGCTTCGGTCTTCCCGTGGCCCTCGGGAGGTTTTCCAACGTGCAGATTTCTTAATTTGGGGACGCTTCCATGAGCACCTTTTTTATGAAATTCTTTCTATTTTTAAAATTTTAATAATTAATAAAAAATTCACTTCATCTTTTGTATTTAACATCATTTATAGTATCCTTGAAGTCTTTTTATTTTTTTATTCCATTGTATATAAGTCTCATATATAAATGTGTAAAATTAACATAATAAAATAGTTCAATAATAAAATATCAACTTTAAAATATTTTTTTAATATCTAAACCATCTAAAATATCAATAATATTTATATAAATTATTATATAAAGTATTGTTACATTATAATTTATGTGTGAATGGATCTAAGAAGTTTTCATAATTTAAACATAGATGCGCTTATTTTTAAGCAAATGTGGCCTATAAACATATTGGATTGGGATGAAACTTGGTCTCCTAGCTAAAAAAGTGGTGTTAAATACAATGAATGTTTTGGATTTTCATCAAGGATCAATATTTCAAAAATAAAAAGGAGTTTGATGAAATCACTTTTATGAAAACCGGTTTCATAGAAATATTGGCGTTCTTAATTTTCTTTCACATGCAAAACCCAACACCGCAGCGGGACTCCAGTCCTGGCAGGTCACATGAGGAGAAGTAAAAATTTCTGGGCTAATTTGTAACTACACCGGCATAATTTAATTATAATTATATTTATATTTATATAGTTTAAAAATTATGAATAATTTCACATAGTTTGACCATAATTGTAAATATACTTACGTCGTTACTGTACCATCGCAGCGTGAGTATATTTGCAAATTAAGTAAGTATATTTAATATTTGCTTTCACAAATTTCCCCAGTTTCGAATGGGCTAAGCCTCTGGGCTGGGCTTAGCACATGTGTCCTGAATGTTGCTCGTAGACGCTAGACACTGCCCTTGAAGAGCAGTGCATAGAATGGACGCTTCAAGAGCAAAAAATTAAAAATTGCCTGCCGGATGGAACTTAGATTTCAAACTGCGGATTAGTATAGTTCGGAAATACTCAACCCACATTATCAGTGCACGGCATTGGAATAAAGAACGACTCAGATTTTTCTTAAAAAGTTGCATTTGAAGTTTCAAAGAAATGCAACGTAGTATGTACAATTGAAAGCTGGATGAAAAGCATATTTGTAAAAAATCTATCAAGCGCTGCTTCTGTTGTTAATTCCAGACGTGCAGTTCCAACGTATGTCACGTGCCCGGTATGCCAGGCAATCGAACATGCTGATACTGTCGTGTTTCACACTAGAATCTTTCTAGAATGCGGGGCGCCATCTCTTCATTAACCAATTTCAAACCTGCATCTGCACCGGAAAGGCAGCGTAGTAATATCGAAATTCCGAAATCTTGAACACGGCTCGGCTGGCTGTGGGCCCGCCCCAACTCCTAGCAAGGGTAAAAAACTAAAAACAAGCTGGGCAGGTACGACTAGCGAGTCGCGACTGACAATGCGATTTTTATTACTTAACAGTTATCACATGGATGATGCGATACTCTGGCCTTGTAACAAACTTCATATGCCGCAGTCCACCGGAGATACGATTTAATCATGAAAGTCACGCCAAACGCCTCCACCAGTTTTCTTTTCTACTCATGGAACAAAGCCACAAGACATGAGTATAGACAAATAAGAATGACACACCTTTGAGTTTTGAATGCGCTCTTTGAGATTGATTTCTGGAAGTTTAAGCCAGTGGCTCCCATTTATTGACCACGGCGTGTCTGTGCATTGAATTAATTGACCAAACTAAGGATATCACTTGTTTCAAGACTCTTGACTAGATGCCAACGGCATAAACCAGTTGGGTTAACGTCCCGGCCTTGGTGCAAGGTGTCTATGGTCCGCAATATGAAAAGAGCATTTGTCTCTTGAATGATTGAGTTAGTAAAAAAGATCTTATAAGTAAATTTTCAAATGAAACAATTAAAAAAAAAATCTTTAGTAGCACGTAAATAAGATGCACAATGTTCCTCCTATCTCGATCCGAACCGTCGGAAAAAAAAGATCAAAATACGCATGATTATTTTCACGATCGAGATGATATGCGGAGCATTGAAGGGTTACGATTCTCGGAAGGTGGCGACAGCAACTCAATACCCAACGGTCGAGAGTCATGATTTGAAGGTCCAACAAAGAATGCACCGAAAGCGAAAAGGCGGAGTGCGATCGACAAAAGTGGGTTCTAATTTTTTACTTTTTTAAAAAAAGCAGAGTAGCAGACATGTGCCTCCCTTTTTTATCCGATCTACTTTTACCAACTAGTGGGGCCCAATTTGTGCCTGCCATGAATGCCTGACCATTAGTGCCTGACCATGGTTCATGAGTGCCCAATTTGTGCCTCCCTTTTTTATACGTTCATGAGTGCCTGACCACCCTTTTGAAAAAAAAATTCCTTTGCCTTTCCTGTGATGGAATTTCAAGGCTAGCCTAAAAATGCAAACAATAATGGAATTGAAATGCCTGCACGTCAAGAGATTTCCTAACGACCATAGATTCCAGGTAAGAGATGACTAAACAACCAAAATAGCTGTTTGGTGATTGTCACGTCTTCCGAAAAAAGATCCAGCCACCTTCATCTGATTTAGACTTCCTTCCACAAAACCCAACAACCAGCAAAAACAAATTCCCAACGCTTTATCTAAAACTAATATAAAGAGAGAAAAAAACCGTAGGCAATATAGAAAAAAAGAATGAGCAGCTGTTACATTGTCTTGATTATTTTTGTAAGAACTAAATACACATAAATCAATAGGATACTTCCAAAAACTATATAATTCAGAGTCCCACAATCGCTGCGCTGTTACTGAAATCAAGTCAAACACAAGGCGGAAGAAGAGAGACAAAAAGGAAAGATTTCTTTTTCTCTTTTTCTTTACAAGCGATAGCGCAAATGCGTACTTCATGAGCTGCCACCACTGAAGCCCCGGCTGTCTTTCTTCATCTTTCCCATCTGCAGCTCACCGGTCTGCTGGCCTTCGCTGCTTGAGGCAGAAGGGTTGAGACCGTATTCACTGGTTGCCCGATCACTGTACTCACTGCTTCCGTATTCTTGGCTTCCCAGAGCCATCTTCCTGAACTTCTTCATGTCTTCTCTGTACATGCCTGTGTCATAATCTGAGCTGCCATAGGAACCATACAGGGTGCTGTGACCAGGAGTCACGCCCTCATTCAAAGATTCCATCGACAGGTCCCCTTCCAATGCTCGAACTACCTGCTTGTTTTAAGCCTCAGTCAGATACTCATGCAATTTTTTATTTTTTTTTTGGGCTTTCATTTAGATCCTAGTGCAACTTAATAGCAATAGTTTCACTCAAATAGTCGGGAAGATCCTGTTTCTAAAACATCCGGGACTGGGATGTTTGAATAGAAGAATATAATGATGTGTATTGAAAATGAGAAAAGTAAGATGATAAATGTAAAAAGTTATATTAGAAATTGAAAAAATTGTCTTAAGAATGGTGAATTCATCCCATTTATGCATCTTGGATGCTTTGGAACAGGCTATGGTCTCATGATTTGGCCATTTGGCATTACAACCAACTACCACTGAAATCTGAAACACTATAATAAATCATGGCAATTGATTCAACCACCTAAAAGCAAATCATACCTGGCTCATCCGTGGGCGGCGCCTTGCAGAATGGCGTACACAAGCAGCAGCCGAAGCAATCATTAGCGCCATCTCATTAACATTGAATTGCCCCTGCAACCGTGGATCAACAAGGCCATCGTAGTTGTGATCCTCCAATGCTCGTGCAAGCAGTGGCCTTGCCTGTAATGTTTAAAGAACAACCATCTTAAATCTCCCAATTTACATAGCTTAGTTATGACACCTGGAGTACTTCTGTATGTGCAGAATGGCATTGTATCACCCAGCAAAGTTCCAATCTCAGCAGTACTTAAGACTAATGCCAAAAAAAAGGAAAAAAAGAACAACAACAACAACAAAAAACACACACACAGGGGTGGGGGGATGTTGGGTGTGGGGCGTGTGGGGATTTCACAAAGGCAACAAGAAACTGACCCAGTCTACCAAACTGTCTTCCATGAAGGTCTGAGCTGAATCAAATGGGCGGCGTCCAGTAATCAGTTCAAGAAGCATTACTCCAAAGGAAAAAACATCTGACTTATCAGTGAGCTTGCCACTGGAAGCATATTCTGGAGCAAGATACCTGTGAAAAGGTTAAGATATTAGCATCACAAGAGGGAATGTTTAGAACAATCTGAACATGTGAAGACATGAAACACGACTCAAATAATGTTTTAAAGCTTAAGAACATAAGAAATTGAAATCTTACTAACCCGAAAGTCCCCATTACTCGAGTAGAGACATGAGTATTGTTATCAGAAGTAAATTTTGCAAGACCAAAGTCAGCAACCTGCATGACCATATCCATTTAATGCTCATGATATGCAAAAGGAAAAATTTGGAAGGATTACGAGGGTATCCAGTTCCTAAACTGAACAATTGAAGAAACTGGCATTTGCCAATGTTCAGTCCTAGTCAAAATGAATTTTTCTAGACAAAAAAAGTGTGTACCCTAGCATGGATCATGATTCATGCGAACAAATAATGATAAGAGATCTAACCTTTGCTTCAAACTTGAAATCAACAAGTATATTAGATGCTTTAATATCACGATGAATGATCTTGGGATGGCCTGCAAATTTATTTTAAAAAATGTCAAACCACCAAAACAAAGCAGAAGAATCCTTAGACTCGATAGCTTCATCTGATTTGCCAAAGCTTAATAAGAAATGAAAACAAATAGCTAAAAATGGAAACAAAACAAGACAAAGAACTTACAATCCTCATGTAGATATGCCAATCCCTTAGCTGCACCCAAAGCA
Source organism: Annona squamosa (assembly GCA_035584095.1). Classification (NCBI taxonomy): domain Eukaryota; kingdom Viridiplantae; phylum Streptophyta; class Magnoliopsida; order Magnoliales; family Annonaceae; genus Annona; species Annona squamosa. The sequence goes on from JAXCLR010000105.1 coordinate 4,242,988, forward strand.
ATTTTTAGCCTAGTTGGCCACTCCATTGTTGGTCGACCCCTTCCTGCAAAAATTTACCCTTTAGATCCAAAAAGCCAACTGCAAGTGGACACCTATGACATATTTACAGATTTTATACAAGCATATGCAATGCAAGGATGCAAACCAGACCAAAATTTGCTAAAAGGATTACCATGCAAGTGGAATTCGAGTGTGTTGTTAGGAACAAATTCATATACAAGCAGCCTCTGGTTCCCAGCTATGCAGTATCCAACCAATGAAACAAGATGCTTGTGATGTACACGGCTGATAATCTCTACCTCTGCCTGGAACTCACGCTCCCCTTGTCCACTGCCAGATTTTAACTGCTTCACTGCAACCTCTCGGCCATTTGAGAGAACTCCTCTGTGGACATACCCAAAACCACCTTGTCCAAGCAGGTTGGCATCTGAAAAACCATCTGTTGCGAGTGCTAACTCTTCATAAGTGAAGGTACTCTTTGAAAACCCAAGAGCAATGCCAGGTGAAGGTGGTGGAAGAGGTGTTTCAGGTCCAGAATAATTAGAACCAGAACCTCCACTGCTGCTGATGGCTGGAGGTGGCGGTGGAGGTTTCGGTGAAGGCATACTAGGAGGAGAAGGTGGCGGCCTAGATGCAAACGGAGGTGGAATTTTAACTACGTGGTCTGCTGCTGGTGGAGCATTGTCTTGCCAGTTCTGTTGCCTTCTGCCATAAGACTCATCTGGAAAAATGCAAGCCACAACAAAAATAAAAATTATTCACGAAAGAAAATTCAGTAACTGGGTACCAAGAAGAAAATTAGCAGATATCGCAGATGGTGATCCCAATCCTAAGTTCTTGACAGTTGTTCAATAAGACAGACAAACGCTTATCATACAAACTCTACCAAGAAAAACAAGGTCACAAATGCACGTTCCAGAGCAAAGCTCCACCCGGTTGTTGTAGAGAGCCCAAATGTAAATTTCCATAGATGGTTAGCCAACAATAGCCATATACGACAAGCCTGTTAAAATATCAGACTTCTTTAATGAGAATCAAAATTTCAATCCTTGCAGTTCCCATCCAATAATCGCCACCAACTGATCTAAACCCGGCAATAATACTGCGCACCAATACCACTTATCGAAAGCCCTTGTCATCAGGAAAATGCACACGACTAATCAATAATTGATATACATAAATCTCTTTCTCTACATAAACAATCTTCGCTGCCAGCAACCATAAAAAAATGGCTCCATTTGATCCGTATTCCTTCTGTCAGGTTCCACCCGAGCACCCATCTACCACATTCGCGCAACATTTCCGGACCATTATGAATACAATCCATTAACAAGACAATAAAATTTCAAATCCACAGTTCGTGATCCAAAATGGGAATATCATTCCATCAATTTACGTCTACCAAACTTTACAAGCAGCACTATACCGAACCCATGTGAAAGTTCGCGTTGTCCTGCACAGATTTTTCTTGATCGAGTAAAAAATCCTACAGACTCTGTTCGGCCTCAAATCCATGAGAAGGAAAGAAGAAAATCGAAAAATGAAACGAACGCATTATAAAATAAAAAAAAAATGAAGTTGTGAAGAAAATAATCGGAGAAATTACCTTTCAGCAGATGTCCTGCAGGCGGAGGCACGTAATAATCATAAGAATCCGGTCCCCTTCTCTTCTTCTTCCTACAGCAGAGGCATAGGATCGACAACACAACCATAACGACAACTACTGCTCCGGCAATTCCCACAATGAGACCCACCGGTGGGCTGCTGCTTGATGATGAAGAAGACGGAGACGGAGGCGGAGGCGGAGACCTGGTAGAAGAGGACGATGGGGATGGAGTCGTCGAACTCCTCGGAGGAGGCGGCGGCGAGCTGTTAGATCCCGAAGCTGGTGGCGGAGGAGAGGAGCCCCCCGGAGATGATGACGGTGGCGTCGCAGTCGGAGGTGGAGGGGAAGACCCTCCCGCGGGTGGAGGTGATGCAACTGTGGCCGGGGGCGGTGGAGATGCGGTTGGAGGAACCGCCTGGGGTGAAGGGGGAGAGGTAGCGTTCGTCGCAGGCTGAGACGAGGGAGGAGGGGTTGCGGCATTCGCCGGAGGGGAGGAAGACGGAGTTTGCGCAGGAGGGGACGGGGGAGAAGACTCTGGGGACGGAGAAGCTCCCGGAGTGGGTGACGACATTGCAGGAAACCGACGGGGTCAGTTCACCAAAACAAACGCCCAACGACTGTCTCAGATCCCGGCTGTGTATATTAGCTTGGGGGGCCGAGATACCGGCCGGAGCAACGACGGCTTCAGCGAGGAGGAGGATTTTATTTCCGGGGTCTGGAAATCTTCGAAAGAAGGCATAAAGCAGAAAAGAAGCTTTAAAAGGAGGCAAATCTGGAGTGCAGACTCTCAGACTCCGCCTCCGGCTGGACAGCGCGGTCCCACTTTTAGTTGAGGCCGTCAAACACGTCGTAGATAAGGCGCAGTTTAATCTCGGTCGTTGGTTCCGACTACCGAGGCGATTCGACAGCTAAACACGGTCCCACTTTTAGCTGAGGCCGTCAAACACGACGTAGATAAGGCGCAGTTTAATCTCGGCCGTTGGTTCCGACTACCGAGGCGATTCGACAGCTAAACACTCCCAAAACGAGAGAAGGATGTTGGATCCAGGAACACTTTTTTTTAATATTTTTTAAATCTAAGATAATTTTTTATATTTAATTATTCATAATTTTAAGAGTTGAGCTTAAAACTGAAGTTGGTGAAACGCGGTATATTCAGCTGCGCTGTTCTCCGCGGAGCCCCCGCGTGGGATGCGGTGGGAGTTCACCGTTCACGCCCTTTTTTATTTTAAACAATGATGACAGATGGGTCATGGGTGGCTGGTTCCAGTTGGTGGGCCAGGCTACTGAATCAATCCGCGCCGTCCAAAAGATAACGGACTTCTGCCTTCTGCTGGAAATCACACCGTTGAGAACGCTTGTCTCTCCAACTGGAGAATTCCTGAACGATGAACGGCGCGAACCGGGAATGGAATCCTTAAAAAAGAACTTTTGCGCAGCATAGTCCCTCGTCGCACGCGGCTACCACGTGCCCAAGCATTTTGCAAGTGGGGCTGTGGAGGTACAACCGAAAAAGTGGCGAGCTACATCATTTCGGGGTGAAAAATAAGTAAAAAATTCTACGAATAGGAAAGTTACGGATGGAGTAATCCATTAAGCAGAGACTGTTATGATGAAAAATTATAAATAGCAGAAATTGTAAAATAATATAATGTGATAGGAATAATAATAAGAAATAAATATAATAAAATTAAAAGAGATAGGTTAGTTATGTTGGTAGTTGTTTAGAAATGATTAAAAAATAGAGTAATTGTATAGAAAATTTTGAATAAATAATTAAAAAATACGGTAGATGTGGAAAGTGAAAAGTTTTAAATTGAAAGGTTTTAACTTGACAATTTTTACTCACTGACAAACACACCAATAATCGCTCCAGACAGATTATTATCTACTAATGATGTGCAAAAAATATTGGGAAGGGAAGAATTTATTCGACAACTTGCTAACGTGCACGGTGCGCCTTTTCAATATTTATCCGTCCTTTCAAACTCATGGGATGATGATCCATCTAGAGCCCACGATGATCCGTCTAGAGCCGCAGCTATCAAGAGATCGAGCGGATAGTGTATTAGTGGGCCCACACTGCCTGTTCCAAGTCATCTCCTGTGAATAGGATGAGATTCAATATTTTCAACATTAAAAGTGAATTTGAAAATGGATAAAATTTGTATTCGAAAAGTTTTTTTTGTATAAGAAACAATATAGGCAATGATAATGTGAAAAGAGAATAACATTAAAAGGATTTGATACAATGCACCAATGTGATTTAACTTATTTTTTATTTTTTAAAATTTTTTATATAATTGTTAATCTATGTATATTTAGCATATGTATCAATTTTTACCATTTTTCTAGTATTTTAGATATTTATTTTTAATTTTTAAAAAATAATGGCATTTTAGTAAATTTTATTATTTTTAAAAATAAAAAATAAATATCTAAAATATTTCAAAAAATGGTAAAAATTGATATATATATATATATATGTCAAATACACTTAGATTAACATCTATATAAAAATTTTCAAAAAAATTAAAAAAAAAGTTAAATACACTGGGTGCATTTAGCCTTAACTCAAAATTAAAACAGATATATTAATTATACAAGTGATCATGTGAAAACGATTAAAAAATAATGTAGTTGTATAAAAAATATAAAAAATAATTTTAAAATATAATAGTCTCAAAGAATGAAAATTTTTAGTTTAAAATTTGTTATTAAAAACAAACATGCCGAGGGTATTTGTTTGTGAAGTTGAGTAAAAAGTTGTGAAGTGAGAAAAGTTTTAAAAATAATATAATACAATATAAATAAATAAATAAGAAAATTATATGAAAAATAATCGAAATATATAAGTAAAAATGTAAAATTTAGGATATACAATAGACATAGATTACAACTGATCAAAAACTGTGCACAGCTATAGTTTTCAGTACAATGCATGCTACCTTTTGTAGCAAATATAATATGTTAATCAAAAATCAAAATAGCATACCACCTGCGTACGAAAACTACAGCAGCAGGACATTTAACAATCTTTCATGATCCCCGTTCCCACTTTACGTCGTCACATTATCAGCGCATTTCCCAGATCCCGAATGCCACTGCCACCGTTTGCGCAGTAATAGACATTGCCGCTGGAAGGAGTCGTAGCTCAAAGAGCAAGGAGTCAGAACACCCACGTGGAAATAGTGGGGCCACCACTGCCGGTTGCTCATTTCCGGTCCTTTTCCTCTCGTTGGAGTCGTCAGGATTTTGCGCAATTTGCTTCTTTATGGCCGAAGGAAGCGGAATACCGTAACTTCTTCTTCTCTTTTTTTTTTTTTTTTTTTTTTGGATTAAGGGGCTGTTTAGCATTTTGGAAAACTTGTAAAAATGGGTGAAACTTTTCGGGTGTATTTGGGAATGGGTAAAATTTTTGTTGAAAAGTTATAGAAAGTAGAAGTTGTCAAATAATGTGATATAATAGGGGTAATAATGAGGAATAAATAAGATAAAGTTAAAATAAATAGGTTAGTTGTATTAGTAGTTATGTAGAAATGATTAAAAAGTATAATTGTTATATAGAAAAATAAAAAGAAGTGATTAAAAAATAGAATAGTTGTTGAGAGTGAAAAGTTTTAAATTGAAAAGTTTTAACTTGACAACTTTTACTTAATAACAAGCACACCCTTCATAGCTTGAGGGAAAGGCTAAAAGTTGTCATTTCAACCAGACGATTTTCAAATTATTGAGCACGCCATATACATACAATTTTTTTTTTTGAAATACATATGTGCATATTTCAATTACGGGGAACCATGCACTGGTTCCAAGCGGCGACGGCTTCCTCTCGTAGCGGTCGTGCATTTAATGAGCCTATTTGGCCTTATGCATAATGGGTCAATGAAGACAATTTCAAACGAGGTTAAAACTTGTCAAAAACCTTTTCAAAATGCCAAATAGCCTCATGAAATAAAACAGTGTAAGAATTTTTTATGATAGAGTAATGGTAGTATGCACACTTAACCCACGTACCGGGCTCAAGTTATCTCTCTTAGGGTGTGTTTGGGAAGTTATAAAATTTTTTATGTAAAATTTTTTGGGTGTGTTTGGCAATTTAGAAAAGTTGTCATGTTAAAACTTTTCAAATCTAAAACTTGTCATTTTTCATAACTATTATTTTTTAAATTATTTTTTATATATTTTTCTATACAACAACCCTACTTTTCAATCATTTCTACACAACTACCAATACAACTAACCTATTTATTTTAAA
>JAXCLR010000105.1:4252739-4267488 GCA_035584095.1 Annona squamosa
GTGTAGAAATGATTGAAAAGTAGGGTTGTTGTATAGAAATATGTGTAAAAAATAATTAAAAAAAGAGTAGTTATGGATAGTGAAAAGTTTTAGATTGAAAAATTTTAATTTGACAACTTTTTCTAATTAACAAACACACACTAAGTATTTGAGCCGTGCTGGCTGTACGTTCGAATCCAGCTTTTGGATTTCAGACAGAAACAAGGAAAAATTATTAGGAGAAATGTGGTATCCGGTTCGGTTGTTTGTGTGAGTAATGGTCTCTTGTTTGGTTGTTGGAAGTTGTGTCTTCCTAATTATTTGGTAGAGCAGTGTCTCCAGATTTGTAAAAATATCTTAGACCTTCAATGTAATATATATTAAGATGTATGTAAATATATTCCAATAAAAAAAAAGTAGATTATGCGTATTAGTGGAGAGCACATGCACGGTTTCTTTTTACCATAGACGTACACATGTCGAAGGCATATAATGACAGCAATTAGAAGAAGCCTATAAGTGGGAATGGAGGATTTTATGTGAATTAGGCGATCAAAAAGTGAAGTGACAAACTCATCAGCAATATGAAGATTGAAGCCAATGCGAAGATATATGAACAAGATCAATGAGGAACTCTCGTTGCAAAAAATAGAATTGAGTCGTGCGTTAAGGCACCGAGCCTTGGAATATGGTGTTAAAAATGAAAAAATAAAAGAAATAATCAAATAGTCAAGATATTGAAGATTGAAGCCAATGTGAAGATATATAAACAAGATCAATAAGGAACTCTTGCTGCAAAGAATATAACCAAGTCGTGCGTTAAGGCACTTAGTCTTGGACTGTGGTGTTAAAAATGAAAAAAAAAAGAAATAATCAAATAGTTAAGATATTGAAGATTGAAGCCAATGTGAAGATATATAAACAAGATCAATAAGGAACTCTTGTTGCAAAAAATAGAACCGAGTCATGCGTTAAGGCACCGAGTCTTGGAATATGGTGTTAAAAATGAAAAAACAAAAGAAATAATCAAATAGTTAAGATATTAAATTATTTTTAAAAAATTATAAGAAAATGTGGCTTTTACGGTTACTATTGTTACTAAATAATGTGTAATTTATTGTAAAGAAAACATCAAAGTATACAAACTAAATGTGCTACACCCCAACCCTATGTCAAAAGTGGCCCACAAAATTACTTCGCATCATCGAAATCGAATCAATCCATTATAGACTCATTTATACACATGAAAATTATAAATAATCTTATTACGTTGTGTGAAAAAAAAGACATGATTGCATGGAAGGGGGATCCTATGGAAGCATAGCCATATATGGCATATTTGAATTAAAACGGGTTGTATTGGATTAGGGTTGCCTAATCCTAACCTTGGTTTTTAGAAATTTTATTTGATCATATTTTTTATATGGGATAAGGAGAAGATTGGTTTGATCATCACATTTTTTTAATAAGTCTTATGATAAATTTCAAGTTGGTCTTGAGTCAATATTGGGAGGTGGAATCAAGTAAAAAATGTAAATCAAATATAAATCAAATAAGTACTTTTAAGAATTTACACATATATTAAACATAAAAGCATATCAAAGCTAAATTTAAAGTTGCGTGCTTTAATATTTTACTAATTACTAAAAGTAAACATCATTACTAAAATAAAACATGAGTAAATATAGTGTAGCATTATTTAAGAAAAGGTTAATAAATCTAACCTTATTTGCAATGAATTTTGACATTTTAAAAATATCTTTTAGAATAATAGTATTTTTTCTAGTGTTTTCAAATTATTGAAAAACTATAGTTATGCTTAAGAATTATATATATATATGTGCAAATATGTTTTATTAATTATTTTATTTATTAATATAGTTAATCATAAATAATGTGAGGATTTTCAAAGAGAAGAAGAATAAGATTTAAAATATGTTTATAGTTTTTAATAAATGAATACACGTAGGGCGGGATAGAATTCTTTAGGTCAAGACACTCTACCTTAGTTTTGAACTTAAGTAAAAAAATTTGACTCATCTATATTCCATATATCATATTATAAAAATGGTGGTTTTCTTTGATAAAATGGGGCAGTTCCCACCTATAGTGTTTGACATTACATAATTTTTTTTAATTTAAGGGTGTGTTTGAAAAAGGGTAAAATTTTTAAACAAAAAATTATATATAAAAGTTTTTGCTTTATAAAATGTTAGAAAATGATATAATATTACAAGGGTAACGATGACGAATAAAGAAAATAAAGTTAAAATAAATAAGTTAATTATATGATTTGTGTAAAAATAATTGAAAATAAGGCAATTATATAGAAAATGTGAATTAAAAATTAAACATAAGGTAAAGTAACTGAAAAAAGTGAAAAAGTTTTGTATTAAAAAGTTTTAGTTTGAAGAGTTCTTGGTGTAGCAAAACATGCAAATGTATTTAAGAAGTAATAAAATGTTTAGATAAAAAATGTTTAATAAGAGAAAATAATGTGATGTAATGAGGATAATTATGAAGAATAAATAAAATAATGTTAAAATGTATAAGTTCGTTATACGAGTAATCGTATAGAAAATTGAAAAGTATAATAGTTGAATAGAAATATGTGAAAAATAATTAAAATAGAATAATTGTGGTGTGTGAAAAGTTTTAAATTGAAGAATTTTATATATTATTAAATATGCCCTTAATATAAAAGTTTTTGAAATTGAAGAAGTAATGTGATAGGAAAGAATAATAACAAAAAGTAAATACAATAAAGCTAGATTTGACAAGACGATTGTGTGAATAATTATGAAAAATTGATTAAGAATTATAGTAGCTGTATAAGAATACATGAATAATTTCCAAATGTTTTATGACGCAATCGAAGAGATGATTTGCGTGGATGCGATCCACATTTTTTCGGAATAATTTCAGTGCATTCGGATTTAGCAGTGCATCGGTTTGTCATACTCATGCGCCGGAAAGCGTGCATCGCAAATCATCGGCTTGGCAATTGGGCGTGATTTTCGGAATTCTGGAGCCATGTGCATGGGGTATCATTTCCCGGCAGAAAGACTGACCTCAACCGAGAGAGGACATTCGGCTCCCCAGTTCGCACGCACGCGCAAGCGATGATAATCCCGCTCCTGCTGCTTTCCGGTCTGCCGTTTGCGAATAATTGTACTTAAATATGATTCAGTCGTCCACGATATAAATTTAAGGGCACGTTTGGTAATGAGAAGGATGGAAAACTAAGATAGCGCGTTTTCGGAGTTCATCATTCTTAAATCAATCACCACACATATATATATATATATATATTTACTTTTACTTTCTGTCCTAATTATTTTTCTATTAAGTTTTTTTTAATAAATATATTTATTTCAACTTTATTTCTATTATTTCATGTAAATTATACAAATTTCAAAATATTTAATTTTCTATATTTCCCACAACTATCACGCTCACAAAAGTCCAAGGAAGAGAACAAAAATGCTGTGATTGCGAGGTAGTTTTAATTTCGTGCCTCCATCCGTCAACTGCTGAAAAAAGGGTCTGCATTCACCGCCAGCTAGCAGGCAACAGCTGGCGAATAACATCTTGCCAATCTATATAGACAGGAAGAGGTAGAAGTAGAACTGAATAATAAACTAATTTCCGCCCAACTAAGCAGAATATTTTAAAAATTGTATGCATATATAGGCAGCAGCCAAAGAAATATGGATCTAATCATTTGCGGGCCCCAATTGATTGGCTGCTGATGGTGGTAAGGTGCCTGGCAACAGAACAGATGTTCGTGCGTGGCCAATCCCTTCACGTGATCGCCTCCGACATTATCTGAACCGTCCAGCTCTGGTAGTGGGCCTGGTTGCTGGGCCTTGGTGAGAGAGGCTTCAGTCAACCGATTATCTAACTCGATTTCAAACCACGAAAGGATATTTTGAACAATTTTTATTTGTATATTTGATTAAAGATCAGATAAATGGTCCGACTTGATTCAAGGTGGATGTTTTTATGATTGAAATAATTCCGGACTTACAACTTGGACGACATGAAGATGGTGACCAGATAGAATAGAATCTTGAATTTCCTAAAAATAATAATTTATTTTTCACTAAGAATTATGTAACTTTCTTTTATTTATATACAACTTCGAATATTTCTAATAAACATCAACACTTTTTCTATACTACATTCTCATTCCAACTTTATCTCATCTTCAAAAAAATAAAAATAATAGTCAAAATATTCTCAACGCTAGATTATTAATGTGGATTTTACTTTTGATTGTAAGTGCCTAGGAAAATCATGCGATTAGTTGGTAAAATTTAGAAAGACTATACTGGATCAAGTTATCTGATCGTCAGCACTTTTTTTGTTTTTCTGGTAGAAAAGTGTCGAGAAAGGAGAGAGCAGAACGTCGTCGCCAGAAATAGAGGCGTGATTTTAGGAGAGTCGGGTGGGGCCAAAGGTGAGACGATGGACATCGTGGCTTGGTACCAAAATCAACTGACGCGCTTAAAAGTCGTTGGGATGGCGAGTTCCGACTTTATGAAAAGAATTATTACCTAGGATCTTTTGTTGCCTAAGTGGGCCAATTTGAAATCACTGCTCTTTTGTTTTTAAGACTGCATCTATTATACTCATATTGGGATATTTAGACATGAGAACGTGTTTTTATGTAACTTAGTTACATAAAAGTGATTTTGTATAATTTTATTTATTTTTTTTATCAATGTTGACGATTGATATAAAATTTAACTCATTATTATATTTCATATCATTTATTTAACTAGAATAACAAGTTTTATCTAAATTTAATATGCGGACGAGCCAATATACTTAAAAATAAGTACATTTATGTATAAATTGAATAAAACGCTTAAATTCATTCTCATGTGTATTGATTATAATAATATTTTAGAGGATCATTTATTCACTTAGTAATGATATTTTAAACGGTTTAAATATTGAAATTACTATTTAAAAATTAATATTTAGCATTAAATGATTTTATTAATTTTTGCACATTTATAGATAGTGCCCATGCACCTTCCATGATAGTAATAATTGTGCTAAATACAATAGGTAAAATAGATTTTTCCATTAACTATTGAGAAATAAAAACTAAAGGGATTATATGTAAAAAAGGATTTTATAGAAGCAACCCTTGGATTGGTTCGATATTTAAATCAGTCATAACAGCAAGCAAACTCTAAAAGTTATATATAAACCTTTTAATAATTATTTCGATTTTAACTTTGCAAGCATTTCGGTGTTAAAAAAATCTTTGTCGTCCCATATAATGTTACAGAACCCATGACTGATACGCATGATGCATCCAATCCGCACAAAGTACTGAAACTATTTTTTTTTTTATTGCTGTATACGACATAACCTTTTTTCTCAAACGATGATCTCTGTAGCTTATTTTTGTTTAAATAAATAATGATGACATGAAGAATGCTTTGGATGTAACTATAGAATCACGTTAGGCTACACAACTTAAAAAGTAGCAAAAGACCCTAGGTGCACTATGGGTTAGGTAAGTTTAGTTTAAAGTTGGTGATGTTTTTAACTTTTTATTTCTGAAAAATATATCATTTTATCTTATCATTGTTATTTTTCTGATAGGGTCACGCAGCATATAAGCTCGGGGTGCGTGCCATGGCGCCAGAAGCGCTGGTTGCCATCTTACTTTATTTTAGTTTAGACTGGTTTGAGGTCTATATTATTCTATTTTTTCATAGTTGATTCAATTTTAGTTCTCTTTCCAAATTGATTCTCTAGAACAACCTTTATTTGATATTTGAAAATTATAATTTATCTATAAATCTCATTTACAAATCTATAATCAACGACATAATAGTAAATTTTCAAAATGTATCAATTAAATGCACTAATTCATAAAGAAATTAGACAATTTTCTATGTTATTAAAGGATAAATTTTATTTATTGCAATATACTTCATACTTAAAATACTTAAATATATACTATTAATTCAAGTCAATTTTAGGTGTGTCTGCCTTAGAACTAACCCAACTCCTCTTGAGCTTTTTTTTTTTTTTTTCCAAAATATACATACCCTACTTTACCAACCCCAAGAACCAAGAATCGTAAGGGAGCATGACCCTCCTTTAGTTGCTAAAGTATCTGGTCAAAAGCTTATTTGGATAAAGTTAAAAGATCAATTAGGATTTTACCAGTTACAATTAGAAAATTACTGATTAAGCTTTATTAGGAGATGTTTGGATAGGTAAATTCTGTTGAGATTTAAGAATAGGGAAAGGAAGAGAAATATTTTAAGAATTATGTGATTATATAAAATGACAGGGATTAAGTTGAAGAAAAAATGACTGAAATACGAAAATAACATTAGAAAAATAGGGTTATCGTATTGTTAAATTATTTCAGGAATAACGTTTATCTATACTTTCCCATCCCGCCATACGCCTTCGCCAATCCAAACGTCCTTTACTTGGCAAGCACGTTGAAATGACTCCAGGCACCTCTTCAGTCGTCATGTCCAATGTGCCCGATCTTGTAACAGAGCCACGAGTCTAGTCGTGAACGTGGACATGGGGAATTTGAAAGATGTGGCCCACCGCATTATAAATAAATGGCAGAATCATGTTGATGACCATGGCCCATCTGAATAACGTAGTCATCTGATTTTCGCTTTCTTCATAAACCGTTGCCACAATTACTGGGCCATGGAAAAGTAGAACATGCAGATGTCAATGGAAACGTGATAGACGAGTGCATTCAGATATTGTACTGCGGCGCGGCCAAATGGCATACATTGCACGGCTCGAGCCCTCGTTTCTGACGTCCAACCCTGGCCTTCCAGTCTCCAGCGCACTTGGTCGAACAGCCGCCGGACACGCGGTGTGATTCCCATAAAAACAGTAAAGCACAGCGCTGGCCGCCCTGTTGGAGCAGGAAAGGCGTTCAATATTGGAAGCTTTCCATGGAGATTCCATGCGTACTGAGCCCGCATTTGGACGGTTACGATCGTCCATGCGTACTGAGTCCGCATTTGGACGGTTACGATCCTCCGGTAGCCATCGAAGGACTTCCGGAAAAAATGTCCGCCTCCTACAATTCATGATAGCAGTTGGCCTCCCGGTTGAGGATGCCCAGAGCAACTTCGACGATCAAATTCCGGCTTCGAAAAAGACGTGGATTGGGAGGGCCCGTGTCATGACAAATGAATACACCGCACAAAATCTGGAGTGTATAAAATATACACGGAGGAACCTGCCAAGCAAATGGAGACGAACGGCAATTATTCAATCAAAGACACCTTCCCTAGTTCCGCACGTAGGAGCTTTTGATTAAAAGATACGATCCTATCAGCCTAGGATAAGTAATAGTTTACTTAGCTTAGATCAAAAAATTAATTTAATTTTTTTTATTTTTTCTTAATATACTTGTTTATCCAAGTGTATTTAATATATACACAAAAATTTACCATTTTTGGATATATATATATATATATATATTAAAAATTTAAACATAAAAGTATTTCAGCTATTTTCGATGATTAAAAATGGTTAAAATGCATTTATATTTAAAAATCTAAAAAAATTATATATATATATATATATTCAAAAATGGTAAAACCTGATTTATATATTAAATATATCTATATTAATAAGTTTATGGAAAAAAAAGTAAAAAAAAATTAAATAGGTTCCTTGAAGTGGGCTAATTAAGCAATTATGTAGTTTGAGCTAACAAGATCATTTATCTTTAATTAAAATAAAAATCCAACAATGGCCCAAAAGTCAGCCACACACTTGGGCTACCACGGCTGCAGTTATTGTGATCCATTCCAGATCAGAGATGCTAAACTTAAGTTTAATCGGACACTTGCTTAAGATTGCTATAAATGTACATCACTAAATTCTTTCTTATCAAAATATCAGGTAATCAGCCATCAAGCAGAATTTTGATATCTGTGTCGAATGGAATGCATTATCCAAGATTTTCTCCAGGCTTGCCAACCGAAATCACATCTACTGACATGATAACTGTCGGTGGCCTAATGAGTACGTAAGTCAATCCAGTACCAGTGCTTTTGATTTTTTTTTATGGAAATACAAATGGAATTTTATCATCACCTTCGCATTGTGGCCCAGCATGGAACAGTATGAGGATGGTAGAATTTCAGGCACAGGGATCTGACAATGAAGTTGGTTATTAGTTATTACTTCTATCTGACCTGAATACAATGGTTGACGGTCAGTGGTCGCTGACTTAGGAAGAGTTTCATCAAGAAGCTCATCGATAATTCATCCAGACCACGGCAGCAAATTGGATTGAGCAGTATTATGCCATTCAGGAAGGCGATGAATCTTCAACCTACACATGCGAATGGAAGTTCCATAACTATCTCTAATCTCTCCCTTGACAAAGCAGGAAATATAGCAGCTACTACATAATCAAGCTAGAGGAGTAGTGACAGACTATAAAAAAGGGCAGGCCTTAGCTCATTAGGACCCATTGGAGTTTATGCTGCCAAAGACTCCACACTCTACAGAGCCATTGCCCAGTATGCTAGGCTCTTGGACCCACACGTGTGTGCGTGAGCACCTTTCCACATCGAAGGAACAAATATGTCGACAGCCTCTTCAAAATTAAAGTGGGAGGAGGTAAAATTCAAAAAGGAGAAATGTGTGAAAACCTTCCAAACACATTGGAGGTGGTCTCAGAAAAGAGATCATACAAATGCAAAATTGCTAGGATTTTAATTTTCAATCCATAGAAAGAATCAAGAACAAGCTGTGTTAATTCATTTCAATCAATAATGAACACCTTCATGCCTCCCTCTCGTTGTTGTCTTGCACGGAATTATGTTAGTGTTTGACAACAAGGCACCAAAATGAACAAGATGGACTTGTGCCTTGTGGGTTCCAGATTCATGTTCAAATTCTATCTATGATGGTGAATCATTTCTCATTCGGAACATGCACCATCTAGGGAATACTAAGCTGCACAATTGGAATCTCTTCGCATGTACACCGGGTTTGTTCAAACCAGCCATACAGCTTATGGAGGCACAGAATGAGTGTCTGATGACCCATCACCACCATCATATTCAAAATTTCCACCATTGCCACTACCTTGTCTATCCCTGCACGTACTTTGTCAGTAGGGGACCAAAAACCATGAGATTGTTGTTTGTGTGATCTCTAGAGGGTAAGGGTTATAATTTCCAAAATCCAAGGGCGGACAGCTCCATGCAGGTCTACCCATGATGGGACCTATATGGGACACTGTCTGATGGCACTAGGCAATCTTTTGCCGCACATTGATATGTATCTTTAGGGGACGAAACTTATCCAGAGAGCTTATTGAACCCTGTTGCATGTTGTAACCTGCACGGTATGAAACATAACCAGACAGCTTATGAAGCCTGCTGAACCTGTAAAAGCTGCGGGGATAAAACCACACAGCTCATGGAACCCTGAACGAAATCCACTCACCCAAGCTAGGCTTGCTTGCATCCTGTCTGATGGGTCATTTTATCATCATCATCATCACTCAACCTTTTTCCAACTAATAAGGAGATCAGCCATATGAATCCTGCTATGTTACATTGCCACTCAAACCCACGTGTCCTCATATCCTTTCTTCCAAATACTCTTCTTAAACATAATATAAATTCAGTATGGTTGAAACCAATGTGAAATTGATTTAGTGTATCAGCTGACACAAGGACAAGATGACGGCTCAAGGGATGAACCAGCTTCCCCTTACTGAACTGATTGTATGGGCTCCTTATCAATCTTTCCTACAGCTTCAAGTATGGATGTGTAGGTAATGAGGTCATATTCATATCTATTATGATTCATCTCTTTCATCAGCTTGGCCACCTCTTCAAACATGCCGGCATGGCTGAGAGCACCAAGAACTGTGTTGTAGGAGGCAGCATCAGGTTTAATCTTTGACAGCTTCATTCTCAGGAGCATGGCCATTGCTTGTTTCGAGCCAACCACCCTTGCAAAACCATTTAAGATGATATAATGGGAATTAATATCTGGTGCACATCCCTCTTATTGCATGGCTCAAAGCAAGCAATCAGCTTCATCTATCATTCCTGCTCTTACCAACCCAGACATAAGAGTTGTAAGCATAAACATGTGGATTGCATCCAAGTTTCTTCATTTCTTTGAAAAGATCTATAGCATCAGTAAGAAGTCCATCTTTTCCAAAATGTTTAATCATTACAGCATATACCCGAGAACTAGAACACCCACACTCCTCCTTCAACTCCTGAAACAATTCATTTACTGCTTCATAGCATTTTGCTTTTCGAAGAGCATTGATCTGGCTGCAGTAAGCAGCTGGACAGGGTGGAAACCTTTCTCATCCATCTCCTCAAGCAGCATCAATGCCTTCTCCACTCTATTGGTCTTGCAAAAATCATCAACGAGAATGGAGTAAGTATGGCCACTTGGAAGAATCCCATTTTCTTTCATTTTATCAAATAACTGTGCTGCCTCTGACGCACGAGATTTTAACTCAAAAAGAGCTTTGATTACAGTGTTATACATTACCACATTCAGAGTGCATTGCAGATATCTCATTTCCTCAAACATCTTTATGGCATCATTCAAGCGACCTGCTCTACCTAGAATGTTTATTAAATTGTTCATTAGCACAATATCTCGTTTACATCCTTTCTTTATCATATCAAGACGGATTCCATAGGCCTCTTCGACTTTGCCAGCTTTACCAAGACCTTTATAAGCTCACTCTAAGTAAACCCACTAGGTGTGCAGAGCTTGTCTTTCATTTCGTAGAACAAACTCGATGGCTTGCTGACCTTTCCTGACTTGAAAAATATGCCTATTAAAGTGGTCTACATCTTTTCTGTGGGTTGCATCCCATTTTCCTTCATCTCTTCAAAAAGCATCAAGGCAGAATCTTCAAGGCCCAATTTCCCAAATGGTGAAATTAGAGTATTGTATTTTATAGTGTCAGGGAAGCAGTTGCATTCATTGCAAATCTCATTATAAAGTTCACAGGCCTTGTCATGACGACCCTTTTGCACTAACGTCATAATCATGCAATTGTAAGTGTTTGCAGATGGCTTTCACTTTCAAGCCTTTAGCTGGTAGAAGACCAAGCAAGCCTTACTCGACATTTTTGCATTTCCCAAAATCCTTATAATATCTAACAAATCAGCAGGGATGATGATGCATGGGCTGCTAACCATTTCTTGGATCATCTTCCACATTTCGCCCACCAATCCAGCTACTTCAAGGCAATGAATCAACGCCATGTACGTGGGAGAATCATGCTCATCTTTTTCTTTCCAGCCCACTTGAAAAACTGAGCTTTCGCACCTATTTCAACATCAACTTTCATGACCTCTCGGACGAGTCGACGGTCCACCTTCGGGGAGTTGGATGGGTCATCTTTGGTACTTGGGATTTGAAACATCCTCACAATTTCGTTCTCTGCACAATTCATGAAAAAATTCAACAACAGCTCATAATACAAACCATTCAAGAGGAATCAGAAACCCTTATGGGAGACTAAGTCTCTACCTTGAAGTTTAGAAGATGCACTGCATTTTGTTCAGCTCAGTGAAGTAACTCCTCCATGTTTTTACACTCTAGTGACATAGTTGAGGCTGCCGAAAATGAACATCATTGGTCATACATCGTCGATCAACAGCAAGGGCCAGCAGATGAAAGGTCTAGGTCATATAAAGGATGACAAATGCATTGCAACCATTAAAAGACAGACGCTTTGCTTGGGTTGGCCATTATATGGTTACCTCAAGCAGCAAAAGGGATTTCAGTGGAATTTATACAAATTTGTACGATGTTGGGGGGTAAATCCAAAAGGATGGAATTTTGTCCCAAATGAATAGGTTTCTTCTGAATTCAGTACGTTAACTTACAGAAACATAACATCGTATGTACCATCTAAACAGAAATGCTTCAGCACTGGCTTTTACCGCAGATCAATGCTTCCAGTGGAGAACTCTCATGCCAAAGTGAAATCAACCGAAATCCTCCAAAACTGTCTATTATCTGCTCCGTTGGACCAACCTGGGAGCCCAACGCTGCCATATAGAAGGGGCGTTTCAACCCAAACCATCAGGAATTGGATTGGGATTCATGTGAACTTGATTCGGAAAAAACTGAACCGGACACCAATCTAACCGGGGGTTATTTCATCTATATTTTTTAACGTATTCTTTGATGCAATCACATATGTAATTATGTATGCATTTTTATAGGTTTAATATATATTCTTAAGGTATATTTTCAATTAATAAGTATATTAATTATTAAAAATATTTATGCTAAGTTATTTATTTTTAATAATCTTGATAAATAGTGCAATTGTTTTTTATTCATTAAAGATTAATTCAAATTATGTATTAATCTTATTTATATTTTGAACAAATATTTAGCCTTTGCTAATTCATTCACTTTCATAAAACTTGTAAATTGGTTATTTCTTTTCTTTTAAAATTTTTTGTTGAAATTTAATGTAGCAAAACAAAATTTTGTTTTTTCATTTTTAACAAATAATTGCGATTTATATTGTTTTATAAATCAATGTTATAATATACTTTGAAGATATACTATTTTGATTTATTAAATTTGATAGTTACATTATTTAGAATGTAGAATATGCACATTTAGAACAAAATAATAGAAAATTTAAAGTTTGACCCGGCTACAAATTCGAAATCGAATAGAAATCAAGCCCAAGCACGCATAAACTCGAATCTAGTTCATATAATTAGGGTTTTGAATTCACTAGAACTAAGATAGTTCATACAGCTCAAATCAGAGTTGCACCCTTAACAACCAAGAAAAAAATCAAAAGAATAAACTTGCTTTTTGCACTATATGCATGTGATTTTAAGTATTATCTGTTAAATTATATTATTATTATTATTTTGATTAAATGATTTGTTCGTATCTTTTCATATACCATATTTTTATTTTCATTCATTATTTCTAATAATCACTCAATCACATTATATTACTCTTTTACTTCATTTGTTAATAATACTTTTCTTTTAAGCGAAATTTTACAGTTTTTTCTTATTGTGTTACGATTTCATATAGCGGGATGCATGGTCGACATATTTTTATTTTTTGGATTTTTTCGTAAAGTTGTTTCTTTAGGTATATTTAACCTATATAATAAAATTTACCATTTTTTAATATAATGGTGTGTTTGGAAAGTAATAAAATGTTTGTATAAAAATTTATTCGTATAAAAAATGGAAGAAAATAATGTGATACAAAAAAGGTAATAATAAGGAGCAGAGAGAATAAAGTTAACATAGAAATGTTAATTATATATTTAGTTGTGCATAAATGATTGAAAAGTATGGTAGGTAAATAGTAAGATGTGAAGAGATAATTTTTTAAAAAAGATAACTAGGAATAATGAAAAGTTTTATATTAAAAAGTTTATATGCAATCAAATACACTTTTTTATATGTTTTTAATCCATGATGCTTTCATGAAATCCTTCTTTTATGTAATTTTTTTTATTTTTAATATTTTAATGCTTGTTGAAGAATCCACTACATGTATTATTGTGTTTAACATCATTATAATATATTGGAAATTTTTTATTTATCTAATTTTATTATGCACAGGCCTTATCTACACATGTATAAAATCAACGTAATAAAATAATTTGACATTAAATATTAAAACTATCTAAAATATCATTTTTATATAGATAATTGTTTTTATAAAGTATTATTGTATTATATAAGTACATATGAAAATAGATTGAAGTATTTTTTCTTAATTTACACATAAATATATATTTTTAAGTAAATGTGAGTCACGTACATATTTGATTTGGATAAAATTTAGTTTCATAGTTAAATAAATAATATTAAATACAACAAATGTATTTTATTTTTCATTAAGTACTATAATCTTAAATGTGAAAGGGTTACATGACACCAAGGCAAATCATATTTTAATTGAGTTCAAAATAAGATTATTTTAGTATTTTTTGAAAATGACCAAAATATTTTGTATTTGAAATTCAAAAATACATATATATATATATAAATCTCTAAAAATAGAAAAATTTATTAGATATGGTATATTTGACAAATAGTAAAAGATGCCGAGTTAAAACTGTTCACTTTCTATAATTATTATATTTTTAAATTATTTTTTTCACATATTTCAACATAACTACCTTACTTTTAAATCATTTTTATATAACTATTTTTACAACTAATATATCTATTTTAACTTTATCTCTCTACTCTTCATTATTATCCTTGTTTATCACATTATTTTTTTTCAATTTAATAATTTTTATGCAAAAAATTTTAATTTAAAAGTTTTATTACCTGCGATACATAGATTAAAAATATCTAAAATATCAATCGTATGAAAAAGTTTAAAAAATATATATTATTGGGCCGGAGCTTCCGAATGCAAGGAATAATCTCCATTTTTGACTTGTACCAAACGCCCCGGCCTTCATTTTCAGAAAATGATGAACAGTAGGTAGACGAACGAATGTTACCTGGTTTAATGGGATGCACGTGAAGTCATTACTATTTGCATTGAGGATTTCAATGAAAATTTGTTGATAAGGAAGAATGGTAACACCTGAGCGCAAACTCGGGTTCAATCCCCAACTCCTTTGCAAGGCAGCAGAGCATCGAGTTTTTTTATTTAGGGTGTGTTTGGTTGGAGGTAAAACTTTTGATGAAAAGTTTTAGAGGTAGAAGTTGTTAAATTGATAAAAAATGAT
>JAXCLR010000105.1:4277040-4291597 GCA_035584095.1 Annona squamosa
AAAACGCATCTCTGTTTCCATCTCCCATCTCAATCTTCATCCCAATCCGTTTCATGCTGCATCTCTGTTTGCATGCCGCATTCCAATTGCCGATTCTGCTTTTCTCGGCGCCTTGGCAGCACGACTTCGATTAGCGGTCACCCATCAGCCTTCGCGCTGCTCTGCTCGTCGCCGGAAGCAGTCGCGTGAGGAGGTCGCTGGCTCAGATGAGGGGAAGATGATAACCCGACGTGGTCGCTGATCGCAGCAAGGGCATCTCCGATTTGGGGCTTCTCCAATCGCGGCACGGGAAGACGGCTGAGCTCTAAAGCCTGAAGTGATGCTGCGACGCTGCCTGGAACGGAAGACGCATGACTACCACGACACTGAATCGCCGAACCAGTTGCATACGGTCGAACCGTGCCCACCGGTTTGACCGCCAGTTCGACAGTTCGAACGGTTTAACATAATCAAACCGGACCGCAAGTATTAGAACCGGCTATATGCCCGGTTCCCGGTCGGACCTGCCGGTCCGGTCCGGTTTTGACAACACTGGCCATCGGTTGACTACACTCATCTCCCGTGCCTCGGGTCGGCCAGCTCATCCCTCTGGAAACTAGCAGAAACGTTAGCCATTTCCAGCTGCAGAAATGCAGAATCTCCCAATGACAATATGCTTCTATGCCGGCATCTCTCTTTCTCAATTTCAATTTTTAAATTGCTCAAAAAAATTTCAATTTTTAAAAACCTCACTGGAAGAACTTCCCCTTTCTTTGCTCTCCAACGCCACTGCCACACTGGCTCCAACGTAACTTGCCTCCGCTTCCAAGTTCCAACTGCTCTTGTCCTGTTACGTCACTTTCTCAACTCCCCCGAATCGAAATTACCAGCAAGTCGGTGTTTTTGGAGGACGACAAAGTCGATCGACCCGGACTCCGTGGTTCCAGGAGAAACCCAGATTGAAATCCCATTCGAAAAGCTGCTCATTCCGTCGGGAGTTGAGGCGTTGGGCTACAGGTCGGCGTTGAGCTGAAGGGTGCTGAAGGGCTCCAACGTGTGCTGAGCGACCACGCAGCCGATGCCCAAATCTCACAGGCGAAGTTTGTGAAAAGCATCAAGCGGACGGCTGGCTGCCCCTTCGACGGCCTGCCCAAGTTTGATCTTGCTGCGGCTCCAATGTTGGGAAGTCGCTCGTTCGGCTGAAGCGCCTTGCCCTCACTTCCAAGAAGCCTGGTTCGTCTCTCTCCCTAAAACTCCCATAACACCCTATTTCTGGTTTTATATCGGTCATGGATTGTCATTATGAATTTGTGTTTGTAATTCATTTTGGTTGACATGGTGTTAAATTGATATCGATAAATAAATGGGTTGCCCGCGTGAACTGTTTTACTTGTGATAGAAAGTAAATTAATTATTACTTTTCTACTTTGGTGGTGCCTAGATGGATCATTTGATAAACATGGCGAATTTTTTTTTTTTTCTCGTGTTCGACACAAGCACGTGACCTTGATACAGTAGCGCATAGAGGTCTCAGGCATAGACTTGATTCGTGAGTACGAAGCAAGAACTCCTAGTGCTGTTGAGGCCTGCAGGGCATGGAAGAGGATGGTATGTTTATGCTGGAAATCTAACTACGCCAATTTTGCATCTATGGTCTTTGTCGATACTTTGTCTTTAGATGATATCACCATCTGACTTCTGTTTCTTCTTGCCTTCGATCATTGTGAGTTCGTGTTTGTTGACGAATGCATACTTCTTACACCGTTCTGGATCATATCTGCCGCTAATCCCCATGTAATTGCTAACCACATGTATCTTTGTTTGGCCTTCCTCTCTGTCTTTCAAAACCGTCCGACCAAGGTTGCCTGCGGTGCACTTGGAAGGCGAGGCAGTGACTTGGGCCCACGTATATACAACAAGAACATTGCTTTGGCAAGGAGCTAACCGAAACAGAAAATCCTCCGCTCTTCTCGTGGAGTAGAGCCTAGAGAAAGAAGAGCAGTGGAGAACACAAGCTTTCTTCCTGCAATTTTGGAGAGTCTTCCTCCCCTATAGATGTCAGCCATGCTTTGCTTCCGTGGAATTCTTTCCACCTCATCCTCACTCACCCTCACTTCAATTTCCAGCGCAGATTCCCGAATTCCAGCACCTCTACTTCCTAGAACCAAAATCTGCCGCCTCCCATCCCATAATGTCATTTTTCCTGTCCCTGCCACAAAGGTCTCAGCTACGACAGTTGATGATGGCTGCAGCCCTGATCAGTTTCTAGAGAACAACTCGATTGCCGATTTCATGAGATTCCGAAGGACAAGTGATGACAGAGGCCACGGAGAGTTGCAGACAGCAGTTGTCAGATACCGGAAGAGGTTCTCTTGGTCCCTGCTCCAGCCTTTTCTTCAGGTTCTTGCGGCGAATGCTTGGTGTTTGGTCTTTTCATTTGATTCTCGGAAACTGGTTGTGAACTGTTGTAATATTTATTTCTGCAGGTGGATTTGGTGTCAAGGATTCACATTGCCGATAAGGAGTAAGTTCATTGCTTCACATAACCAGATTAATTGCATTGAAATGTAACTTCCAAATCCAACAGGATTGTTGTTCAGTGTTCAATTACAACCAATTAACTATAAAGTTATGCTTGATTCAAGAGTGCACTGCATTCATACTTAGGTGCTAAAGCTTATGCTAGAGTCATGACCAGTTTTTATTGTGGTCGGATTTTAGTTGCTGATTCTGTTTTATTGCCATGAGCTTTAGTGAGGAATACTCTTTTATGAGCAGTTCATTTGACTTTTGAAACTCAAAATTTGTTAGGTGTATCCTTTAGTTATTCAGAGATACCGATGAATTCCTTCCAACTTCCAAACATACTGTATTCTGCTTAACGACCAAGTGAACTTGGGTAAAGAAATTCATAATTGCCCTTAATTGCTAAGTTACTCCTATAATTTATTATTATTATTATTATTTTAAATTTTGGCTGGAGACCAACGCTCGACAGTCATGTGTCCACAGGATTTGATACTCAGATTAGGGGCATATAAGCCCATGCGTGAACCCAACTGCACAGAGGCAGGTTCACTATAATTGTCCTTAATACTGACAAATTCCTTCCAAGTTTCAAACATACTTTATTCTACTTAGCAACCAAGTGAACTTGGGTATGGATGTTCGTAATTGTCCTCAATTGCTTTGCTAACCCTATAAAAAAGAAACTAGCAATTATGGCACTTCAGATGGTTCCTACGTTTTCAGACTTTTGAATTTGATGCTGAAGGCCAGATTAGAAGATTGAAAAAAGTGGATTGCTCAAGATATGCAACTGTTGGAATTTCTATTTCATGCTCTGATTGCATTTGTGTGTCACTACTTTGGAATGATTATAAGCTTGTTATTCAGCTACTTTGCAGCCCTCCAGCATGAGCTTAAACACTATGATTGTGTGCTTTATGAGATGGTGGCGAGCAGGGAGATTTTAGAGAATAGAAAGAATGCTGCTGCGAAGAAGGCAAAAGGTTCCTGTAATCAGGGCTTCAGTATTATTGGTTGCCTACAGCGGCTGATGGCTCATGTTCTTACACTCGATTTCCAACTAGATTGTCTTGATTACGAGGGCAAGAACTGGTATCATGCAGACCTTGATTATGAGACCTTCAAGTCATGTCAGGTACCAGTCTCTTTTTTTTTTTTCCCACAATTTCATTATCTCATCTTTTTCCATTTTGTCTTGGGTTATATACTGGTCTTTGTATTTTTGATCTTGATTATAATATTCTTAACTCTGGTGCCTCTAGTTCCTTAATGCTCAGCAGGTTTTAAAATGCTCAAAAACTGAATTCATTGAACATGAATTTTCTTAAACAGCTTTCATGTGTTTGGTCAAAACTTTAAATCATTACTGAAAAATAGGCAACACAAATACAAGGATACAGATATCTTATCCGTTCATATGTACCGCTTTAATTGTTTGAATATCATTGAGAATATCTGGTGCCAGTAGCTTATTTTAAGATCTCAGAGTTTGACATGAGGACATCAAATTTGAAGTTTTCACACTCTGCTCTGCATTCTTGCAGTCTGAAAGAGGTGAGAACTTCTTCACATTTGCACATGACATGCTTAGATCTGCAAAAGCAGTAGCGGAACCATCTGTCCCCGAAGATCTTGAACTTTGGAAATCTGTACTTCTATGGGCTTCCCAGGTTCTACCCATGCCACTTGTTGGCCTACTCATTATTGACAGTGTCTGCACACAGACAGAAAATCCAGCATCAAAATATCCGGAGTTAGAAGCATTGTCAAGACTTGATTTTGGTGCTGCCATGAAGGTTTTCTTGGCAGAAGCGCTCTCTGGGTAAGTAAAAGAATGACTTGTCCTATTTGACAAGTTTTTTTTTTGGGCTCCTATTTGACAAGTTGTATTTGAAGGAGAATGTCAAAATTACAAATCATCCCGAGCTCTGCTACATTGAACTACTTTGCCAGGTTCATTAATCCTTAAAATTTGTCAGTTACAACTTTGTCTACTGTGACTGGGTCAAACTGAGATCAGAAGTGGAGAAGAATTGGTACTTGGTTTTCCTGCAAGTTGCATTCTAGAAGTAAAGTTGAACCCATATCTTCAACTCCAATCCCAACCTTGATTTCACAGGCTGTGGTTGAAGTTGGTTGTTTGGGCTGCAGATCATTTACTTGTGAAAGGATGGTGGTTCTTTTGTCTCTTTAGGTTCTTCTATCTCGTTAAGCTCAATTGTAGACATCAGTAATAATGGCAATGTTTTCTCACAACAATTTGTTTGCAAGATGGGAACTTGGAAAACTTTTCATTGTAGGTTGTAAGCCTTGATGTAAGATCAGACCCATATCAGATTCACCACATGATATATCCTTCTCACCACGTATATTGGTTACAACAAGGCTAATTAATATCGCTATTGCAAGACTTCTTTGATGGTTTCTTTCAATAAATGAATAACAATAACATGGAAAGCCATGTCAGTGGCAAGTGAAGTTTTCTATTTACAAAGTACCTCCATTGACGTGCATCTGTCATTCATGACCAGGGAATCATTCGGCGGTAAGAAATTGATGAGAAGGCCATTCGTTAATTGTTTTCCCCCTCTAATTGCCTATTTTAACAGAATGCATTATGAAGGAAAACGTTCTCTCCCTGAAATTCCAAATTCAAACACTCTGGATGCTAGGGTATTCGGAAATTTATTTACTTGTGCAGTCATTGCTACCCTTGTAAGGTCCATCTATTCCATGAGATTTATATTTTCGTCTGCCGAACACACTTTGTATTCCACCGCATTCTCACAGGTCCTGGATTCATGGGAGATTGTTAAGTTCCAATTGAAGTCTCTTTGCTCATCATTTGAAAAAGATACAGAGCATCTACCTTTTATGTATTAGGCAGTGATCAAAGGTTATATATGTGAAGGTTTAAGTTCACTACCACGGAGGCTGAGGAGGGATCAGTTATCATTGGTGAAAGGAACAAGGTAGCTGTTGATGTATTGCGACAGGCTATCAGTGATGGGCATAATAAAATTGCAATATTATATGGTGGGGGACATATGCCAGATTTGGGCAGGAGGTTGCGTGAGGAGCTGGACCTGACCCCTTACCAAGTGCAATGGGTAACGGCTTGGTCAATCAGGAAACGAGAGCTTGATATGCAGTCCTTTCCATTTCTGGGAACCTTGGCTAAGATTTCAGGGTGGCCCTTCAACAGGTACCAGACCCTGGGATTGGTCATACTCTCTGCTGTGCTTGCGGTGGATCTATGCTTGTGGGAGTTCTTTGTTGGCACTGTGGTGAACTGGACGCTTTGGTTGCTGCAGACGTTGTTCAATTTGCTGAGAATGTGTTGATAATTAGATGATATTTTTTTTAACATGCGACATTTTATAATATTTGGAGTCTTTCAAATTCTGTGACCGATTTGCTTAATTTATCCATCTATTCACTGACTTCTCTTCCCTTCGAGCTCCCTACGACTTTCCTTCACAACATCTCTTCGGTGTGATTTGGACTAGAGCATGGCTGCGGTTTGGATAGCTTTCTTCCAGACCAAATCGATGCAATCTTGATTTGCTCCGGGTTGGATTATCCTAATAGGCTGCCGCTGTGTGCTGTAGCTATTTCTGTCCCCAGATTCATCATTGCCATGGACATCTTCATCTTGGGACTTGACCACTGAGATACTCAGAGGATCACAATAAAATCCCCGGAAAAAGCAATATAGGAAGCTATCGTGCTGAAATCTTTTTGTTTTCACGCAAAAGCTGCAGTTCTTGTGTTTCAAGTTTCGTGTTTCTTTCAATAGAAAAAGAGAAAATTTCTTTTATACTCACAACATTTAACCATAATTCCTATCATATTCATAATATTTTAAGAATTTCTTTTATACCTGCAATATTTTACTTATAATTCCTCACGTGCCCATGCCATCGATCCTCTAGTTAACGCATATATTATTTTTTCAAATACCGAAAATCACCCCCAAGTCTCCTCCCCACTTCGCATTTTGGCGCCGCAAAGCCGACCAGCGGCTGCTAGATCTACAATAGTCTATCAAACCAACTGAAGACAAGCAAGGCTATCAACCGGATGCTACATCTTCTAGTGGTGGCTACTTGCAATCGCCGGTGCTGTAATGGTGGAGGGTTGCGGTCGGATATTTGGAAGGATGGATCACGGATGGCCATCGATTAGGCAGAAGGGGCGGAGAGGCTTGTTGGTCAGCAAGATAGAAAGGGGTGGCTGGATTTTTGCTTACCATGGTTGGGGACGGTGGCTTTTTGAGCTGTTGAATTTTTGATGAGATGGTGGCTGCTCTAAAAAGAAAAAATCTCTGCATGCTGTTCTGTTGCCATGGTTGCAAGATGGCTGCTCCGTTAGCCACCATGCATAAACATAAATAGTGTTTTGCAGATTTTTTTTCCTATGCAATGAATTTACCTATCTTTTGTCAAGCACACATTACATGAACGATGGTCCAATTAAGCAGAAACAATTCGTTTCTATAAAAAAAAAAAAGGAAACAATTCGTGCAAAAAATACGGTGTACAAAAATTTAAACGACTCAGACCTGATGAACATTTGCATATAGGTGTCAACAGCAACTATCAGAGCAACTATCACGTTGCTGAATACACATCCTTAACAAAAAAAAAAAATTGCAGATTTTTTTTCATATGTAAATGAATTTACCCACTCTCTTGTAAGGGAAAGCCGAAACAATTCATGCAATAAATACGGAGGAAGGAACAAAGATGGAATTTCGAGCTGCCGAATTTTCAATGGAATGGTGGCTGCTCTGAAAAAAAATCACGGCATGTTGTTCCGCTGCCATGGTTGCAAGATGCTGCCGATTGTGGTTTTCGGTGGCAAAGGGGCCTGACCGAATTCGAAAAGGAGCAGTGATATAGTCCTCTCTTCCTCGTCTCCAGCAAAGGTTGTCGCCTGCTATCGCCATTAAAGCTCGATGAATCCACCACCAAAAGTCACCAATCTGTATTACATACTCGTCAAGCAGACTTGAGGAGCTTCTGAATAAAATGAGTTGCCTGATGTAATGGCCACCATAGTTAGGGTGTCATAGCTGATACGAGATTGGATGGAGCTGATCGGCGAATCAATGGAGAAAAGGGGTTTTTGCAGTTTTTGACAGGGGCTAGCACCGGATTGTATGGTTCTGTGGCTATTTTTTTTGGATCGCTGCGCGGCAATCTGCTTCTCCTTGACAGTTGGATCGTGGATTACTGTTGCTTATGGAATCAGGAGGATTTCCCAAACTGCATGCGAGCAAGTAGAAGGGAAATGACATTAGGGCAAAATCGACTTTTCCATGTGTAGCTAACGTCAATTCGTGCTGTTAGTGACGGAATGGGCACGTGGGGAATGTGATGAGTGCAGGAGTAAATTTTGAAATGTCATTATAGTTAAATATTATTTCGTCCAGGCTCCAGATTTGTAAGAATATCTTCAAACTTCAGTGTAATATATATTAAGATATATGTAAATATTTTTTAATAAAAAATATATTATAAGTATAAAAAAAACAATTTCAAAAAAGTAATTTTGTATTTCGTCTGGAAGCGCATCTTCTTTGTGAAACCAAAACAACATTATCTAACTTTAACATAATCTCAAATTAAGTATATAAAAATTCATATTTAAGATGAGAACCACATTATCATGACTCCGGTGAAAACGTTTGTGAAGAGCTGCACATTTTATGAGAGCGTAAGGGTGTATTTGGTAATTTGCAAAAATTATTGAGTTAAAACTTTTTAATAAACTCGACAACTTTTTACTCTCTATAACTACTATAACTACTCATTTTTAATTATTTTTTACATATTTTTCTATACAACAATCCTACTTTTCAATTATTTCTATACAACTGCTAATACAACTAACATCTTTATTTAAAATTTTTTTTTTACTCTTCATTATTACCCTTATAATATCATATCATTTTCTACTAATTTAACAACTTTTACATTAAAAACTTTTCTTCAAAAGTTTTACAACTTTCCAAACACACCTTAAATTATTACTAACTCCTTTTTATGTTTTTCAAGCATTTTTCTCAAATATTCCTATTAAGTTTTGACTTATGTCCGCTGCGTTTCAAAATTTTCAAATTATTTACTATATTTTTAAAAACACCCGTTATGATATAAATATTAATAAACATCATTAACCTATATGTGAAATTATTATTAAATTTAGAGTTAAATTGAAATATTTAAATGTCATAATTCATAACTACCCTAATTACGCAGTAGTCCTAAATCTGTGTAGCTGTAGTTTCATTTCCTTTTCGTTTCATTCCAGCGCTTAATATTTTACATTAAGTTTGTTTTATGCATTTATTAAAAAAAAAAAAGAGTGTTTAAACGAATATCCGTTAACTTAGCTAAGGGACTTTAAAGTTTAAACTTGAAATGTGGTCAAAATCTTTGGGAAATGCCGGGTTTTCTATGCCATGTATTTATGTTCCCCATCTATCTTTGCAATCCTTTCAAAAAAAAAAATTTTGCTTTTCATTTTATTTTTTTCATTTATTTAGAAAGCCTATTAATTTTTTCCAACATCGTTAGTTGCATTATGTTTGTCATCGCCGGATATAAGATTAATACCAAAATATCAAGGAATTTTTTTTTTTTTTGAAGTATACTGGATATCTTTCAAAAGCCAAAATATCAATGAAATTAACAGCTGCCATCGGTTGATGAGCCATCTGCCGTGCCGCTCACCGAGCTTATCCCTCCTCTGGAAACTAGAAACTAGAAACACAGCCATGTCCAGCAGCAGCTTCTCCCGATGACATGATGCTTCTATCCCACCTTCCTCGCCTCTATTCTCCTTCCTCAGTTTCAATATCTAAAAAACTCACTCGAAGAACTTTCCCTTTCTTCTTTTCTACTCTCTCCTCCAACCCCGCCAGCACTCTGTCTCGAACACCACTAGCCTCCGCTTCCAACCGCTCTTCTCCTGTGACGTCACTTTCCCAACTCTCCCAAATCGAAATTACTCGCAAGTCAGTGTTTTTCGACGACGACCAAGTCGAATTCGACCCGGACTCTGAGGTTCCAGGAGAAACCCAGATTGAAATCCCATTCGAAAAGCTATTCATTCCGCCGGGAGTTGAGGTGTCGGGCGACAAGTCGGCGTTGAGTAGAAGGGTGCTGAAGGGCTCCAACATTGTGCTGAGCGATTACGCAGCCGATGCCCAAATCTCACAGGCGGAGTTTGTGAAGAGCAGCAAGCGGACGGCTGACTGCCCCTCCGACGGCCTGCCCGAGTTTGCTCTTGTTGGGCGTTCCAATGTTGGGAAGTCGTCACTCCTGAACTCGCTTGTCCGGCGGAAGCGCCTTGCCCTCACTTCCAAGAAGCCTGGTTCGTCTCTCTCTCTAAAACTCCCACAAAACCCTAATCCTTATTTTTATATCAGTCATGGATTGTCATTATGAACTTGTGTTTCTAATTCGTTTTAGTTGACATGGTGTTAAATTGATATCGATATATAAATGAGTTGCCCGCATGAAATGTTTTTTTTTTTTATGATAGAAAGTAAATTAATCATTACTCTTCTACTTTGGTCTTGCCTAGATAGATCATTTGATAAACATAGCCAAAAAATTTCTCTGGTGTTCGACCCAAGTACATGACCTTCATACAGCAGAGCATAGAGATCTCAGGCATAGACTTGATTCGTGAGTACGAAGCAATGACTCCTAGTGCCGTTGAGGGCATGAAAGAAGATGGTATGTCTATGGTGGAAATCTAACCACGCCAATTTTGCATCTATGGTAAATGGTCTTTGGTGGTACTTTGTCTTTAGATGACATCACCATATGATTTCTTTTTGCTTACGAGTTCCGAGTTTGTTGGCGAATGCGTATTTTTAACGCTGTTCTGGATCATATCCGCTGCTAATCCCCATGTAATTGCTAACAATATGCATCTTTCTTTGGCCTTCCTTTCTGCCTTTTCAAAACCTTCCCGTTCGAAGGGATTGTCTTCTCTCTTCTTAGTCGTTGTTCTGCTGTGGGAATCAGCTAACTCTACTTTCTCGTCAGAATATCATTGTATAGCCATGTTTTTGCATTCAGCTAAAAATAAATGCACGAAGCATGCATGTATTCTTTCACCCAATGCCAAGTTCTTCGTGCCATTAGGATCTATCTGTCTGGCCTTGCTTTTTTTTTTTTTTTTTTGGTTGGGGGTGGAACTCCTAGCTTCTGCCTTCTAGCTTTTGCGTTCTTGAAAATGATCAAAAAAGGCTTTGTGAATGCAGGGAAGACCCAGTGCATTAACCATTTCAGGGTCAATGACAGTTGGTACCTTGTGGATTTGCCTGGATATGGGTAAAGTTCTCGAACCATGTGTATATAATTTTTTGCTTCCATTTGTAGATTTTAAAATTCCATTCGCTCAACTTGGGAGTCCAGCTGATACTCTGTTCCAGTGTATGTTAGAGCTGACCCTTGTTATGCTGTTATTTTTCCAGTAAATTCTCAGGGATTTAGTTTAATTAAAATATTTTAGGTGAGCTTTGGGCAAGCATAATTTTTTTTTTCAGGTAGAGACATGATATGGTCGCAGATAGGTGTTAGGAGTGTGGGTTAGTTCGGTTGTTAGGCAGAGGAGCCTGATCCTGTATAAGAGTCTTAGTCATGTTGTGACAATGAGTTATATAAAAGGAAGTCATGTCTGAGTCTTGCATGTTGTCCTGTATTTTTGAATTGGCATTGTGACGGAGATGTTCCCTGCTTGAGAGGAGCCTTGTGCATCAGGCCACAAGAAGGGAATAGCCTTTGATTCTCTGTTCGTGTGGCTTTGTCAATCCAAGATGATTCATAACAAGACACCATCATGTGTTAGTTTTATACATGTGTGAACTTTGTTGTATAATTATTCTCATGTGACTTGACAAAACTCAGAAATTCCATTTACACACAATGCTGTAGACAGGTATGCAACTGCCCCTCATGAAGTTAGAATTGATTGGGACCAGTTCACTAAAGATTACTTTCTCAACCGGCAGACACTGGTGTCAGTGTTTCTCCTAATTGATGCCAGCATTCCAGCCAAAAAGATAGATCTTGAATATGCCAGTTGGTTAGGCCAGAATCAGGTAAGCCTTTCCTAGATTCATCAGCATTTGGTTCGTCATACAATGGCGCAGACCATCATGACTTATTTAGCTTTTTGTCACTGCTATCGTCTTTACATATTTGCAATGGGTTTTGATGCATTGCAGTTTCGTATGTTTCTAAATTGGATGTGGGACTTGAAGATGTTGATGTAGCCATTAAAAACATTTTCCTACCATGAGATTATATGGTGTGATGCATGCTTATTCTTCAGTAATGAATATCGATCATTCCCCCGCCTTTTTCAGATTCCAATGACCCTTGTCTTTACAAAATGCGACAAGCGGAAGAAAAGGAGGAAAGGCGGAAAGAGGCCGGACGAAAATGTTGAAGACTTCCAGAACCTGGTAAGGGAATTCTTCCAAGCGGCTCCCCCTTGGGTCATGACCAGCAGCATAACCAACATGGGTCGCGAGGAGATACTACTGCATATGGCTCAGCTCAGAAATTATTGGCTCAAGCATTAGAATGACGTTCAACCATCCCTAGCCATTGAAGGTAATTTTCGTTTGTTTTGTTTAGTCTGAAATTATCTATTCCATAGCCAGCCCGTTGAGCCTGTTTTCCCCTTGTTTGGAATTAGCAGTGGCAAGTATCTTCTAATCCCGAAGCTACGAGCTGCTTGCCGAGAAATCCTCTCCCGGGCACAGAATGATTGGAAATGGATGTCCTCTTGTATACAGAAGAGCGATTGGAAAAGTTTCGGTCATTGTTGTTTTTCTTTGGCAATGCTTCCGGTTTGACTAGAACTGGACAGTGAGATGCGCTATGCGGTCCATGTGAAAGAATTTTGCTTGTTATGGAATGAATAGAATTTTGGACAAATGTTATCATTTTGAGTTGAACGGTGCGCATTATAAAATCTAGTAAGAGTCGTACTCCAAAATTGCATGACCGTAAGCATCGCTCTCTCATTCAAACCCACGAGCATTATAAACTCTACTAGTAAGAATCATACTCCAAAACAAACTCAACTAGGAGTCATACTCCCAAGTCCGAAATAGATATTTTAGATTAAAGACAAACATAGTGGACGTTTGTTTCAATGCAGTTGGATGCATTGAATTTTTGATGATTTCAATGCATGCGGCTGAAAATTCTATTTTTTATTATTTTTCGAATTTTTTTTTATAAAACTCTTACTTTAAGTATATTTAATCTATAACTTAAGTTTTACCATTTTTAGAACCGTGTATGTAACTATGTAAATTTTTTTATTTTCGAAAATAGGGATAGTTTAGTCGTTTTAAAAGCACCAAAATCCCTCTACTTTTAAAAATAAAAAAGCATATATACACGTTTTCAAAAAGAGTAAAATTCAAATTATAGATTAAGTTTACTTAGATTAAGAGTTTCATAAAAGAAAATAATAATAATAATAATAAATGAGATTTTCATTCGGTTACATTAAAACATTCTCCAACATAATAGGTACGTCTGAGATTTTTAAAAAGTTGTAACTGTATTTGGAATTAAATTCAAATATAGTGCCATATATAAGGAAAAAGCATATTACTTATAAACAACAAATGTTATATAGCCAAATGATTTTGAATAAGAATGTTGTGTTTTATGATAAGGCAAAAACAGCACATTTTCACTTCATGCCAATCCTCAGGAAATCTCACGTTTAAACTATTCTTTAAAAATCATCCAAAATTAGTAAAATGCTACCACATATTTGGTCAAATTAATCCAATTTTCAAAGTTCAATTTCTTGGCAAAATTCGGTTTTCCTACCTTTCTAAACATTCGGACTTCTAAAATCATTTGGAGCTTCCCATGTGTTCAATATTTTGAGAAACTTTCACCTTCCAATTATTGATAGAGGCAAGAAGATTATATTCTTCCGAGGGAACCCTATAAACTAGAAACAACTAATGTCGGCCCAGGTCACCTCTCACTAACTTCTTACATGTTTAACACCCCAGAATTTAACCACTGTCAGGGGAAAAGGGGGAGGCTTTGACAAAATACCAGAATTTGTTCATTCGTAAACAACCGTTACATGCTAGGATTTTGGTAAAAACATCTGATCAAAAGCAAGCTAGAGCACCATGAAAGCCTAGCCCCAAGTACCGAGGAGAGAAAAACAAGTTCCAGGATAATAAAAAGAGTAACAAATATGGACAATGGACATAGTTGGTCATCGATTGCAGACTTGACGCAACACTTTTTGGCCTCTCGATGAAGAGCAATGAAAGACGTAAAAGAAAACTCTGGATGGTAGTTGGTAAGCAAACAAGAGATGGAAGAGAAGGGGGAAGGAAATGATTATCAGAAAGAGGCCTTATTCCATGTGCTCAGATACATTAACACTTCAGTGCATTTAAGTGCAAAATTCATTTTTTTAAATATTTTTCATAAGACTATTAATCTCCATGTATTTAATTTACAAATTAAAATTTACCATTTTAAAAAATGCGTATATATTTTTTATTTTTTAAAATGTGCATCTTAGGAATTTAAAAATGACTAAAACCCGTCTTTCTAATATTAAAAAAACTGTTATGCAGTTCTCTAAAATTGATATCATTTATTATATACATTAAATACATTTAGATTAACAGTTTTAAAAATTTTTAAAAATAAGTTTTGAACCCGATTGATCTAAAAGATGCACAAAAGTTTCAATGCAACCCAGTACATCTGAGACTATCAGAAAAGAGCTACAGCTAATCCATTTGCAAACAAATTATTTCATCTTGAGGGATGTTTGGAAATGTAAAAGTTGTGGGAAATGTGGTATTTGGTGGGAATAGAAAATGGAATATTTTGGAAATTGTGTGATTGATACGAAATGATATGGGTAAAGTTGGAATATATAGATTGGTTGGGAGGTAGTTGATAGAGAAAATGATTAAAATATAGGGGTAAAAGTGGAAAAATATGATGATTGATTGATT
>JAXCLR010000105.1:4300945-4317235 GCA_035584095.1 Annona squamosa
TTAAAAAAATGATTAGGGCGTGTTTCAAATGATGTTGGATTCAATCTGTATTATCATTTTCGATATAATTTTTAATTCATAATACAAATTTTAAAATTTTTAACACAATTTTAATCATTCTCAGTACAACTTTCCTCGTCATCATCATTTGGAACACGCACGTTGACTTCTCCCAGAAGCTGATGCTTCCGTCTCTCTTGGATCCTCTGCTGGGCCCACTGATGCCTGCAGCCTATCCGCTCGAAGAGACGACGTGGCAAAGACGAGGAACAACACCGCACAGAAAACCGTAGGCTAGCACCAGCAGGCTACTCACAAACGAGGCGAGGCGTGCATCTCGTGGTTTTACGCTTCCACTTATAAATTTGCCCGCGCAGACGTCACCCGCTCTCAAGGCTCAGCCGCTCCCAACCGCCTGTCTTGAATCCTTTCTCTAGTTTCCAAACACAGAGCAGCAACCACGAGAGCAGTGCTAGCCAGCCATGGACGACATCGACGAACAGCTGGCCCCGCCCAAAGTTGTGGAGGAGGAAGAGTTCCAGCCTTCCTATCCAGAAAAAGAAGAAGACGAGGGCGTCTTAACCAAGCTGGGATTGAAGAAGAGGCTTGTCAAAGTTGGACAAGGATGGGATTCTCCTGAATTGGGGGATGAGATCACTGGTACAAATCTCTCTCTCTCTCTCTCTCTCTCTCTCTCTCTCTGCTATTTACCTTCTTCCACTACTGATTTTCTGCTTTTCAGCATATATGCTATAGCTGATCGGCAAACGTACTGTTGGAAAAGGCAGCGATTTCGACTATGGAGACTCATCTCATTGATGTTAAAGTCGATTGGATCAACTAACTTTGTGATTCGGACAATAATTGGGTAAAACCAGCTCTTGAAGCGGAAGATCAAAATCGAAGTCATACTAAGCCTGAGTTAGGCCCTTATGGAACTTTTTGTCAGAGAATAAAATGAATAAATAATGGATTTGCAATGCCTTACAAGAATAGCAACTTGGACTGCCGGAAACGTCAGCTGCCCGCAAACGTCAGAGCGTCATGGACACGCATGATGCAGACAATTGAAATGGGGAACAGAGTTGTTGCTTGTGCTGTTCCACTGCTTTATGAGCTCGAACATAATGCATTCACACACATTGGGGTGGTGTGGGAAGGGAAAGCGCTGGGGGCTGACACGAGCAGTTCATGATCCTGGGTATGTTTGATTTTCCACGTACAGAAAACAATCGTGACTCGCTC
Organism: Annona squamosa; assembly: GCA_035584095.1. NCBI lineage: Eukaryota > Viridiplantae > Streptophyta > Magnoliopsida > Magnoliales > Annonaceae > Annona > Annona squamosa. The sequence goes on from JAXCLR010000105.1 coordinate 4,302,191, forward strand.
GCATATAAAAATTAAGCAATGAAAACAAAAAGATTGGGATCGGGGTCGACAAAAGATCTCTGCCGCAGGGAACTATGGCCTTATTAATTTGTCATCCGTAATACTAGTGGGCGTGCTAGTGTGTACCTGCTTATTCGTATCATCAAGTGAAACGTTACCGTTTAAATAATAATAATAAAAAAAAAGCGAATCGGTACCGTTGGTTATAAATTCTTCTGTTATCACTGATTGATTTGGTCCCTTTTTTTCATTTTCGAAAATAATAGTGGCTTCATGTTACTAGGGCCTCGAATTTGATGATTCATTTGTGAACATGAGTCTTCCTTGTTTGTGCTTACCTAGTGAACCCAGCTCTATTGAAAAGAGAGCTAATCTTCAGTTTCGCACTGTAGTCTTTGCATCTATGGAAGTTATGTATGCTTCAGATCTATTAGGTCTTGTGCAAATTTGAGTGATTGATATATGTTTGGGTTTCTTGCAATGTCATTTGACATATCCATTACTGTCATTTGCCTTCATACTTAATTCACAATAATTCACTGGAAATAATTGAACATCTCTTTGTAGTGCACTACACTGGAACGGTATTGGGAGGGTCGCAGTTTGCCTCTAGCAAGGATGAAGGAAAGCCATTTGTTTCACTGGTTGGACAGGGTATGTATAAAATGATACCTTTCATTATCTTAGTCTTCTTTCATAGAAGGGAAAATTTTCTCATTTTGGATGTTTGGACATTAGATTTGCCTATTGCAGTTCATTGAACTCAGCTGATTCATTGATATTCCTACATGTGCTAAATTTCAGCTGGGTCACTAGATAATTGATTAATTGATAATGGAAATCATACACCTTAATCCCCATATGTCTATTTCAACCAAACAATGCAATGATTCAATATATCTTTCAATCATTATTTCTATTTTGTAAATCATTTATCTGTACATGTTTTTCACTTTTTAATCATTAATATGCAAAAGTCGGAAACTCACTTTCCCACTTCTCTATACACATTTTCTACTTTGATTTGATATCTTAACTATCTAACATCTTACTTTTTCCAATTCCCTCATATTTCAATTATTTTATCATATAACTATTCTATCTATTCTCACTTTACTTTTATCATATTACATCACTCTCTCACTGTTCCAAAAAAACGAAAAAGAAAAAAACCCACTTTCCCATTCCCACTTTTACTAATCCCAAACGCACTTTGTCTACTTCTTCTAATGCAGGGCTGATTACATGTTACTCATCATGGCACTTTTTCTTTTCTTAACTCACTATCCATTCCTTCGCACACCTTAATACATAAGTGTGTAGTGAATCCAAACATATGTTTAATAGTGCAAATAACACACCATGTTTCACCTGTTTTACTAAGTACAAAATGATTTTCTAATATCCTTGTTGCAGGTAATGTTCTTAAAGGATGTGAAGAGGGCCTTATTACAATGAGGAAAGGAGAGACTGCACTATTCACTGTCCCCCCCGCAATTAATCATGGAATTCAGAATATTTTTCCAAGCATTCCAGCTGATGCAACTCTGCTGTTTGAAGTTGAGATGATATCATGGTTTAAAGTAGTAAATGTATGTGGAGATGGGGGTGTCATGAAGAAGATTTTAATCAAAAGTGAAATTCTAGAGCGACCCCAGAAGAAAGATGAAGTCACTGGTAACCTTTCCCACTTCTAAATATTCATGGTAGAATTTATCGATTTAACTAATTCTTGAAGTGCGTTTTCCATTGATTTTGAAAAAGAATTAGAAAGATGTCATTTTCCCACCTTTTTCCTGACCCAAACTGCTATATCCTAGTTTTGATTGAACTTATATTTGCCAAGCATTAAAAAATCTGGAAATTACCTGCACGTAATTTTGGCAAATTGCAATAAGTAACCTTTATTAAAACTCTTTTATTTTTTGGAGAAAAAAAAATCCTAACACTTTCTATTTCTTTGTGATAGTGAAATACGAAGCAACACTTGAGGATGGTATCCTTGTGGCAACTTCACCAGACAATGGCATTGAGTTCCTTGTCAGCGATGGTAACTTGTGTTTTCTACTTGTGATGTTATTATTGCTGCAAATGTTGGTGAACAGGTGGGGTAATTATTGCCTAACATCTGATATTTCCTCAGGTCACTTTTGTCCTGCCATAGCAAAGGCAATAGTAACAATGAGAAAGGGGGAGAAAGCACTTTTACAAGTGGCACCTCAATGTATGTTCTATCCTTTTCTTTTTTTACCTGATGTGGGATTTGTTTTTCCCAAGAACAAGAAATATACTTATTGTGTTTTATTCTTGTGACAATTTTAGTGCTCTCTTTAGTTTCTGTGCTTAGGATCTCATCTTTTCTCGAAGTTCAGGCCTTAGGCTTCTTTGGTATGTCAGCAGATAGTCTAAGGTTAATTCACTAGAAATATATACCCAAAGCTTCCAACTGATTCAGAACATGAAGTACCATGTGTATTATTGATTGATCATGTGTCTTCCATAGTAAACACATTGCATGCGATATTGTTCAGTAATAAGATATGCTTGGAATTTTTTAGCACTATGTTGATCATATATCAATCATTTTCACTGGATGCCCGAAGTTAAATTTCAAATTTTGAGTGAACTGAGATAATTTAGTAGCATGCTTTTTGGCAGCTGCATTGCTTGTGTAATTATTTACTTTCATCAGGATATTGTACAATATCATTATTATTTCATCATTGGCATTCAAATGGACAAATTCTGCTCTAAGGTTTTAGCTTTTTTCCTTTAATCTAAATCTCTCTTCTTTTTTTTTCTTTTTTTCTTTTTTGGACACCTTGGTCTGCAGATGCATTTGGCCGTCTGGGAAGACCCGCAAAAGATGGCCTTGCTGCTATTCCACCCAATTCTGCCATCAATATCACTTTAGAATTGGTTGCTTTTAAACTTCTTGAGTATGTGACAGAGGACATGAAGGTTGTGAAGAAAATCACCCATACAGCAGAGTCCTTTGAGAAACCAAACAGTGGTGCTGATGTCCATAGTAAGTGACCTTCAAACCCAAGCCAGCCTTGGGTATTACCCATGGTTCGCTAGGCAATCTGTTAAATTTCAGTTTCCATGGCATAATGGTGGATGGACTATCTCCAGAAGTTGCATTGATGGCACAATGCTAGACTTTGGTCTGTGAAGGTTGTTTGGAGAAGAAGCGCATAATACTGTCTGAAAACACATTGATCGGATGACTAAGATTGTTGAATCTAGGAGGTTGTCTGTAGGGGTAGGCAGCTTGAATCTATGAGGTTGAGGGTGTAGATGAACTAATCATAATATTAGATGTTAAAGTGAATATTTGTGGCAGTTACAATTTTTTTTTTTCCTGCAACTGCAGTTAGGTACATTGCTAAGCTTGCTGATGGGACAATTTTTGACAAAAAGGGATGCGATGGTGAGGAACCCTTTGATTTCAAAGCTGATGAAGGTAAGGGAAACACAATTATGACTTTTTGGCCCAACTGAGGACAGTTCCTAAAGGCACCTCATGTTTCTGCAGATCAAGTTATTCCTGGCCTCGATCTAGCAGTAGCTACCATGAAGCGGAAAGAGATTGCTCTTATCATCATTGATCCTGATTACGGCTTTGGAAACACTGAAACAAAAACTAACTTAGCTGTGATTCCACCACACTCAACTTTGTTCTATGAAGTAGAGATGGTAGACTTCACCAAGGTGCATTATGATTCTTGTCTTGATGTTTAATTCATTTGCTGCTTTCATTCTGAAAACTCCAAATTGTCTACTGAATGGTGCTGATCAGGATCAATATGTTTCATGTTGTAAAATTCATGTCACAAGTAGTCTTATGATTGTTGATTCCCGCCCTTCATTCACTCTCATGTGGTTTTCTGTGTTTCTACTGTTTCATGAACATGAAATTTACTATCTCAGGTGAAAGAGTCCTGGGATATGGAACCTGAAGAAAAAATTGAATATGCTGGTAAGAGGAAGGAGGAAGGTAATGCTTATTTCAAAGCTGGAAAATATGCTCGAGCTTCCTTGAGATATGACATGGTAAGTTTTTTTTTTTTTTGCCATCTTAAACCAATTGCCACTGACCTATGCGTTCTCTCTCTCTCCTTCCTGTCTGTGAGCACCTCCTACTGAATGGAAGATATTTCATGATGATCGAATTTGCCCCTGTAAACACAATTTTGTCCTGAACTTTTCTTTCTTTAGGAAGGTCCATCCTGATGAGTGAATGAAGTTAATCTTCTTTCATGGATACAACATCCCATCTTGTTTTTCCTAGATCCTGTAAACATTGCAAGAAGTAGATGTTTAACTCACTTATTTGATTCCTTGTACCTCACCATTTATTGAGCATAATTCAAGCTTGACAGAGTTATGGATAACCAACATCTCATTTTTCTAAAACTGTCTATCATCAAAATTGTAATAAAAAAATACTGGTAGTTGATTTTTCTGTCCTCTGATACTGCAATCAGAAGAGCTTGTCAGCTATTCTTTTTATGCATTGCAATGTTTCATTGTTAGTTTTAGGAACTTATTGCCACATTCCTACTTTTTTATTTTCTCAGGCTGCTAAGTATGTGGAATTCGATAGCACTTTCAATGACGAGCAGAAGAAGCTTGGGAAATTTTTCAAAGTCACTTGCAATCTTAACAATGCAGCGTGCAAACTAAAGTCGAAGCAGTACAGAGAAGCTGTGAAGCTCTGCTCAAAGGTGTTTGTTTTACTGAGTCAGACTGCCGTTCCTCATATTGTATTAGCTTATCATGAGGCATTCCATCTACTAATACTTTGAATTGATACGAAGCTATAAGATTGGTTAACAGTGTGCTAATTTATCTTTTATTTTCCTTAAAGGTAATGGACTTGGAATCTCACAACATCAAAGCACTTTATCGGCGAGCTGAGGCCTACATAGAAATCACTGAGTTTGCACCAGCAGAAGTGGATTTGAAGAAGGCCCTTGAAATTGATCCTTATAACGGGTAAGCATACAAAAATTTACCTAATTAAGCAAATGAAATTAATGCTGAGGCACCACTAAGAAGAAGAGGGGAAAGGCTCATCCTTTTTTCCAGAAATCAAAGGACACTCAAGAATTGTGATTGCTTATCCATTGTCTAGCTTTGGCAGAATGCATCTAATGCATTCGCTGCACTTGCCCGCATGTACTGGTAGTCACAGGATCCCCCATGTATATTTTGTGTGCAGAACTGGGGTCGTCCAGAAAATTTTCACTGTCTGCGTATGTTCTTTTAAGTCAGTTCGTTCATCGGTTCTTCTTGCTCTTTTCAGCGATGTGAATCAACTGCTAGAAAAACTGAAGAAGGCACAACAATACTATGATAAGAAGGAATCCAAGATGTACGCAAACATGTTGGCGAAGCTCAGTCTATCTGATTCAAATGTGCACAACTGAAATTTCCGCTGGGCGTCGCTAGCTTAATTGACGCTGCAATGCTTTTCTGAATAAGCGCACCTGTAGTAGCTGGTATTTTTGTGTTGTATTTGTCCCTCGTTGGCTAATTTATTATTGTTCAATTTATGGTTTGATTGATTAGCCTTATTTGCACTTTGTCTTGTATGCTCTGGGGGAAATGCTCGCAACTAAAGAGAGCGAATGTTGGGTCTGACTGCTCACTGGGCTTTTCAATTTTTCTTGTTTGTTCACGACGTCCATGCGACGGCCGGGATAAGTTGAGCCCTGATTTTTTTAGGCCGGACGCATGGAGGCCAAAAACGTATTTTTTTAAAAATTTTTTCATGGGCAAGTAAATTTATGTATATTAAATGCATAAATCAAGTTTTACCATTTTTAAGTATTTGTTTTGAATTTTCTAACATAGTGACATGTTCATAATTTTTGGGTCTTAGAAAATTATGGAAATGCTACTATGTTTGAAAATTCAAAACAAATACTTAAAAATATCTAAAAATGTTAAAATTTAGTTTATAGATTTAATACACAAAGATTTACTTGCTCATGAAAAAAAATAAATTTTTGGGCCGGACGCACGGAGGTAATCATGCATCTAGCCTGAAAATATCAAATGTCCATAGGATTTTAAGTAATAATGATGAAAGCCACTAATCCCACCCATAAAGTGAATAAAGTTGAAGTAATTTGGGGTTAATGATTGAAATTATTGGATAATATTGATGAAGGTATCTAGAAAATGAATTTTAGGAGAATTCCTTTTTAATGCTTTCTTGCTGGTAAATTACTAAAAAAGGAAACATGTCAATTTTACATTTTGGGCCTTCATGTGCCAGAAAAAGGGCAGAATTCATTGGAAATGATATAATACGATAGGTTGTTTTTTAGTTAAGTAACAAAACCATATATTTTATATTTTCTTGATTTCATGCGAGCCTAACTGTATTTAGTTTTTATATCAAAGTTTACTATTTTTTGTATTTTTTCATGTTAAAATTTTTATAAAAACATATAAAAAAACAAAATAATATTCATCACTTGGATGACCAAGTAGTTAACATGAATATGTTTAGGATGTTCAGGTAGGAAGGTCTAGGCTCAGAAGTATGCCTTTGTCCAATGATGGATTTAAGACTTTTGGTAAGTGGTGTTAATTTGAAACGAGAGGGTCACATTATGATTTGAGTGGGGGCAATCGCATAAACTACCCACTCAAGTCTATGTAGGTCCACCCATGCCTCTGTCAAGTATCTGGTTATACAAGGTGGGTGGCTATATATATACATATAAAAAACAAAATAATGAGATTTAGTGTGGAAATTAAATGTAATTGAGCTTAGATAAAAGTGATGAAAAGAATAATAAATAAATAAATGATGTTGTTATTTACCTGAGTTACAATTACTGAACAGTTCCATAGCCCAAGTTAATCTCATGATGGATATTTAGACCCACCTGCCCTGCTTCAGCGACAATCGAATTTCGATCGAGTTCTGAGATGTTCCTCGGGGTGCCGGATACCCCGGTACCCCTGCAACGCACGATCGTCAGAACTTCTCACACCGGCGGCAAATCAGCATAAGGCTGGCAGGCAGATAACTGAATCTCTCCAGATTTTTTCTCTTGTTATGTAGTTGATGGACTGTCCTCAGCTACGTAGATGCATGGCCAAGTAAACAAAACCAGACGAAGTAGCTTTTTCTATTGTATACAACCCTTGGTTTCATAAAATCCATTATTCTAACATGCAAAAGTATGGTTGCAGTCGGATCCCTGCAAAGACTTCTCCTTGTCACATACCCGCCGGAATATCCTAGTATTTGTTAGCTGCAACAAATTCACGGTTTGACATCGAAATCATTGATGCCTTTGGATTTGATACTTGTCACTACCTCTATACGATGTCCACCGGTGGCCTACCCATCAGGCGACTTAATATCCCAGCAGTCCAAAGACAGTCTAGACGACGATATTATAGACCAGCATGATCACGTCAGCCCAATTTGAATTGCAAAAACCGATTGATTAGCAAAAATCGTAGAAGCAGAAAGTGGGAGAGAGGATACTGCATACTATCCAACTGTTCCGATCGTCGAATAAACCGGGGTTTGAAAATCTATACACACGCTTTACAACGCTGTCATCTTGCCTGCGCCACTATTCTGAAACGGCATGAGTTGTATTCGTCCCATGTGTTCCGGCTCTTTTGGAAGCTTCTGCTTGCCTCTGGTTCCGCACTGCGGCTTCCCAGTTCCCCGTCAGCAATGACGTTTCCAAGGGGATTCGCGCGCGCAAAATCGATGGCCTCCGTCCTTGCCTCGGTGCGTACGGGCAAGATCGGGCCGCAGCCTGGCCGTGGCAATGCATGTGCGCCCAAAGTCCATTCCGTCCAGAAAATCAACAGACGTCTCTAGCCATGAAGCAATACTATGGCCTTACGTTTGGTGGTTTCAAAGTACTGTTTCAATAATCAAACATTTTTTACAGAATCTTATATAAAAAAAAAATACAATTAAAAAACATGACGCTCACTAAGCTCAAGAGTTTCAAATGATTTTGAACCATTCCAAGGTCAAACGTATTTTCAAAATCCCACAATATAAAATAGAATTATTTGCATTTGCCTCCTATCTTTTTTGAATTTTACCCATACAACTATTGATTTTGCAGGAATGTATTCATTATCAACTTAGTCTATTGCAACCACTTTTTGACAAAGTTAATATTTGAATGGTTAAAATTTAATACAATGGCTATCCACGTCTTACTGATCTGAGGTACTAATACTATTGCATCACAACATATTCAGATTTTCGCACATGTGGCACAAAGGTCCCATGGAGTGAAAGGGGGTATAGGGGTGCAACTGAACCTCATGAAACTCAGGTTTACCTTAACTCTAACCCTATTTTTAAAATTTCAACTCTAACCCTCGCTTTATTTATAAACTTAAAACCTAACCATATCTTTGAAAATCGGACTCGGGTTGAACTTCGGATTAGAATTCAGGTTGAAATGATTATATATATTTGTTATCTATCTTATACTTATTCAACTTTAAATTTATTATTAAAAAAATTAAAAATAATATTTTTCTATTTTCAACTAAAAATTCAAGAGCGTTTAAGAATTTAAACAAGAAAAATCTCATTTAACCATTCTCTTTATATTAAGTAGACTAATAGTCGTTTCTTAAAAAAAATAGACTAGGAGCTAGTTTTAAAAAATAAAAGTTACATTATTTTTCTGTAATGAAATTTAAGATTAATATCATAAACAGTAATATCTAATTATAAAAAAACCTCATAATGTCAATCTTAATAAAATATTCAACAATCATAATATTAAGTCAAATAAATTACAATAAATTATTTCAAATAGAATAAACATTTAACTACTAATATCATATTGAAATGGCTAAACGGTAATGTCTTACATAAGCAGTTAAATTAAAATACCAAATAAAACATTTTTAATTCTAAAAATAGTTTTCATTTTTTTTGTTTTCAAACTACCACTAAACCAAAATTTTTTTACTAAAAGAAAAAATAAAAATATTATACTATATAATTAAACTTAAAGAGGAATAATGTTTATATATTGTATAAAATAAATATAATATATATGAGGAAAATCAAATTAGATTTATACAGAGTATAAAATAAATATAAAATACATGTGTTACATATAATTTGAGTTCGAGTTTAGTTCAACTCAGGTTTAAATTCTTTTCAATTTGGGTTTAGTTCAAACTGAAAAATCGAGCTGGAGTTTTACCGTAGACAGTTTTAATACTGTTTCAATTGGGAGAGGGAGCATCTTCCACGTCAAAGGGCGGAATTGCAATTGTCTGCTGGGCGCAAGCTCCGCGACGGTGGAAGTAGAATCTTTTGATTGAGAAGCAGGGTGCAGCGCGGCGGCAGACCATCGGCGTTCCCTTGTCTTTATCCACGTCGGCCATCGCCCGGACAACGGCATAGCAACGCGCGCTATGGGAAATGAGCCGCTCAAAACGAACGAGTCAGGACAGCATTTCAAAATGGAGCGCATATCACGTCAATGGCCGCTAGCTCACGTGCCTCCCAGCAAATATATGATCTGCACCGTTCATATGTTGCCCAACATCGCGAATGAATAGAGTATTGGGTTGGAAGTCACGCTATTATGCTTTTGTAAGTTGCAACTGCTTGATCAGGCAATTTAAATGTATAAATAGATCGATGGTTATCAAGGCAGCGAGAACGAAAGTAGTAAGTAGCAACACACCAGCGAGCGGGGATCAAACAGTTGAAGCTTTTCAAAAATATATATTGTATATAAGTTTATCTAAACTATTAATCACATTCTAATGAAAATTTAATATCATAAAATAAAATTGCAATGTTTATGTGGGTTTTTAACAATTAAATTTATTAAAATGTTTAATTTTAATTGATTTTAATTCCATGAATGTTATATTATCCTAATTTTTCCATGAGTATATTTTATTATTTTTTGAACATAATATATGAATTTGATTTGAAAAATAAGTAATTAATATCATAAAGCAATGTATATTTTTTTTTATTGGGAATCTATATACATTTAAACCGTTTAAGTTTCATCTGTGAATGCAAATTATAACTGACTATACACATATCTAATATATATTTTGATTTTACATACAATAATTTTAGAGTGTGATTAGAACATAATAAAACTTTTAGATAAAAAATTTTGAATTTGAAAAAATGGTATAAAATGATAAGGTAATGATGATAAGAAAAGATAATAAAGTTAAAATGGATAGATTAGTCGCAAGAATAATTGTGTAAAAATGATTAAAAGTAAAATAGTTGTATAAGAAGATATGAAATAATGAATAAAATATAAGATAGGTATGAAAAGTAAAAAATTTTACATTAAAAAATTTTAGTTTTACATTTTTTGCTTATTACCAAAAGCACCCTTAATATGAAAACTATAACTAATAAATGGTTTAAATTTTCATTACACATAAAAATTTTAAAAGTGCTCTCTAGAATATGGGTTCCACACCAGCTAAGGTGATTCAAGCATCATGAGACTTGGTTTGACCTTTGTGGACAATATTCTAAATTTATATTTTGTTTCGTGGTTGTCATTTTCATTTAATTTTTTCAAATAAAATAAATAATTTTAAAATTATAGATGTTTGATTAACAAGTACAGATGAATTTATATCACTTTTAAAATTAATTCAAATTATACTAGTCATATATTTTTATAGATCCATTTTCCACATGGGTGGGGTTAACTATATGGATTTTGTTGTGTTATTTTTGACCATTATATATGTTTATATGTAATGTTTAAATTTCAGATAAAATTGTGGATGCACGCTAATTAGGATAATGGGAGGACCGGATAAAAAATAAAATAAATAAATACCATAAATTCTTTTAACCACTCAACAGAGCATATTTCTGAGTGTGGCAATTAGAACTGGGCGAGGGTAAGAAATGGATAAGGACAATACATCAAACAAACGCCAGCATCTCCTTCTAGCTAAATGTTAAGAACTCATTGGACCACTTAATTATCGCATTATATATGCACTTTATTCCACCACACCTTGCTTGGAATATGGTGTATTACTGATGAATATACAAGTAAAAATTGAGCAAGTGTACTAATGTTGTTGCTTAAGGAAAATGGCATACCAATTCACCACATTTAATTGTTTCGGGTTGTGTTTATTACGCAACTCGAGCATAGGAAAATTCGGATGACTGATTTTCAGAAAAGTAATTATTTTATGCTCGATTATACGTGCTTCTAAGCATGATTTTCGAACACAATCAAGTTGACAATCCAAAATATGGAAAGCGCATTAGCTCTCCTCATAAGTGGAGCCCAATTGAACCTACGCCTAAGCTGCAACTGGATTACGGTCAATTCATAACTTAGTTGACTGAATCCCATTTTAGGCATATTAGAGGTGAAGTTTTTCAATCTACCAACTCATTTAACGCACTTCATAAATGAGTTGATTATTGCTTTAACTTATCCGATGATCCAACCCGTTGACTCCATAAACTCGTATAACTTTGTTGCAACTTATAAGGAAATAGAATTTTTATTAATGTTTATTTTATAAATTATGTATAATTGTTAATAACGGAATACCATTTTAACTAAAAATATATATAAAAAATTTATATTTTAAGTTTCAATAAATTATTAGCAGTAAAAATCTTTGTCGATTTCATTTTAAAAATTTATAATATATATTTTTTTATAATTCAAGCCATTTTACAAACCTATTAGCAACCGCAATCCAACTGGTTTATATTAAATTAACGAGGATTAAAGTTAAGATTTTTATAAATGCATCGTAAATAGATTAAAATTAAGATTTTTAAAATAGCTAAGTTAGGGTTGAATTCTAACCGAAACAACCAAATCCAATAGTTACGCGCTTACCTACTCCTTATAACTGTTAACAATTTGACATATGCATACGGACCTCGCTCATGCAAAATTATGCCACTATGAGAATAGAAATTCAAAATAAAATTAAAATCAAAACTTTATATTGGTCAAAACTTGTTGCAATTGACGTGATTAAATTAAAAAAATCATCAACTAATTCTACCAAGAAACTTGCAAACATGAATTAGAAGCTTTGCAAAATGAACCTTTCTGTTAGTCTGCTGTAAATTGGTGTGTATATATAGTTCGAACTGTGAAGGGCACACATCTGGAAAGGAGGTCATGAATACCTAATAAATGAAGACAGAAAAGGTTTTCCCTTGCAAAAGATATTATTGGCTCTGACACTCTTATCTATTGCACCTGTAATTCTCCCCTGCTGTGGTTTCTGTTACTGGGACTTGGAAAGGGTAGTACAACTGAATGAAATGACGTTTAAAGCAGAAAACAGATCATTTGGAGTCCATCCATTGAATTCTCGTCTGATGCAAGAGCTTGAATTGTTCCGCTGCTCTGAAACCATTCTTTTTCTTTTATCTGCACATCTCCATTTTCTATTCTTTTTTCAGAATAATCTCATCAAAAGCCGCATAACCTTTTTCTAATATCAATTCCACATTAAATTGCACCTGCATAGGGCATATATCGAGCTAGCTGGCGATAAAAATACGAGGCAAAAGGAGCTACGTATGGTGGAATGCTTCCCTTTTTTTTTTTTTTTTTTTTTTGAAATTGCAACGACATCCTTTGGGCCCGAGAGGGAGAAATGCGAAGCACTGATGACGTCGTGAATCAGATCTTGGTGGGCATACACTAGATTTTAAAAATGGAAAGAAAAATACTAACTGTTCGATTATGACCTTAAATCATGGCATCATTTCCGACTATTCCGCCTGATACTGCATTTCAATGATGCCAATAAAAACCATACCATGCACTCTTAGCTTGGTGGATTTTGGAAGTAGTGTCGAAATTAGTCGTCTAAGCGCCCGTCTATCAAGCACCGTACCCTGACCAAGCATTCAGCGACTTCCAAGTTCCAAGTTCCAATCCATTTCTCATCCTTTCAGATCTTAATTTTGTCTTGTCGGGACGAATCTGCAAGCAATCAAGGTTGGTGCAGATTGATACACATGCAAAGGAGTCCGGAAGTGGTGGAGCCCGTTCAATCCATCCAATCACGAGGTTGACAATTCAAACAACGGCATATCCCTACACCAACACGCCATGTCCGGAGATTTGGATGTTTCGTGCATTGTGGGGCCCCGATTGGGCCCTCATGTACGAATATTTTAGATCCATTTTCGTTAGTTATATATGTAAGTGCAGCAAACCCCCAACAGGAAGCATGCAGATTCAAAAACAACGGATGGAGAAACGACTGCTGAAACTCTCAATCCCTCGCTTCTTCCGCTCTTCCCTTCGCTCCTGCCTATCCCAAGCTATCTCCGACGTTGCCCAAGAACCCGTTTTCCTGCCCCATGATTCCCACCACCGCAGTTTTCCTTCGATGTGCCAGCCCATGTACTCGGAGATGATCTTTGATAGCACACACAAATGCCAGAACAAAAGATCACCACCCCCGGCTACGCGGTCGCACTATGCGGAGGGCCAACGGTGCCCTCCTCCATCGCCTGCCTTTCCGTTCGACGAGGTTGAGAAGGAGAAGATCAAGAAGAACAAGAAAAAGAGTAAGAAGGAAAAAGCCGCGAAAGCAAAGAAGGGCAAGGAGTATGAAGAAAATGTCAAGAAAATCAAAGGCAAGGAAGCAGTCCTCGATCTGATGGGCTTGAGCACTTCGTCCGATAGCAGGAGGTTCTTCAGCAGTGACGAGGATACGTTTAAAGATGGTGCAGCACACTTCTACTTCTCAGACTCTTCTTCTTCTTCCTCTTCCTTCGAATCCCACAGACGACGACCTCGTCCTGGAAGGAAGGTTCGTAGCCAGACAGCTGACGTCGGTATTCGACCTTTGGACCCAGCTCCATCTTCGAAGAAGACGAGAAAAGTTCAGGATAGTGTTGCTGTCGTGAAGTCCTCGGACAACCCGTACGTAGATTTCAGGAGATCGATGGTGGAAATGATAATAGAGAAGCGGATATATACGGCTGCTGGCCTAGAAGACCTCCTCGAATGCTTCTTGTCGTTGAATTCTCCTTTCCATCACCAAGTTATCGTCGAGGTCTTCTCGGAGATCATCGAGACTATGTTTCCTAACTTCTACTGATTGGTGAGGCTGGTTTTTTAGGTTGTCCATGTAACTTCTATTGCGAGTGTTCTTCTTTTCCGCGTCTTTCTGTTCTTCTTACAATTTGGAAGATGTTGCTAACTGGGTTCGTTTGCTAGCTTTTTTTCAACTTGTTCCTGTACGTGGTCTTCTTCTTATGATTGATAGTTTTTTTTTTTTTTTTGGATTGTCTTATGTTTGATAGCTAGTGTTGCAGATTACGATAAAGAAGTGTCAAGGGCAATTTGCTAAGGTCCGCATGGCAAGATGGTGAGCCAGTTATGACCATATATCTATCCATCTAGTCTGTTTCATATGGTCCATGTTCTGAAAGCCACGCGCGTCTCAGAGTCTACATTCAATGTGTTACTTTTCATCCTTGATATATGTATCTCTGACCGTGTGGTGAATTTCTTTTCTATTGAACTTGCGTGAATAATCTGTCCGCCTCTTTGATAAATGCCAAAACTCAGCGATTAAGCTCTGGAAGATAATGTGATAAGTTATTGAATGATCATGTCAACTGGCTTTCATGGTTTTGGTGATGAAGAAGAAATTTACTGAGATGTTAGATTGTTCAGTTTTCTCCCACTCGAGGACACCATGGATGGGTCAGAGATCATTATTCAGCGGGTATCAAAAATGGATTTCTAAGATTATGGATTCCAGATTCAGATGGTACCAGGCGTTGGAGTTCTCTTGGATATAACAGTAATACATGGGTTTTGGTCAGAACTATTGCCGGCCTTGCTGATCCTGTTACACAGAGCACTCCCACAATATAACGTAGCTACTATTGACGCGAGCCTGACCATTTCCACATTTGTTGCAACTAAGGGTGTGTTTGTTAACCACGAAAAGTTGTCAACTTAAAACTTTTCAATCTAAAACTTTTCAATCTCCATAACTATC
>JAXCLR010000105.1:4317335-4328130 GCA_035584095.1 Annona squamosa
TATCACATCATTTGACAACTTTTCATCTCTAAAACTTTTCATCAAAAGTTTTATCTATTCCCAAACACACCCTAAATCCACAGATACGTAAGAATGGTTGAGTAATTTAGTCTTTTCTCAAAACTTGTAGGTGTCGTCTGATCAGCACAGCTTAAAATGGGATTAATGAATTTTAGTACATGCACTAGACAGAACTGTGTATTGAATTTTTTTTTTGATTGGAGTGTATTGAATTATTTAATTATCCAGAATATAAAAATCAATTTGATAGGTATATTTATACTTATACTTTGTAATATTAAAAAATAATGTTCAAGGACCTTATGCATTTGCACTTTTTGTGAATTATATATAATTCTAATTAATATATTTTTTCATTTGATACAGATATTTATGGAGAAAAATTTTAATAATTATATATTAACTTAAAAGGATGCTAAATTTTTCACAAATTATGAATTTAGAATTTAAGTGATTTTTGGGAATATGATAAAACAAATTTATTAAATGGTTAAGAAATGGAGAAAATCGGTTTAGTCCATGCATTGAATCATTTCCCTTAGCTGATAACACAATCATAAATTTTGAAATACAAATAAGATTAACAAAAAAGGGAACATTTTGCAACCATTAGAACTTTTACATGTACGAGATGCCAAGATCTTATGCTCAAACAGCTGACAGCTTTCAAATGAAAAAAAATTGAAAGACAAGACGCAGTGAGAATGGATAAATTTCACAAGATTTCGACAGTCAGGATTGATGGACCACGCTACGTTTAGATTATGAACATTGCGTGGAAAATGGAATGTTGCTTTTGCTTGCGCGATTGGATATTCTTCCGCAGTAGCTAGCAGTTGGAGATTGGTGATTGGTGGAAGCTAGCCTTTGGTTGCTTTTTCACTTGGAGTTGGCTTTCGTGGGAGAAACACAAAAACACCAGCTAATGCCAGCTACCTATCACACATTGACTTCAGGCCGCTTGTGGTATCTCCTCTTTCATCTACATTACTATATACGAATCTGAAACAATTCGAGCACGTAATTGGCATCATCCATATCTACTCATTCCACGCCCACCTAGATTTCTCGAATCCATGTTATATAAATTTTTGTAAATTGGAAGCCCTCTGGACGCGTTCCCTTCTGAAATATAGGATTGGAAGTGCTGCATCTTAATTTGTGTTTTCAATCTATGCAATTCTACGGCGGATCTACGTACACGATTGCCCCCACTAAAATTGCAAAAACAAAGTAATTTTTTATAGTAATTGAATTTTTTTTATAAAAATTCTATTCATTTTAACGTGATTACGCCACTCAAATAATAGTATTATCTCTTCATGTTAAATTGCTTTCACTGGCCAAAAGATCTACCACTTTACCATACCATCTGATTTCCATTTGGGCTTGGCCCTATAGTTCTGTGAGATGATGAGTTGGGTCCGCTGGATGAGTTCTCTTTGCTGTGATTGTGTTCAGAGCTGGGGCTATTCCAACTCAATCCAAAAGCGAAGTTTCTCATCGTGTTCGGTTTTTATTGTCTCGCAGACCCACACATTAAGGGTGTGTTTGGTTGGAGGTAAAACTTTTGATGAAAAGTTTTAGAGGTAGAAGTTGTCAAATTGATAGAAAATAATGTGATATAATAAGGGTAATGATGGAGAGTAAAAAGAATAAAATTAAAATAGATAGGTTAGTTTTATGGGTAGTTGCGTAAAAATGATTAAAAAGTAGGGTAGTTTGTATAGAAAAATGTGAAAAATAATTAAAGAAGTAGAGTAGTTATAAAGAGTGAAAAGTTTTGGGTTGAAAAGTTTTAATTGATAAGTTTTGGCCCCAAACAAACACATCCTAAAACGGGGTGCATTCAGTTTCAGTACACATAAGTGCATTTCACTCATTTATTTTTATTTATTTGAAATTTTTTATACAATTGTTCATATAGATTTATTTAACATGTATATCAATTTTTACTATTTTTAAAGATTTTTAGATATTTCTTTTTAATTTTTTAAAATTAGTGATATTTTTGTAATTTATAAATTATGAAAATTTATTTTTAATTTTTTAAAATAGTGGTATTTTCGTAATTTATTAAAAAATTATTATATATGTTAAATACATTAATAGTCGTATAAAAAATTTTCAAAAAAAATATTTTAAAAAATGAGTTTTGCACCCATGTGCACCGAAGCTAAGTGTACCCATGGTATCACGTCCCACATTAAAAATATTATACACAATTGCACAAGACATCCCGACCACTCGTCAATAAACAGATTGATCACATCAGTTCGATGAAGCTATTGTCCAACTATGATTAAGGATCATTTTGGGGGTTAGTTTTGATTAGCTGGTTTCTCGATATAAATCATGTTGTTACAGGTGCACAAATTTGACGATGCGTGTTCAGTAACAATCGTAGACTGACAGGGAACACGGCTTAATTTCATTTGCGTGTTTTCTGCGGGGTTAGGTAAAGCAATCGTTTGGACAATTTTCTTTATATTCACGACAGAATTTGGTGGTCTATTAAACAATAGAAGTAGGGATGCACATGGAGAAAAGCTTGGATATTCATGGTGGTTTGGTACTGACTATCTAGAGAAAATGCATCCAACGATACGATTGTATTTCAACAAACATCTTTCCACGTACCATCTATGGGCAACATGGATATTTATATGTACATGCTCCTATCAGAGTAATTAAGAAGGCATCCAAAACAGGCTCATTTTCATGAGCAAGAAATGACTATTGCTGGAACTAGTTCAGAGGGAATACAATCTTTTCATAATAAAGCAAATCAAATCAATTTACGTGAGAAATCTACTTCCAAGTTTCAATTCAAAATACTGAAAACAGAGTTCTGTAGGAATTAAATCAGATAAACAAGCATGAAAGAAAAACTAATACAGATGAGCCTGAATTCCTGGACTTGAATTTGGGTTTTTATCTAAAGGCAGTGGTATCTACTTACGGCTGATAGAAATTCATGAGTAGATGAAATTGCCTTGAGGCACACTGGCAGAACCATAGCAGAGCTAGCAACAACACTCACGAAAGAAATTAACAACGGCACGAATATCAAGATAGCCGGAGCAAGTACAAGCTAGCTACTGCTTGGAAATGCGGCGTGAAACGTTGCCTTGCGACGAAGATGCTTGCGGGAGCATCTCCGCAAAAATTTCCATGAAGAACTTGTTAAAGATGTCGACGTAGAGTGGGCATTTTATGCGGGAATAGTAGTGGAGAACCTCCTCCACATCTAGCACATGATCCACATCACTAACCTCCAGTCTCTCCAATTCCTTCAACCGTTCCGAGACGACACGGCACGCGTGGAATCTCAACCTCCGGGAAGATGATCCGGCGGCTTCCGCAACCTCTTGTATCGTCAGCCGAGCACCCCTCTGCGAAGAGCTCCTTACCTCGTAGTTCAAGAATCTCGCGCTGCCCATCCTCACTTCTCCACCCTCTAGCTCTTTTATCTTCCTCCTCCGGCTCCCCATCTTCTTCTCCTCGTTGTCAGTAGCGTCTCCCAATTGATCGTTGCAAAAGCCTTCAATGTCTCTAAAGCTGTTGCCGATCTTCGAGTCGTCGACGCAGGAGAAGGGGTTGCACCGAGGGGGCTTTGGAAGCCTTTGGTAGCCGCTGGAGAGCGAGGTCTTGATTCTCAGGAGGGTCTTGTGGAACAGCTTCTTGGTCCTTCTGACAGGATTTTTAAGTAGCATTTGTGTAGTTGTTGAGTATTCTCGATCAGCTGTGTTTTTTTCTGGGGGTCCTCTGCAGGTATTCTCACATGCAAGACAGTTATAGCTGATTTGTCTGTATTCTTCTCTCTCTCATCTGCTGGTGTTTATGGAACCTCTCTGCCTTCGTAATGGTTCCTTTGTCTGCCTCTCTCTCGAACAGGTAGAATAGAAAAGGACGTCGAGGCCCTCCTTTCGCCTTTTCTGCTGAGAGGATGGCTGAGTAGCTGCAAAGTTACACACATGCACCATGACCGCTTTTATCACGTAGATAATTTTGTTGAATGCTCGGGCCAAGCACGGAGTTTGATGCGCGGATAAGTCCGAATCGAACGGTTGCAGTGAGATAACTGAAATTACGAGGCTCATGGATTGCTTTATGCGGAAGACTCAATTGTATCACCACGTGGTGCTCTGTTTCTTTTCGTCAGAAAAGCAAATTGGAGTAGTAATATTAGTTAAATACATAGATAACCACACCATCCGGTTCAAAAATCTCGAGTGTGGATTTTTGATGGTGGGTCCTCATTACTTAAAAAGTTAAAACCCGGCAGGTAGATAAACGGCTTGGATTTCTCAGTCGAATGCCGAATGCTGTTAAATCGGCTGTCAAATTCCCGTGCACGTATGGTCTGCCTTTGGGCAGTTTCAGTTGTGACTCCGGATAAATGCTGAACGGCCCAGCGGATGGACGGCAGGGATTCCATTGGCAAAGCGCAAAAGGGAGTGAAGGAGAGATACTGGAAAATGCAAGTTTTGAATTATGTGCTTTTTCTGATGGCGAGGGCTCCGGATTCGACTTTGCTGAAAGGCTGAGATTATTCCTTCTTATTTTCTTGCAGCAGCAGCAGTTGTTCTCTCTTTACTTTCGGAGGTGGGGCTTGCACGTTGCAACCCTCTCTTTCGAAGACGCGGGAATTGACCGCCTCTTGGCTGAAAAGCAGTGTCTGATGGCCTATCGATACACGCGCTATTCGGGCTTAATTAAGAAATCTTGGCCGTTCATCTTGCAGGAGCCAGTGAATAAATGCTGGGTCCCAATGACCAGGTTGGTTTAGCCATCCAATGTGCGGGGCCCCACCGTCCAAACACCGTGGGCACTATCTTGTAGAGTTGTAGTGGGATATCTTCCGTGCATGATTCGTGAGGAGAGTTCGGCAGGTTTGAAGGCGCTAGATAGGAGCAGATCTTTGTTTAAGTTAAAGATCATGGTATCATATTCTGCTTAACGATTTTTGTTTTTTGGGAAAAAGTATATGCAAGAGGTTCAAAAAGAAGTGGACGGCTAAAGGGGACGGTTTGGTCCGTTTGGACCTCCACTTTGTCGATCGCAACGACCCACTCGGCAAGGGAACGAACATGATGCTGTGCTGGGGCCAGAGTAAATTATCGGCAGACTCGGTTCACACTAGCAACGGCTGTTAGCGGTTAGCACTACTTAGCAGCAATGCAACTCGGCACTGTGACAGAGTTACCCACTTAATTCACCTCGCATACCATTTTTCCACGGAAGAAGTCAATGGGGCAGTTGTTGACACCGTGGGAGTTTGAAGATGGCAGAGTAAATCCGTCTGTAGAACTGCAATGGATTTTTATACGAGGCGTCCATAGCAAATAACATGTTGCCACGTTGGGAATTAGATCATAATAAAGGGTACTCATGATTGACTATCCTTTTCAACTCGTTTTTGGTTTAAAACCAGCACTTTGAAGCAATAAATTCCTCATTACTGGGTTGTAGGAAGATGTAAAGCGAAAGATATAATATTAGTAATGATTAAGAACAAAAAAAATAAAGTTAAAATAAATTAAATAGTTATATAAAATTAAAATTGATAAAACAATTATACGAAAAAATGTGAAAAATAATTGAAATATAAGAGTATTATTAAAAAATAAATTAATTAGGTACTTCAAATATCAAATCATACTTAAAGATACATTAAAAAAGAGTTTTTTTTTTTTTTTTTTTAAAAAAAAAACTACTTTTACCTCTTACCAAATCAACACTAAATAAACCATTTTGGCAACTTTGAATGATATCCCCCCGCCTGCAGGGTCAGCTAAAAATGAACCATCCAGGTTAACAGTTAACTCGTCATGCCTTTTGATGGGGGGAAATGGAAACAAAATTGTAAAAATAAAATATTTCAACTATAAATTAAATAATCGTTAATAAATCAGAATAATAATGAAATACTAATAATAGAAGAAAAATATAGTTAATAGGCCTGGATTAACTAAATTAAAAAGTCGATAACAGTGTTAATTAATTCTTCAGCTGCCTGATGTGGGCACATTGATTGTGGAACCACTGGGTCAACTTGTAGCTCATTGGCGTTGCCCTCATGAGTACTACATTGACAGTACAGAGCTTATCAGGCTGTCAGTTCTTATTTAATTTTTTTATTGGAACGTACCCACAGCAGCAACCGAAACTGCTTTCCACTAACATATTTTTGTTTGGGTGGGCTGAGAAATGCACCTGAAATCATTGCCCATCTCACATTCATAGCCAGCACAAACAGCCTGTAAGACGATGAAATTGACTTCCAAGGACTTCGAATCAACATCCAAATTCGGTTTATCCGCATTTTAAGTCCGATAACTTTGAATATTTACTTGTATTTTTTAGACCAAACATTTTGGTATTCTCATTTGTTCGTTTAGTCATGTGATTAACAGGCATCGATGGCTGGGTATGAAATGCAACGAATATGAAATACGTACGAAATATGAAATTCTCAAAGTCCAATTTGTCACCAACGAGCTTTTAGGGTCTAAAACGTAACTTTAAATTTTATTATTTAAAATAAAAAATTTATTTAACGTGAGGAATATATCTGTTTTAATAGTTCTTATATTGATTTATTTAATTGAATGAATATTTTGTACTTGAAAGATACTTCCCCGTATCTCAATAAATAATTTTTTGCATTTTAAAGGTATTTTTTGTATTTTCTGTTATAATAAAAGAAAATCAAGTTTAGTATCGATATACTTAATGCAAGAAACATCACATTTTAAAGGCATTTTTGTAATTTTCTTTTAAGATATAAACATCAAAATTTAATAATCTATCATGGACATTTGCAAAATCTAAAAAGAATCAAATTGGTTCATTGACGTGTTTGTATATTTTAAAGAAATTTTCTTGTATTTTTCTTTCATAATATGAGAAAACTAATGTTTAATAATATTTTTGTGGAAATTTGCAAAATTCTGAATGGTATCAAATTGAATTATGTATATGATGGCTATTTATACAGATAATTCTTTAACGTTTTAAGGTATTTTTATTATATATTAAATTGAATATTTGTATTTTAAACCAATATGTTTGATGATTGCAAATTAAATCAGTAGGTTTGATGATTTCAAATAAGACCTTAAAATTTTTGTATTTGCATTTAGACTATTTTATTTTGTTATTTATTGTGTTTTAGTCCTTATCATCACTGTCTATTAACAGCAGGGTCTAAAATGTTACAAATGAAAATGTTATAAGTGTAAAATATAAATAAAAGTCTTTGTGACTAAAAAATGAAAATGTAAATTTGGAGGGTTTAAAAGGCAAATAATTCCCCGCATTCGCTGTTATCACTTCTTTTTTTTTTTTTGTTTGGGTGGGGACTGGGGAGGAGATAAATCACTGTTCGCACATTAGATTTAGCATGTCGGTAGCAAGGAGCATTTATGGTTCACTGCCGAACAAATCCAAGCCCGATTCCCTGCCAAATAATAATAACAACAAAACAACCAAGCCAACCCAGGTTTAATTTCAACTTGAAAGAGCAGGGCACCCCAACTCATAGGGTTAAACAACTCGGCCTATCATCTGGCTCAAGCCCGTGGTATTTGAGCTGGATGTCAAGTGCGGAAGGATTGGATCCAAGAAAAGCGAAATAGGAGGCAAGGTTGGGCCTTCCACCCTCACTAACATGGTTGGCTCCATTGGCTTAGTTTCTGTTTGGTATGACGAGAAGCTCCTGAAAATTACGGCTGTCAATGGAACCTCCCGGGCAGTTCTGCAATTTGGGGGGATTGATTTTTTTATTATTTTTTTAATCCAAAAGGTTGAAAAATTTACTCCAACATCCCGGCCCCAACGGTCCAACGGTTCCTATTAATCCCGTGCATTCCAACGACACAAATCATTATCACGTGAGAGATCTTATACGGTGAGCCTGTTCATGTCACTTTCGGAAGGATTCAAAAACCTTAAATGAGATGAGAATGTAACTAAGAGCGTTGAAAATGAAAAGAATTGTATTGTAAATATAAAAAGTTGTTGTAGCACCCGCCGTGAGCGCTACCATGGGCTTGGAATGGTTTTCCTCACCTAGGAAATTTGGATCGTGTTGGACAACAACGTGGGCTTAGATTTCCTAAATCCACATGGGGTAAAACGTGTTAGGATTTACGATTTTTAGATAAATCTGACATATGAGCGTTTTCTAGTGATTTCGGCAGCATAACGGCTAAGACGGGGCTTTCCATACACGGGTCAAGTCACAAATCCGACAGCATAACGGCAGCGTATTATGCTGAGATTCGTGGACCTGCGTGCGCCCGCCTTGCTGGGGCTTTAACTCAAGCACGCACGCAAAAATAAAGAAAAAACGGAGTCGCCACTGATCTTTAAAGGGAGATCAGCTCCTATTTAGTGAAATAAGGCACCGGTTGTACAGAGATCGGGTTTCGGCCTTCGGGTTGAAGCAAATATGGCAAAATTTGCTAACCTGAGGCGGTTTTCATGGGCGTGAAAAGGGAAAAATAAAAAGATTTGAGAGAACGGGAGAGATGGAAAGGGAAAAATTGGAAGAGAGGCGTGGAACTTGACGAGCAGGAAATCTGAGACGCCGAGGCTATGCTGCAGACTCCCGTCCTCCCCTCTAGGATGCCTCTCCTCAAGTGTCCAAATGAGGAGGAGTGCTCCTCCTTTTATAGATGTAGGAGTGGGCTTTTTGGCCACTTAGGGTCATGGACTTAATCCATAGGTCTGGATTTAAGTTGGGATTTTGGGTCATTTGAAGGCTTGGACTTGATCCACATACTTGAGCTTGGGTTGAGAGCATGGGCCTTGGGCCGCTTAAGGTGTTAGACTTGGTCCATGAGCTTGAGCTTGGCGGGCTCCTTTCATAGTGGGCTGGAACTTGGTGGGCTAGAGCTTGGCTAAGCTTGTTGTTTTGAGTGGGCCGTTTTAGAGGTCCAAAGTTGTAAAGAAGCCTACTTCTGAGGCTTGGTGGACTGTTTTATGGAGCCTGTCGAGGTGGCCTGTAGGAGCTTTACTCTCGTGGGCTAGATTTGGTTTTTTGAAAAGCTTGTTTCAATTCAAGGCTTAGTGAAGCTTCACTCCCATGGGCTGAGTTTGGAATGACCTGCTTAGCTTGCTTGAATCTCCTTTTGACTTGAATTTGTTTGGGTTTGGGACCTTTTCTATTTTATCTATTTTTGGGCCCAAAGGTGGGGTGTCAATAGTGGTATTGTAAATAAGAAAAGATGTCTTGGAATAGGGATGCACATTTCACTCAATGATGTTAAAATTTCTTTATCATAAAGAAAATAATCTTGAATTCTTTAGAACACCTCCAACTCATTTTAAGTAGGACTTTGATCCCATGCAGCAAGGAGCAACTATACATCAAGCTCATTTATATATTTTTCATAAAAATACTGCCTTAGGTTAATTATATTTAATATCTATACTAAGTTTTTCAAACATCACGAGTATTCTAATCATTTTGATTAAATAAATCTACAGTAACAATTTTATGAAAAAAATTTAAAAATATCTAGTTCCAAATATGATCGCGACTCATATTTACATATACGATTACTGATTTATAAAAATGGCACAGATGATCATGTATTTTATCAATAATTCCGAATATCAAAACATCATTAGTGTGGTAAATTTTTTAAAATTAACAAATTTGCCCTTATCGCTTCTTTTAAAAGTGACAGTCCACACGTATAGGCAAGACTGAATTCGCTTTTATTGTATTTTTCGTTTCATCTCGCTCAATTTGTTCATTACATCTAATTACAATAGTTTTTAAAATTTTTACTATAAGTAATTTTGTGGCTTTGCATCACTTAAGTATTAATCTTAACAACGTTGTCATCTTGAAGTTAAGGGTAACTTTTATTATAATCTATATCAAATTTATCGACGTGTGATTGTATAAATAAATGGAGGTATAAGTTGTGGGTTTTTTTTAATGAAAATTAATTAAAACAGTAAATTTAAAACACACCGGGCCTTGTAGAATCATGAACCTTTTATTTTCTATTTTTAATTTTTTATGTGAGAGGATATTGTTGCTCTAGCTTAGAATCAAAATTGGAAAGCCACGTACGCGCACATTTCATCAAAACTGGAACTTTATTAACGTACACAATAATATTAAACCACTTGACTATGCAAGTTGTGTGAATCATGGCCCTAGTAGGTAAGCATTCTGACAACGAAGAATCATAAATTTTAAATTACGATTATAACTAACGAAGAGACTGAGAATGCTATGTCACCCGTGATGTAAGCCCATCTGCTGTGGGCTCGAATAATGTGTATTATAATAGGAGTGGACCATTCTCTTTTATATCCTAATGCAAAGAAATCTGACCAATACACAGAAGCTCCGGCCAGAGGAACGATAATGCGTATTATAGTTAGTAGGAGAGTCTCACCCCATCAACACCCCTTATTTTTCATTGGTCTCCACTAGATAAGGTGTCTCATATTGGTGCCAATTGCTGCTCACTTTCCAAGTGTCGCCATATGATCTGGCTTGCACACCTGTCTTTGTGGAACTGGAATCCTGCGCTGGCCAAAACGCATATAGATAGGGAATATGCTTGAGCTTTGTTTGATTATATCTATATTTACCGTAAATTATAATACATTTGACTTAAAATAGGTATCATGTAATAATAAAATAGTAATATGTTTTTTTTTTTATTGGTATATAATTATATGTATCTCAATACATATTATACTTGAAGATTTGAGACATTCTTACAAATCTGGGGACACA
>JAXCLR010000105.1:4328230-4372761 GCA_035584095.1 Annona squamosa
ATGCTCCCACGCCCATCTACTGGGGACCGAAATCCCGTATGGGATTCGATCCTCCCACCAGCCGCTGCCTCGCCAAATGCGCCGCCACTGCCGACCAACCGAGCTAGGCTCGGTTGGTAATAGTAATATGTTTTACTCGTTATATTTAAAATTATTTATTTTATTCGCATACGAATTTTCATCTAACTTGAATATATTTATCGGCTTTATTTAAAGAGCCCGAACTTTTGCAACCTGATTTACGGATATATTTTTATTTTTTTATGGGCAAGCAAATCTAGATATATTAAATCTATAATCTAATTTTTACCATTTTGGATAGTTTTAAATATTTTTTGGATTTTTAAATATAATGGCATTTTCGTAATTTTTTTAGACTAAAAAATTATGGGAATGCCACTATGTTTAAGAATTCAAAAAAAAAAACTTAAACTATCAAAAAATGATAAAACTTGATTTATAGATTTAATAAACTTAGATTTACTTACCCATAAAAAATGAAAAAATAAAAAATATGTTTTTCAAATGATCACCCAACTTGTTTAAAAATGGTATAAAATCAACATAATAAAATAGTTTTATGTAAATAATATTTTTTAAATTATTTTTCAACAAAAAATATCTAAGACGTACTTTATGAATGAATAAATCATTGTGAAAAGTATTTTTAGTGCCTATTTTAACTTTTGAGTAAAATATAATATAATTAGTGTACATGTAAATGTACAAAATTATATTTCAATGTACTTATAAGTACAAATGAGGAACACAATAATTAGTCAAAATAAAGAATTAAAATATTTGTGTTGACCTTGCTATCATTTTGCTATTTTGCAATTTTACTCTTAATTGATCAAATATGAAGGAACATTTTGATAAAATCAATAAAAAAATTTATTTGTAAGTATATTTATAGCTCTTATACAGTGGAGGAAAATTTTTCAATAACACCCAACATAAAAAAGAAAACTATAAATATCTTCGTCGAAGAAAGAAAATAGAAAAAACTCCTTCACCACCTAAAATAGGGTAAGGAGAGTCGAACTCCTAACCAGCCAACATAAGTTACCATCAAAGTATACCCTTGATAGTGATAAAATCAATAATTAAGAGGTAAAATTTGTCACATACAAAAAGATAAGGAGGCAAATTCAAACAGCCTGATTTTCCCCCCTTTTGTGCATTATTTCAAAAGCAATGCGGGCTTCGTGTGATTTTGGATCGCGGAGGGATCCGGCACTCACCGAAGGCTCGCCCCGTTCACACAAACGCATTGCGCTTTTGGGATGGAGAGACGATGCCCCTCGTGACTGGCAGCGACCTTTTGGTATATGGGACTCAGAACTAGTCCAGGTTCGGTCCCCTCGCACGTGATGTTGCGCCAAAGCTTCCCTGCGCCGCACACGTGGATATGCTAAAAGTGGGACCGACCACTTTCCTACGCTTGCTCTTTTCTTGAGCATACAAGGCACGAGCAAATGATTTGATACTCGGGGAGGGTGGGCTGGCTGATACGCTGCCATTTTGGATAAGCCGGTTGGATTCGCTTATCGCTCGCATCAAACTCAACCTTTAGCATAGTCGGTTATGATCCTTGTCTGGACTAACGCGTGAAAACATGAGACCAATCCACATGAAATCCCCAAATATTTCTCAGGGCGCACAAAAAATATTTTTTTAAAGTCGGTCCGACAATGTGAGTGAGGTAGAAAATAGTTAAGTGAGAAAAGAAAAATAAGAAGAAGAATATTTTAAAAAGTACGACATTAAGATAATAGTTAAGTTGGAGCTGAATAAATACAATAATTATAATACATAAATAAAAAATAAAGATAGTTAAATGATAAAATATTAAATTATTTTTTAGAAAATGTGTGATGAAAAAAGGAAAAAAGTTTCCTTACAATTATGCTGAATATCAAAAGCATGTCTTACCTTGAACTTTTTTCCATGTAAAATTTGATAATCTTTTAAATTTATTTGATATTCTATTACAATTTTAAAAATCAATAAAATAATTTTTTTAAAAGATTGTGATTGAAAAAGGAGACATACAACTATGCTAATTATCAAAACGAGGTCTTAACTAGATCTTTTCCCTTGTAAAATTTGATAATATTTTAAATTTATTTGAGATTTTATTATGAATTTTAGAAATAATAAAGGTGTGTTTATTTTTTAACAGAAATTATTAATAAAGAATTTTTAATCTAAAACTTTTTACTATCTGCAACTATTTTATTTTTTAATAATTTCTTCGTAACTTTTTATACAGTCTATCCTACATTTTAACTATTTTTACATAACTATTTATATAATTAACTTATTTATTTTAACCTTATTCTCTTTATTTTTTATCGTTACTCCTGTCATATCATATTATATTATTTTATTTTTTAAATTTCAAATTTTTATATTTTCCAAACATATCCAAAATAAAATGCGTAAAAAATTCGTGCACTTGGAAGTGCACAGTTAGTGGATAATCTCTTACGATTTCGAGCGTATCACACGATGATTCGTACGAAGTGGTGTGTGCATGAGGCCGGGCGTTACGAGGACACGTACAGAAGGCATTAGTTTGGATAATAAAAATTTAAAAAGTCATATAGTGGACGTCATGATGCCAAATGCGGAAGTTTTGTGGATTGTACTTAGCTTTCCCGCTGGCACGCCCTCCCCCAATTGGCAATTGCCAACGCCATCTTACAGTAATATGATGTGATCATTCGGGGGTATTTGCATCTTGGCCCTTAAGTGTTGTGAAATTTTCTCGTTTCATCCGTACATTTCATATTTTGACAAAGTTCCCCAAACGCATCGAGAACTGTTAACGTTGTTTGACTTTTTAAAGCCACGACTGTGCTTTTTTTTTTTTTAATTATATTAAATTACGATAGAGATCCACACTATAGCTGACACTCGAAGCCCCAGCAAGATTTGAGTTAGCTGAACCTGCGCCCACCATTATCCTCCCCAAATACACCCTTGCGTAATTTTTACCGAGACAAATGTTGATTTACATGACCCAAAACAGTAAGACCCTGCACCGAATATATGCCATGCCCAGTAATTTTTTATAAAATAATACTTGTAGTTCCTTTTTTCTTTGTACATTATTTTAATAATGGCGGTGATGTATTAACATTACGACGCGATCACATCTACCTGAGAGGTATCCAATAAGATATCTACAGGTCGTAAGATATGATAGGGACGTCAAAATTAAAAAAATTACACGATCTAATTACAAACCCCGTAGGCTATCCGTGCCCATTGCTTGTACTATCATGACTAAGCCCTTTAACCGAGCCGACTCAAAATAAAAAAATGATTTTTGTTTTTTTAATAAACTGGGCCAACTCAAAATAAAAAAGATAAGTTTTTACTTTGAATCTTCAAATTTACTGAAATCTAGATTTTCCTCAACTTCCCCTAAAGGGCAAGTTATCCAATTCAAAGAATTGAGAATGAGATTTGGATGTTGAAGTGCTACTGGGTATCGTTAAAAAAGAATTTAATTAAAAACGAGAAAAGTGGTATTTAAATTTTAAAACGAAAATATAAAATTATTATGTATTAAAAATGAGGGATCGTAAAAATTATATATATTTGAAGTGAGAAATTCCTTAAAACAGAAAATCTCATCTCATTTTATCCAATCGGACGATCGTAAACTGACCCTAGAATTGCACAAATGTCCGCACCTGAAATAAAGAGACATCTGAAAGGATTCGATATATAAATTTCACTTCATTTTTACAATAAAACAAAAGCAAGGCACACATAGATAGACATACTTCTCTTAACGTGCTAAGGAAGCTAATAGCAATCCCAATACAAGTTCGGGGGTGAATTCAAATTATTTCCACCCCATGAGGATAACATCATCTCGTTGTTCTCGTTGTACTGCGGAATATCGAGGCTGAATTGCGGAGCCATGAAGTTGGGTGCATTACCCAAGCCAGCATCAATGCCCACATTGGCGCTGCTATTCGCAATGGCATCGATTGCATTAGCCATTGGCCTCGGGCTCAAACACACGTCGACATTGGGAACAATTGCCACAGCATCCTCCCGTTCATTAGGATTCAGCGTCTTTGATTCCAGTGTCTTTTTCGTAGGCGGCAAAGGAGGCAACGTCAGTCTCCTCTTCTTCTCTGCCATCCGTTTCTCCGAAACTCTCTCTTGCATTAACCTGCTCAGGATTTCTGGGTCCTCCGCCACTTTCATCAAGAAAGCCATCATCTGCGGCGGTTTCTTCTCCGTCGCCTGAAGCCTCTTGTTCATGATCTGAATGTCTGCATCCAGAGCCTTTTGCTCCTGCTTCAGTCGCCCGAGCTCTGCCAGAATTACTTTCTCCATCCCCTCATCGTCTTCTTTCCTTGGGACGAGCGGAGGAGCAGAACTGCGTTGGCTCTTGCGGCGGATGATGTTCTTCAGAAGATGCCCTTGCCCACGAAGGAAGCTTTCGTGGGCGAATTCCCAGCGGTCTGGATCGACCTTCCGAAAGCCCTGTTCCAATACAGAAAAGCCAGTTTAGCAACCATAACTACTAATCTGTCGATTCGCGGGATTGTGGCGACGTATATATGCTTGAACTCACGTATGTGTTGAGCTGGCGGACAAAGCTGGAGAAGTTGCAGTGCTTGAAGTAGGTGGGAAGGAGCTTGTGGGAGAAGTTCAAAGGGTCGGAGACGACGAAACTATTGTTGTGTCGGCCCCAGGAAATTATGTTATCCGTCGATGGATCGCTAACCATCTGATACGTTTTCAGCACAAATGGAGCTGCTGGATTACTGTCTTCCATCCCAAACACCGTGTTCTGACCTCTCAATTCAAAGAATCTACCAACACAGCTGGTCAAACCAAAGTAAATAGCTGGCTTCCCACCCTCTTTCAGAAAATTCGATAACGAGCAACAACCAGACTAGAATTTGCTCCCTTTTCTCTCTCTTCTAAGATAAACCGAATTGAGCAGAACCCAAACAGATTTCACTCTGCCTATCAAACAAACAATCCCAATTCAAGCAAAACCCAGATCGGTGTTTTTAGCTCCCTACCCCGCTTACACAATTTCTAAGCAAGACAGAACAATCTTCTCTATTAGTTTTTTCCGTCGCGATTCAAGATTCCAAGCGCATGTAAGGAAAAACCCATAATTTTGAGCGGAAGCCAGGAAGGAATGCCCTACCGTTCGCAGATTGCTGTTGGCATCTGAGTCTCCTTCCGGCTAGGAAGCAGAGGTGCATTTAGTATATATTTATGTCGGATCGGGCAGAAGTGACAAAAGCACGAAAAGAAAAAGATGAACACGTGGCAGCTCTGTGTCCGCTTTGATATTTTATTCCTACCAACCGGCCCCACTTTTCGTGCTTTTTCTCGCATTACTCTCTCCTCCGCTATGTTTCCCACGGACGGTAATATGGATTTTTCAGTCGTCATTTAATTTTTCTTTTTCAATATACAGTAAAAATCTTATTTTTAACCATTCTTATTGCAAAATTTTCATGAAAATTTTATTTTCTAATACACAACAACCGCAACATAATATCTATTGTTAAGAGTAAAAAAAGCGGGAAAAACTTAGAATTTTTTTTAAAAAAGAGTGGGATATGTAATAATAAGGATAATAATTAGAGGCAGAAAGAATGTAGATAAAAATAGATAGAATATTTATCTTAAAATATGAACATTTATCGAAATCTTGATGTAACAATATTTTTATTAGATAGTCAAATAATTAAAATATTAAATAATATCACAAGGTACATGGAATTAGGGATGAAGTAAAATTCTTTTAATTTAAATAGCATGTGTTTGGTAAGTGGTAAAACTTTTAAGTGAAAAATTGTTAGTGTTAAAGTTTTTAAATTATGATAAAATAATATAATATGATAAGGATAATGATAATGAGTAAAGAAAATAATGTTCAAATAGATAAGTTGATTATATGGATATTTACGTAAAAATAATTGAAATGTATAGCAGTTATCTAAAAATATGTGTAAAAATAATTAAAATAGGTAGCTTTTAGGGAGTGAAAAATTATAAATTGAAAAATTTTAGTTTGAAAGTGTCTTATATAACCTGAAACATGACATTAATAAATTCTAATTGATCATTTGATGAGATGTAAAATAAAAGTAGAGAAGTGTGAATGAAAATATTTAAAATAAATTTAAAATAAAAGTAAAGATTGATATGATGTAGTAATGATTAAGAGTAAAATGAACAAAATTAAAATAGATAAAGTGCTTTTTACAAAAAAATATAAGAAATAATTCAAATATAAAGATAATAATAAAATGTATGATAGTTCAATAGTTCACATGATTAAACAAGCCAAAAGGGATGTATAAATCATGTTTTCATAAAAGGGATATAGTTGAGAAGTACAAAAAAAAAATCGTTTTAAATGTTTGAGCCAACATTGCTGTACAAATTCAATTTGATTAAAGTTGTGTTTGTTTAGAAAAGAATAAAAAATGAAAATAGTATGAATATGATAAAAGTAAAGTGAGAATAAAGAAAAATAGATAAGATAATTGTATAAATATATTAAAACTAATTGAAATACAGTTATAAAAATTTAAAATATGATAGTTAAGTGTTGAATTTTGCATTCTACTTTAAACAAACACATCCTTGGTATTTAGCAACTTGGCCTTTGTTGAGAGTAAAATTTCATCCTCGAGGCTACTCGCGGAAATGCGTTACGTTTCACGTGCATGAGACTGTGAGTTATGGTGCATCGATTGTTGAGGAAAATCATGTCTACTTTATGGAAGAAGCATGGGGATCGACTGTTGAATAAAAGTCATCTCTGATTTGAGGAGGAAGCTTCAATAGGTGGAATCGAAGTTCGTGAATGGGAGTCTATTAAGAAGCGCCTGTCCGGTAAATGAAGTGAGGGATTGTTTGGCTTTGTTTTTTATTTTTTTTTATTTTAACATCATTAGTATCTTTAAATGTTTTTAAAGTATCTGGCCTTATCTAAATGTCATGCAATTCCTAGAGAATAAGTTAATTTCAATAAAAGTCGAGGAATGTTTCATGAAACTCCTCTTCATTTATAATTATTTTCATTTTCAATATATTAATTGTAATGAAAATCTATAACATCTATTGTATTTAATATCATTAATATTACCAACTGAGTCGTGCTCACTTGGTGGCCATAGTCGTAATAGGACATTTGCGAAGTTGTGGTCAGGGATTCGAATCTCACGTTTTCGGCTCGAAAAATGTTGTGGGAGCTGTGGTCTCCCTTTGGCTTAGTGGAAGTTATGTCTTCCTAATTCTTTGGTGGAGCCGTGTCTCCACGTTTCTTTGAGTGAGTTATGTATCTCCGTATTTGTAAGAATGTTTTAGAATTTCAATGTAATATATGTTGAGATGTATGTAAATATAATCATAAAAAATATCATTAATATTACCATGAAAATCTTTTCATTTATTTAGTATTACTGTATATAACCCCATTTATAAATGTGTGAAATCAACATCATAAAATGATTTAATACGAAATATTAATTTTTAACTAATATTTTCAATATTTAAATTATCTAAAATATCACTACTATATAGATAAATGATTCTATAAAATATTATTATATTATAATATACGTGGGAATGAATTTAATAATTTTTTAATTTAGATGGTATATATTTTTAATTTTTTAATTTATAAACAAATATGACCTATGTATATATTTAATTTCGATAAAATATATTATGTTAGTGAAACAAATAATACTAATATAATGAATATATTTAATTTTGTATTAATCATCAACATGAAAAGTTAAGAGAGTTACATAAAACTGCTCTATGTGATCCAATTAGATAGAAATATAGCCTATAAAAGTTAGCATAGATGTGGAAAGGTGATAGTTGATACTTCAATATAATTTTACTACATTGACAGTTGGCCAAACCAACTCTAAGTGGAAAACTAGCTTGCCCACGCCACTGCATGCTTTTCAAAATAAATATGAAATCTTAACTATCTAATATTTAAATTTTACATTTTTACTTTTATGTTTTAATCATTTTCTCATGTATTATCTTATTATTATTATTATTTTTGATAAAAGGATGCGCCCTATCCCTGACCCCATTCAATGTGAAAGGGATTAGGGATAGAGTAATCCAAACAATTTATTGCCAAAGAAATTGTCAGTACAAATTTTCCCAAGAATGACTTGGGGGTTGCCCCACTAGACCTGGTGGTCTAAAGTAGAGACCGAGACTAAATCAGCTAAGGTATGTGCAATATCATTACTTTGCCTTAATACATAATGTATTGAATAACAAGCATCACTTTAAGACTCGACCTGATTTACTCAATGATAAGGCCTATCAAGAAAGAAATAGGGATCACATTCGCTAGAAAGTGGGTGAGGGCTATCTTATTCATTTTTAATATACTTTTACTTTCAAAAATATTTTCTCTCCACATTCCCACTTCTCCCTCCAAGACTCTACCTCGTTGTCAAACCGACCTTCTTGCGATGATATTAAAATCGAATCGTACCGGGCAATTGATTTGGTTCAGCCCATGATGGGTCGCATATCAAGACCGATCGGTCCAAATACTAAAAGCCGCCCCTAAAAAAAAACTACGAGATAGATCAATTCGAGCAATCCCATCATGCACGCTTTACGAGGTGAACGTAATACCCAATAAGTATTTTATTTTTAAATATTTAACTGTATAAGCGTTCTTCTTTTCAATTATTTTTCAATCAACTATCAATATAATTAATCTATTTATTTTAATTTTATTATATTTACTTCTTATCATATTATATTATTTTTCATTAATTCAAAAGTTTTTAGCCAGTTCCTCAAAAAAAAGCTTTTACTCAAAAATTTTTTTAACAGTTTTATCACATCAAATAATAGTTTTCTCATGATACTTTGTAACTTGTTGTACTCCTTTGTAGAAAAAAAAAATTGTAAGGATTGTCTTGAGACGTTAATTGTAATATAAGTTGAGATGTGATGTAAATAACTTTAATAAATATTTTTTTAAGAAGTTTATCACTTCCTAAAACACATCTTACATGTTATTGAAATCAGTTAATAAATGCCATTACAAGCATAGCCAAGTTGTTAAAGTTCATAGATTCTATGTTTAGCGTTCGTAGTTCAATTCCAATTGCGAAATTTTATCTTATATCTTCATGAGCAGTGTGTTTTGCTGATGTACATCGTAAGAGCAAGAATGTGAAAAATATGTACTCTTTTGCTGATTTACCATTAGATTTGCTCCCCAAAGCAAGAATATAAGAAATATGTACTTGAGATGATTTTTTTTTTGAGATTAAGAACTTGAGTTGATTTGATATGTAAGATAAGAGATAAAAAAGTCAATATTTTTACTTTTTATTTTATATATTATTATATATATTTGACTTTGATGATAAGTTTATATTTTTACATGTATATTTCATTTATTTTTGTAAAAATTTATAATCTTATCGATTTTCTATTTTGTATTTACTTGCCCTAGATTTTAAATTATATACATTAATTATGATTTATAACTTTAAGTTTTTTGAAAAAGCGCAACGTGGAAAAAATGCATTGCTAGGAATTTAACGGTGGCGTTAACGCGGAAGTGATAAAAGGTAAAATGCACAGGAAATGTAGATTATACGAATACCGTATCACCTGAGATTAAAATGAGTATATATAACATATTTTTACTTTTTATTTTATATATTATTATACCGTGACTCCGATGATAAGTTATTTTTTAATTTGTACATTTCATTTATTTTTAAAAAATTTATAATCTTAATTATTTTCTGTTTTGTGTTTACTTGCCGTAGATTTTAAATGCATACTCTAATTATGATATCTAACTTTTAAAATTTTAATTTCTAAATTTTTTATAAAACTAAAAATAAAATAGATTTATGTCAATGTAACTATCTAATATTCATGTTAAGGTGATTTAATGAAATTGTCCAACCGCTGCCAACAAAATCTTCTCCTTCACGGGGAATTCAATTTAAAAATTGGAAAATTTCCCCGAAGAGCTGTAGCTATTGTTATTGAACCAGTGTTCCAAAGAATTGAAGATTTTTAGTGGAATATGCACCTTTATTCTAAAAGATAATTTTTTAATTTTTGCTATATTTTTTATATTTTCAAAACAACTTTTCTTCCTGACCATCGGCATTATTATATCCTCGTACCACGTCTACATCGGATTCAAGCCTTTCTTATACTTCCAAAAAAAAAAAAAAAAAAACTCGTTCACGAGAGTAGGTACAAATCCTACTTGCGTGGGGAGTACCGACTACCGACTGGTCTTTTCTTCACCTCCGCGATACATGCCGCTACCATTCAACGTTAAATCCCACGTGGGCCCGGAATCGATAATTAAATATTTACGTTATATGGTATATTTAAATTATCTGCCAATTAGACAAAAGAGGCATTGTGCAGTAGATAAAAATAACAGCCTTAGGGTGTGCTTGGTTGGGATTAAAATTTATGATGAAAAGTTTTTTAAGTAAAAATTGTAAAATTAACAGAAAATGATGTGATATAATAATGATAATAATAGAGAGTAAAGAGAATAAAGTTTAAATAGATAGATTAATTGTATAAGTAATTATATAGAAATAATTAAAAGGTAAAATAGTTTATATAGAAAAATATGAAAAATAAAATAGTTATAGAAAGTAAAAAGTTCTGTTTTAAAAAGTTTTGTTTAACATTTGTTTTTGCCCCCACACAAACAAACCATTAGTGAAGGGGATTTGTTTACCTGCTTGAGAATAGTATCTTTTGTGGACATATCATCCTAAGAGTAGGATCTTATATATATATATATATTATTACATTTATATAAAATTGAGCAAAAATTGAAAAAAAAAATGTACTTGGGATAATTCGAATTGTAAGATAAAAAATTAGAAAAACATTATCGGCTAATTAATATTAGTTAGAAGGTGACGTATATCCATTGGACTCCATCGCGATGGAAGAAAACCGAATCCCCTGACCAAGCAGTACTTTGGATTTGGTTAGACTCTCGTTACTAAAAGTCAGTTTCACAAGGATGCGTTTTCGATCTTCCATTGGTCCGCGTATATTGTCTCTGTGATGCCGATATTTTTTATTCTGGGTGTTTTGGTCACAGGGAGCAATCCATCCAGTCCAGTTACTCCAGCGGGAATGTAACTTTGATACTCCTCCTCTAGAAGTGAGAAGGGATTAAAAGCGGCAAAAAAATCGGTTCTTAGTTCTCACACGATTAAGACACGAAAGAGATGCATTGCAAAAAATTACATCACGAGGAATAACCGTAAAGTGTGTATTTATGCCCCATTTGACTGCATGGTAGAGGGTCTAGAAGCACCGTTTCGGTGCTTTCTAAAATAAGGCTTCGTCATGCCGTGCGTTGTAGAGAGAATTCTACTATTATTATTCTTAACATTTCATATTATCGGCTAAATTTTATTAAAAAAGTCAAGATTTCGATTTTGCTAGAAGCAAAATAAATCTACTTGTCGCAAATGTAAGTTTGCGTATTCTATTGAAATTGATTCTCATAAAAAAGTAGGCTAAATCTTTTATCCAAAAAAAAGTATGCTAAGTCGAATCCCAAAAAGATACCATGCACAATACACTAAATAATCTTAAAAATGATATTAAGAAGAGAAAATTAAGACTTCCCTTTACATAACTTTTAGTTGAAATGTATTAAATGTATCTTTAGTTTATAGCAAGCTAGTTATAACTAGATAGCCTATGTTTCTATAAAATTCTTTTTTATAAGTTTTCATTTTTAATATTTTCATAGTTCATAAAAATTCACTCTATCTATCATATTTAATATCATTTATCTTATCATGAAAAATTTATTTATTTATTTAGTATTACTATATATGACCCTATTTACATATTGTAAAATTCATGTAATAAAATAATTTAATAGTAAATAAAAATTTCAATATTTATACCATCTAAAACATCACCGTTCTTTAGATAAATGATTTATATGAATTATTATTATATTCTAATATATATGAATGGACTCACTATTTTTCTAATTTACACATTAATATATCTATTTTTTTACTAAGTGTGACTACGCGTATGTTTGATTTGGATGAAATTTATTTTTCCAACTAAAAAAGTAATGTGGAATATAATGAATGAGTTAAATCTTGCATCAACGATCCACATATCAAAAATTGAGAAGATTATATAAAATTACTTTTAGAGCCCAACCTAGCCTTTTCTCAAAAGATAAAAATAATTCCGTGGCACAGATTTCAGCAAAAGAGGTGACGGGATCCCTCCTCCTGATCACGAAAGGAGTGAACAACCTCCGCCTTGTATTTCTGCAATTTTGTATCAGGATTCCTACTGTTCTAATAAACTAGTGTTCTTCTGTTAAAAAAAAGAAGAAGAAATGTTAAAACAACATTTTTTTTCTCCTGATTTTCAAAGTTGTAATATGCAAGTTGAAAAACAAGGTAAAAAATATATATATATTGCAAAGTAGTTGAGAAATTAATATATATATATACACACACACAAGAGAAATGATCATATTAGTCTGGGTTAAGTAATGACTTACTTAGCCCATCTCAGAAAGCTTATTAAATTTTTAAAATTTTTTATACACTTGTTAGTGTAGATGTATTTAACATATAAACTAAGTTTCACCATTTTTGAATATGTGTATATTTTTTTAGATTTTTAAACATAAGGTATTTTAACTATTTTCAACTATT
This sequence comes from Annona squamosa, assembly GCA_035584095.1. Taxonomy (NCBI): domain Eukaryota; kingdom Viridiplantae; phylum Streptophyta; class Magnoliopsida; order Magnoliales; family Annonaceae; genus Annona; species Annona squamosa. The sequence goes on from JAXCLR010000105.1 coordinate 4,340,998, forward strand.
GAAAATGGCTAAAATTCTCATATATTTAAAAAATTTTAAAAAATATATGCACACCCAAAAATGATAAATTTTAATTGAAATAACTATGCTTAGAAAAACAAAAAAAAATTTTAAATGAGCTAATTAAGCTATTACTTACTTGAGCTAACAGAACCATTTCTCTCTCTCTCTCCATGTTAGATGCTGAGCAAACGGAGCCTTCTCAGGCGCGATGCTCTTGTGGCACTTGTGAACCATTGTATCCGTCAGAGTACAGCAATCTGAGCACGTACAGATAATGGGCGATCCCCAATCTCCAGCGAAAGGCCGCTGCGTGTGCGTGTGAACACACTCCCGCCGCATATTAATTTGCCGGCAGCAATCGACACACAGCTTCCAATTTTTATTAACCCGGTCACATACATTATTTTATTTATTGATTTATTATTATTCTGATTACCATTACTGCTATTAATATATCAGTATTACCATTTTACTGTGTATACCGGAGTTCTTACGCAACTCTAGGTGCACTTCGGTCGACACTCCACAGAGAGTTGGAAGTTTTCTTTCTTCCTGTGGCACGATTGGAAAATCTTCACGTAGAAATATTTAAGGCCAGAAGAATCTACCAGCTAGAAGTCAGAAGAGATGTGTTTGAGTAAATGACTCGGCTGCCTTAGCTAATGAGAGGTTAATTAAATTGTTGATTCCTTAGAAAATGGTTTTAGCTGACACATCATGATTTCAAGTCCCTATGGCAAATGAACTTTTAACAATGTTACAATTTAGCATTGTGTGTCTATATATATATATATATTTTCTTTGATGGACATTGTATCGTATATACATCTTAAGCCACTGTAAATTAGTTGCAACAAAAGACTTTAAAGTTGTCACTAAAAATATGATCTGTAGTGACAAGTTCTGTCATGAAAGATTAATTTATAGTGACAAGTCCTGCCGCTAAAATAGTATTTTTGGCGATAGAAGTGCCAAGTACGACTAGAGGTACGTGGCAAAACGTTGGTTTTTTTTTTTTTTTTTTTTTTTTAAATTTTATGTTAAGTCAAGCAACTTCTTATTACTGTTACTATTGCACCATGCTTTCGCATTTTCTTTAATACACTATTCGTAAATAGTTAGGAAATTACATTATTGTTAAGTATTGGTTGTTACATTTAAATTAAAAGATATACAAAATTCTTTTGAAAAATAAATAATGAATTTTTATACATGAGTACACTATTTTACCCGGAAAAGGAATTAATCAGTGAATATTATTCTACTGTGGACCGAAGGGGATCAGTTTTGCTATGTATGACAATCTAGTTTTGCTTCGCCATCCTGGTCTTTGGACAATGTAATCGATTGCACTATTAACGAACGAAAAGCTAAGCAAATTCAGCATTTTGCTCGTGAAGAAATTATGTCACCTATTGACGGACAGGCTGGCCATCATATTTAAAAATTGCGTGATGCTTGGAGCAAAAGCCAAAATGAAGGCTGCTCAACCTACCCTTCTTTTTAATAAAAATATGAAAAGGTGGTTGGTATGATTCAAAAGTGAGACCAAGTGGGAAAAATAAAGCTTAACACTTTGTACATATTGCAATATAATTTAATTTCTTTAACTATTTAATAATCTTACTTTCCAATCGTTATCTTTAAATTATAAGAATTTTTGGCATCTTTCCATGTATAAAACTAGTATATTTTTTTTATCTGATTTTTTTATTCTTTGCCATTACTTCAACTATATCTTATCAAATTTCTTTTCATCCAAATAAAGTCGCATGGTCACCATGTTACATCCAATAAGGAGATTTCGATATAGGTCCTCTTTTTAGTCTCTTTTTATACAACAAGAGAATCGAAATTACAATTAATTATATTTCTAATCCTCGTAATATAGAGAAAATTTTTCCTACAAACTTCCATTACTGAGGAAAATTTGTAATCCTAACAATTAGGGAGGATAGTCGAGAAATTACCCCCAAAATTAGCACGTGTTTCAAACAATCCCAAGCACTTAAATGGGATGTACTTTTTTCCTCCCAAGAATTTTTTAAAATTTTCAGTATAAGTTTTATATTTTCAACATAACTTTTCTCATTATTAATATAAATCATTACATCCTTATTCTGTTTATCAATCTCATTAAAGCATATTGAATCCTTCCCAATGAGCCTTTAAGTTTCATATTTGTATTAAATATTTTAAAGTTTTATAACCATATATTTTTTATCCTTTATGTAACAGAAAACTCAAATACTATTATTTTTTACCCGAAATAACCACAAGTGCTTTCAACGTTTTAACACATATTTATTTAAAATTTAAACTATTTTCTAGAAAAAATCCATAAAAAAGTGGCCCAAAATGTTCAACTAAATAGGAAATTCAATTTAAGATCTGAATAAAATTACAAAAAAGTCTTTTTGGTCATTTTTATTAAAAGTAAAAATTTTAGTACTTACATTCATGTAAGGAACAAACTATATATTTTTGAAACTTTAAGCCAAATTTAAAACTTATATACCAAGGTGTTTTTGGGACATGACATAATTTTTAATGAAAAATTTTTGATGTAAAAGTTTTTAAAATGGGAGAAAATAATGTGAAATAATTGAGGTAATGATGAAGATAAAAAAGAATAAAGTTAAAATAGATATGTTAGTCACATAGTTAATTGTGTAAAAATGATTAAAAATAAAATATTTATATAGAAAAATGTAAAGAAATAATTTAAATATATGATAATTATAGAGAGTAAAAGGTTTTAAATTGAAATGATTTATGAAAATTTTTTTGGAAAAAGCAAACACCTCCCAAAATGCACATTTCAAAAACTTAGAGAATTATATGCAAATTTTAAATAGTAATTGTTTATATTTTAAAGATATTTTGTTGTATTTTTAAATTTTATTTGTTTATAACAGTATTTTCATCATTCAAAAAATTTTGTGACACATCCCCAAACCTCATAGGTACGTAAATTTTGCAAAAGTTGTGACGTGCGTACAATTTCCATCAAAACTTGTTGGTATGCATGAAAAGCCCCCATTTTTAATCACTACAATGGCATCATGCCGTGTCCCGGATCGAATTCCCATCGTGCTGGTGGAGCATTTAAGTCTCCGTTGTGTATAATAACAGCAATTGACTCCTGTGTGTAATCGGGCTGCAGTCTAAAAAAAAAACGTTGTAAGAATTTAAGAGCCTCAATGTAATATGAGTTGAAAAATTAAGTTGTAATACAATAATAAAAAAAAAATTCACATCATAATTCGTGCCTCATCAATTCGAGTTTAATGACACGCCCACTAGAGACGAAGGCTCGGATATGCAAACAACATTTATTGTAGGTTGAGTGCGCACTGGTGGTCGTTAATTTTATTATTTTTTTTAAAATTCTAGCATGGCCCATCTATTAAAAAATAAAAATGCTTCAGCATTTTCGTAAGCTGGGTGCCCTACGAATCACTCAATACATACGAATTGGCCAATGCTGTTGCATTATCTTATGATTATATAATTTCATATTCATAGTCAAATGGTACTGAACGAACTTACGTAGCACCATTCATGGCCACCCAATTAAAGGTTGTGAATCAAAATTTTGGGTAATTTACAAATATACTCATTTAGTTTGATTAAAATTGCAAATATACCCCATAGTTTAAAAAATTATGGGTATATTTGCAAAAATATGACAACTATATGGGTGTATTTGTAATTTAAAAATTAAGTGATATATTTAATTTTTGTAAATAATCCTTACATAGTTTAATCATAATTGCTAGTAACTTTAATGCCATGACTATACAGTAGCGATGTCATAATGGCGTTGAGGTTATTTATAATTATGGTTAAATTATGTGGAGATAATTTTCAAAATTTGAAACTATGCGAGTATATTTACAATTTTAAGCAAACTAACTGAATATATTTTAAAATTACCCCGAATTTTTATTATTTCGGCCTCCTCATTTCCTTCCTTTGTGCCGGGGCGGCTGTCTATCTTCACATCGTCCAATTCCAGGCTTGCATTTTCCTAATTATTATCACCAAGTACAATTTTTTCAGGTCATAGTTGCTAAGTCATATCAATTAATGAAGGGATGGATTAGAGATCTTAAAAGCAAATCTGTTAACGAACGCTTCAAGGAATTGTTTCTGGTACAGTTGTTTCAGAAAACAAAAATGAAACAGTCAGTAAACAATTTATATAAAATATATAATAAATTGACGGGATAAAACATAAAAATTTATATCTAAAAAAATGCAATTTTTGAAACTAAAATCATGATTTTAAACTTAGAAAATAATGTTCTTACCGTTATATCGTAATTAATATCTTGATTCTTCTTGTTTTAATTTGTCATTTCACCGGAACAGTGGTACATTTGCCTATTTTTCTGCCCCACATATATTAGAATTCAATGGAACTTTACTTATCCGTTTATAAAATTTATAGCAAATGGTTTACATGTTGAAAAAGTACTTTAAAATTATTATTTACATCAAATTATTTTATTACGTTAAATTTATACTATTTTCAAACGAGGTCCATATACATATTCGATTGGGATAAAAATTGTTATGGTAATAAAATACATTATTTTAAATACAATTGATGAAATAGATTATGATTTGATCATCACGTGTGGCCCATTTCAACACCAGTAGCGCTACACTTGAATACTATCTCTCTGTATATAGTTGTTCCCATGCATTACAAGACACCAGAACAATATCACCTTTGCTCATTTTTAGGCCCTACGTATATTAGAATGCAATAAAACTTTATACAATCATTTATGTATATATAAATTTGATAGCAAATAATTTACATGTTGAAAAAATTATTTTAAACTTGTTATTTACATCAAATTATTTTTTATGTTGAATTTGTATCATTTTTCGATGGGGTTCATACATATATCTTAATGAGATGAAAATTGATATCGTAATAGAATACATTTATTCTAAATATAATGGGTGGAGTAGATTATAATTTTAATATCATGTAGGACCCGATAAGAACCATTCGTGTGCAGACAGTCCACTATAAAATGGGCCTCACATATATTAGAACATAATGAAACTTTATATAATCATTTATCCATATAAAAATTATACTTTAAACAGTTTAGACGTTAAAAATACCATTTTAAACTTGATATTTACGTTAAGTTATTTTGTTATGTTGATTTTACATCATTTTAAGATAGGGACCACACATTTGTTGGATTTGGATGAAAATTGGTATGCTAATAAAGTAAAGAATTCTAAATACAATTGATAAGGAAAATTTTCATTTATGATTAAGTAAGAACCACAATGCATGAACTGAACCATAGTTATGGTGTAATCTGAATGCACTTGATTATTTGCCTATAAATATATATGAGAACCATTAAGTGCAACATGTATACATTATAATTATGGTGTATTCTATTATAAAATGGGTCTCATGCATATTAGAATGCTATAATACTTCATATAATTATTTATTCATGTAAAAATTATACATTAGATGGTTTAGATGTTGAAAATACAGCTTTAAAATTGATATTTACTAAAACTATTTTATTACATTGATTTGATATTATTTCAGCATAAGATTAGTACACATGTTTGATTTGGATGAAAATTGATATGCAATTAAAGTAAAATTCTAAATATAAGGGATAAGGTTGATGTTAATTTCACGATCAAGTGGGCCCTATTTTGAAATGAATTATACTTTAATTATGATGTGGTCTGCATGCTCTTAAATATTTTCTTATATATGTATCAAAAGCCGAATTTAATAGCAGGATTGCGGCTACTACCACTACGAATATCAACTAATGTAGTAAGCCATTTTGTTGCATGTAATACAAAATTTGCTGCATATGCCTTATGCCATATATTAGCACATAGTTGCTTTTGCAACCAAAATTGTAACACAGTTAGCCGCATATACATAGACACTGTATGGAAATTGGTGGTTACATGCAATATTATATGCGGTGAACAAAATTTTTGCTGCGTACACATTGAAGCATATGTGTTGACCTTGAGTGATAGGTGTGTAACTAGGTTAGTGTAAACTTAAGACTTGGACCACCTAATTTGGTTTATGATAGCTAAGTATTAAGATTTTTCAATCCGCCAATCGATTATATATATAGCTCATATGTCTTATTTAAATAAATGAGTTGGTTAGGGTTGAGTTTGTCCAATCTTAAAATTCAACTTGTTTAACCCATTAATCTGCATAATATTTTTACAGCCCAAAAACAAGGAGTTAAGCTTTTCCTAATATTTATTTTGAAATGATATATAATTATTATAAATGGAATCAACATTCAGATAAAAATAAACATAGATATTAATTTTTAAATTAAGATAAATCTTAATTAGTATCAGAAGCCTTTATTGATTATTATTAAATAGTTTATTATTTTATTTTTATTATATAAATTTTCATCAATCTCCGATCCATTTATACTAAATGGATTAGGGTTAATCGAAGTTTTAAGGCCATCTTAAGCTCCCAAACCAGATAAAAGCTTGGGCTCCAACGTCGTACAAACCAAGCAATGAGTTCAATCAAGGATTCTAATTTGTTGACTAAGATCTTATGGGTTGAAATTCGTAATAGTCTGACATAAGCAAATTATTAGTGTCAAGATTTGTCGGCAGTCCTCTCTTAAATTTAAAAATCCCATGCATTAATTATTTGAGTTCGCTGCTGTTAAGATGAGCAAAGAGAAAAAGGTAGTTGAGGAGGATGGAATAAGATTAATTATAACTATCTTACTTTTTCAATTTCCAATTCATACTACTTTTCTCTTTACTACTATAATTAAACACATCCTAGTTTACAATAATAAGTTTTATCCATTCCCCTTATTTCATCGTGTAATATTCCACTATCCTCACTATAACCAGCTAACCACAAGTGGTGTTGGGAAGCATCCCGATTCCCTAGTTGCATGAGCATCCTATTACTTTGACTAATTTCTGATATTTTTCACGCATCACCCATTATTCATCCAATCACTCGTTTCCCATGTACATGTTGGATTGACATGGGGTGCAGCTTAGCTCAGGCAGAACCAAATGAGGGTTGATTTTAGTTTTTAAACACAACCCTATAATATTTTATGTCATTATACCCTTTTTTTTAAAGGTTGGTTGGATTTCAATTTAAAATTGATTCTTTCAATGAACTTTTATATATAATTGGGAGTATATAAAAGCAAAATAAAATAGATGGGATGGGTTGTGTAAAAAGATGTAACAAAGCCATTAAAATGCAGATAGAATGACCAAAAAAAAAAGGGCAAATGTACTCGAAATATCAACTTATATAAAACGGATGAGCAAAGAAGTGAAACTTTTTCCTGCTTCCATGTCCCCAAAGCGGAGCTAATTTAACAAATAATAATTTCATATATAAGATTTTTTCTTAGAAACTTAGAACTAAGAAGATACTGATACAGTTTCAAAATATATTTATTCGATACAATAATTAAAAAATTTAAATAACTTCCGGTGTATTCTTAAAGGAGATATTTTATATTTTTAAATTATATATTTTGTGAAAAATATAATCTTTACACATATATTTGCAATTCTAATTGGTTTGTGGTATCTAGTAATAGGAACTAAAAAGTACCCAACCTACCCAAATTACTTCAACTATCTTTTATACCAAACCTAGTAACCTACATCCAAGGATTAGGAAAATGACAAATTTTTTCTCTCAAAAAAAAAGGGAAAATGAATCTTAAGGTGTGCTTGGCAATATATAAAAAATATCAAGTTAAAATTTTCAATCTAAAATTTTTTATTCTTCATTATTCTTTTTTCAATCATTTTTTTACATTTTCCTAAATAACTAACATACTTCTCAATCATTTGTACATCTTCCTATATAACTACTAAACTTTTTAATTATTTTTATACAACTATCCATACATTTGACTTATTATATCGTATTATTTTCTTTCAATTCAAAAATTTTTTATTCAAAAATTTTATTACTTCCCACAAGGACGTATCTGGCATCGTGATAAGCCACTTTCCCCGCAAGGGGTATATCTGGCTTTAAATCCATCCGGCTATATGTAGGTGAAATGTTACGTCCCGCCTGTGTGTCGGTAGAATTTATAATATTCCTCTTGTATTGAGACCTTTACAGAAATGTCGCTCAATGGTTCGAGGGTTGTGAATGTATTGAATTTGTAATATCCATTATCATATTATATAAATACTAAAAAAAAAAAATCACTTTCCAAATATATTCATACTCTGCTTTTTTTATAAGATACAGCGGGTTCGAACCTCTGACTACCTTTTCCGAGTGCACCCGTGTATTCGACGCATTAGATACTCGCCTTGATTAAACCTTGCACGATTTTCATCATTATGTTCTAGATCGCATCATTTCGATCCGACAGTGGGGGCATCTAGTTTAGCATTCCTTAGTTAGTAGGTCAGGGAACGTTGTTAGGCCCATCTCCATGGTCCATTTCATCATTTTTATTTATTTTTTTCACTCCGTAGGGCGCATCTTTGATGGACGACGCACTGCAGGGGGCATGTTTTGGCATGGCCTTCGTTTCGATCGATGGGCAGAATCAATTTGGATAAGGCAGTGGGTGGGGGTACAAAAAGCCCAAAACTTTCCACCAATGGAGGACTGCTGCAGCTACACATTAAGCGAACTCCAACATGACCATCTACGTAATAAGAAGCCCAAATTTGGTACCTTGGAAGCAGATGGCACTCTTGTCTCTGTGATGAGCCTCCAGATCAGAACTCTGGATCCGTGCAGTCTTTGGGCCTCATTTCCCCACGGCATTTTTTGTATTTTCCTCCATTGCCCCAAAGCTAAGTTTTGGTTGCTTAAGCCTCGAATTTTTTTGTTTTATTATTTTGTTCCCGGACAACAAAAAAAAAAAAAAAAAAAAAAAAAAAAAAAAAAAAACCACAGCCAAACGCAGTAGTGATAACCAAACAAGATTTTCACTTGACCTTTCCGAGCACTAGGACAAAGAGGCGAAAATTGATTTTATGGGCTGAACAATTGCCCATACGGGGTCATGTCATCCCAGGCCCAGTTATTAAATTACTCAAAAGATATTCCAAGTTTACTCCTGCAATCGGCTTGCTCTCACATTCGGAGGACCACTTGCTTGTTGCATCTACCCCAAATAGGGGTGCTGCTTCCTGCACGTCCATCGCTGCTCATAACATGGCTCGTCACAGGCAGACTCAATCCACCTTTTGGGACAGTTGGTGCGTACGCATCTTAATTAAGGAGTGAAAGGTCTTCCCTATTCATGTGTTGCAGGCTTTCCGCCCTTTTTCCTCAACAGCTCCCAAACAAAGCTCCTGCTCACACCAGTGCAAGCATCGCAGGCTATCTTTTTGCTGGATGCTCATGCGTTTTCTCAGCTCCAACAGGTAACTCCGGAGGTGCAAATAAAGAATCACGCCAAATGTGGGTCTGCAATCCATAAAAATAGACGGCGTGATTGGTGCAATAACCTGAATGGAGTTCTTTAAAACGCCATTTCTAATTTCGGAATTTGAATTTATATAAATTTGCTATGTGATAATATAAACTACTTGCTGGTCCAAATAAAGCTACCAAGAATTCCATTCGTCCTAAGTTGTTACATTATACATGATTTCCTGGTGATCCAATAAACCGGCAAGAATTGCATTCGTCATAATTAGTTGCCACAGCCAGAATTCGAATTTAACGAGAATCATATGCATGACAATTAAGATGGGAGGGGTCTATATTATATTCACCTGTAGTAATTGCATTTTCCGGACACTATTACGTACTTCGTTCACGACTCAACGTTCACATTGCAGCATATAAAACGTTACAAATTTTGAAGATTAAAAACGTCAGTCCAACTCATACTATAAAACCTAAGGCAAAAGTCATAACTAGATTAGTAAAATTAATAAAAAAGGATTCATTCAAAAGCTAAATAATAATTATAACAATTAAATAATTTAAAAAGTTAATATGTTAATTGAAAAGATGTGTATTTTTGCATCCAGAAACACGGATTCCTTTTCTTCTTTTGCTGCAGACATCAGGATTGATTATGCAATTAATGCTGTGAGAATTAGGTAAAATTAAGTTGGGTCACAGCTCGGCACAGTAATCAAAGAGATTGGAACTTGCAACCACTGGTCATGAATCTCGGAGTACCTGGTTAATGCAGATTACGTACAATCATGTTTTAATGAATCATCTCATATTTCTAGATTATTGGTCTGCCAGCTCAGAGCGATGTTGATCGATCTTCTGCTATTGAAACAAGTAATTAGTACTTGCCGTAGTCTACAACCTTACTCTCTTTTTTTTTCTGTCTTTTTTTTGCATCAAGAAATTGATCATCCGAGCACAAAAATGGTGGGGAAGAGATGAATCGAGGGGAAGTTTGTTGATGTATTTTTTGAGAGATTGTGAAATAGGGTGAAGAATGAAAAATAGGATATTTTAAAATTTATGTGATTGATATAAAATGATAGAAGTAAAATTAGAATAAACAGGATTATTGAAGTATAATTGAAAGAAAAATAATTGAAATGAAAAGTTAAAATTGAAAAAATAGAATTATTAAAATATTTAATGATTCATGACCATCCCAACGTTAACAACCGTTCTCCCAAGAAAGCAGACTTGACTCTTGCAAAATGCAAGTCAAGTACGTAAGTAAAATTAGTAAATTACCAAGTAATTATAATATATCGACAAGCTAATCTTGCCAACAAAGTTTGTCTGGCAATCATTCACTGACTCCAATTGTATTTGGGAATTAGTAATCCATGGGAATGTAATATAAATGTATAATAGCTTTTGAGAAGTGAAAAATTGATTTGATAAAATAAAGATAAGACGGAAATGTATAACTTGTCGAAATATATATTTTTTTGATAGTTTGTCTCAACCGCTTTGCTTTAATTTATACATTTCGAATTATCCTAATAAAGAAAATCGAAGGCATGTAATGGTTACTTAGTAGAATACAAAAGTAGATGAACTGTTATATTAGACTGTTGTTTCAAAAGATATATTATGGTGCACATTAGTAATTTACTATTAAAAAATACTAGATTATTCAAATTCATGTACACGCAAATCATTACCAGAGAGATAAGATTTGCATAAATTTTTGTATTAAGAGTATGGAATTTTTTGTATTAAGAGTATATTTGGTTAAAATTAAAACATTTCAATTTGAAACTTTTTGCACTTTACAACTACTTAATTTTTAATTATTTCATCACATTTTTTTATACACTATTTTATTTTCCAATCATTTTTATATAACTGCTTATACAACTAATATATATTTTTTAACTTTATTTTCTTCCCTAGTCATTATTAACCCAATCATATCACTTTACATTAATTCAAAAATTTTGACATCAGAAATTTTTAATTTAAAAGTTTCATTACTTCCTAAATTTAGCTTGACACACTTGTGTGGCAATGGAATGCCCTTGTTGCTACGTCCTTAGCTAGTTTTTAAAATTAACTCTAAAATATTCTAGAACGGCATACATTAACAAGGTTTTACAATTCTGTCTATCATGCAACATATATCCTTTTTAAATGCAACATATACCAGTTTTTGTTCGATTTGAATATATATGTCCCATTTAAAAAGTCACAAAATTAACATAGTAAAAAATTGATTTAAATAATATTTTTAAAATTATATTTTCAATATCTTAATAGATTTATATAGATGAATGATTGTATAAAATATTAATATATTTTATGTGGGCTCTATTTTACGTTATACTACGCCGTACATCCAATTACACTGGATTATATCTTTGTTTTATATTTGTAAGCAACAATTAATATATAGTATTTTATATGCATCCTACACGCTTAATTAAATTCTATACTATTCAGAGAAGAAAGCAATGATCATTGGCTAGATTTGGCTTAAGCAGTTGAGGTCAAACTCAAAATGCACGCCAATTTAACCTCGAATTAGCGACGAACAACAGAATATCTTCGGCCATATAAAGACTTACGACTGGGAATTAATTGAAGAATGAGATTGTTCATGAAATTAAAATCTCCTGCCGTCAATCGCACGATATAAAATGGAGCGGTTTTTCATTAAATTCCTATCTTAGTGCAGAACCAACGGGGATGAGATTATTAAAAAAAAAAAAAGCGAATTAATTCTTCTATCATATTTTAAAATTGTGATACAGGGAGTCAGTGTACGCACTAGCTAGACCCGGCATGAGTCAACTCGGAGATTTTCAAGGGTCCGAACCTGGCAAGTGCTCATTCAGGCTTTCTTGGAGTTGCAGTGCGTGAGCATTCTAGCCGCGTGAGTATAATTCATTCATTTGGCTAGACTGAGAGTTCGAGACAAGTGGTTTTTCACGAGAATCACAAATCCACATTTCTCCTCCATCACGCCCTCATTATTTTATACTCGGTAAGTATATGATGCTGATTCCCACCGGATTTTAGCGTACGAAACAAACTGTTCTCATCTACTGGGTCCCACAAAGGCATACCATGGCTGCAGATTAAGAGAAGAGAATATCTATTGTAAATTAAATAAAAATAAAATATAATCGAGCATAAAAATACGGACAATAATAAAAAATAAAATAGTTAAATTTGAAAATATTAAAATTTTAATTATGAATTAAATTTGCTTGCATTTTTTTTTTCTGCTTTATTTTGCATGATCTTGCTCGACGACTATATCTGCAACTGTGGAGACGCATGGGGCGTTTTCCTTAACTCAACGGGGATGGGCGATCTAGATTATCCGGAGAGCCTAGCCACACGGACGAACCAGATTGGCCCACCTGTCCAGGTACGGATGGCAACAAGGTGATTACACGAGAATAATGTGCAATGGAAACGCAGTATAGTAGTCCGCAAGCTACATAATCGTCCGTTCTCCATCGAATGCAGCAATCATACACGTGATCCAAGCCGTTCGACAAACGCCGCCCAAGATAATCCAGCACTGTTTTACGAAATATCGATCGGAAGAATATGCGATATAAATCAGATACAATGTCCAGAGATTTGCTAGGCCGCATGCTGGGAGCATGATCCGCGCACCAAAGATGCATGGTTCATTTACAGCACGGAAAGAGATGTTGGTGCAAAAATGCAACGGTACATCCCCACTAAAAGAGATGTAGGTGGACATACGAATTATTTGTTCCAATACATGATTAATGCAACAAATGTACGGCAACTCTCGCCCTCCTAACTCCTCATATTAAATTTGGCGGTTGATCCAACGTCCAAGAAATCAAAGCTCTTTGAAATTCCGTCCTCCCCTTGCCTGAAACTGCAAAATCAGGACCGTCCGTCACACGACCCTACCACTAATCTTCATCAACGCCAGCACCAGTCCACATCCGTTGCCATGTGTCAAATTTAGGATTACAGTCGTCGAATATCATCATATGCAAATCCCTACGTTTGCACACGTGCCCCGACGGTGGCAGACGAGAGCAATCTTCGGTTGAGGGGTCGGCACTGACGAAGGTACCTGATTATGAAAGGCGTTGGAGCAGCCGGGCAGCTTGGCAGAAAGTATAAACGTAGGCCAGTGATGATATTCGGACCGACTACATTCAATGGCGTAAGAGGATGGCAGTTGAGGGTATCAATCAAGGCCATATTTTTAGGTGGTTAGCCTTATAAATCTCTGGCCAAACTCCCATACTTGTAAGGCGACACACCCCATCACTCAAACATCAGTACTCTCTCTCTCACTCCTCGCAGAGAACATGAGAAGCCTTCGGACTCTCTTCTCCATTGCTGCTCTTGTGGTGGTGGTGAGATGATGTTTTTCCTTTTTCCTTTATTTTTTTCTATTCTTGGGTGCTGCATCTTCAGTGTTTTAACTGGGTTTGTTTTCGTGTTACAGTTTGCCACGGCTGCGGTCTCCATAACTACTGTGTCAGGTGAGCTACGAATCTGGCCGTTGTTTGGGCTTGATTCAATAACGAATATTGGGTTTTCATTAACGTTTATCTGATCAGCTTAATCACGCATGCAGTTCGAGTTATGACTTAATACTCTTCATGCTCATGTTGTGGATGTTGCTCAGATGAAAAAACCGGTACCAGCGTTGATGTAGGCAAGGGCGGAGTCCATGTAGATGCCGGAAAACCCAAGGGCGGCACCAACGTGAATGTTGGCAAGGGCGGAGTCCATGTTGCGGCTGGAAACGGTAAGCCACACAGCGGAACCAGAGTCGGCGTAGGCCGCAAGGGTGTAGGAGTCAGCGCCGGTGGCGGAACTAATGTCAACGTCGGTAAAGGAGGCGTCAACGTGAACACTGGCCCTAAGAAGAAGAAGAAGCCGGTGGTGGTCAACGTCGGTGGCCCGAAGTCGCCGTTCAAATATGTTTACGCTGCTTCTACCGAGCAACTCCACGATCCCAAACTCGCACTGTTCTTCCTCGAGAAGGATTTACGCACAGGTAACAAGATGAACTTGTTGTTCACCAAGGCTGTTGCGGAGTCTACCCTTGGCAACGAAGAGGCGGACCGTCTACCAGTCGATGAGAAGAGCCTACCGGTGATCCTGAACGAGTTCTCCTTGGAACCCGAGTCGGAAGAAGCCCAAGCTGTCAAGCAAACCATCGAAACATGTAATGGGCCTGCTAACAAGGGAGAAGAGAAGTTCTGTGCGACATCGCAGGATTCAATGGTGGGGTTTGCGAGGTCGAAGCTGGGAGAAAATGTTCAAGCTCTTCGAACTATCGTCGAGAAAGAAACATCCAACCAAGAATACACGGTGGGGGAGGGCGTGCATGAGATGAAAGGCCAGAAATCGGTGGCGTGCCACCAACAGACGTTCGTGTACCCAGTTTATTACTGTCATAAGACGGCAGCTACGAGCGCGTACGTGGTGCCGTTGGTCGGGAAGGATGGGTCGGAGGTGAAGGCTGTGGCGGTTTGCCACAAGGACACGTCTTCATGGAATCCCAAGCACTTGGCATTCCAACTACTCAAGGTAAAGCCAGGAGCTGTGCCGGTATGCCACTTCCTTCCTCAAGATCACGTGTTGTGGGTACACAACCAGGAAAGTCATGTTTAGGTTAGCGAAGAATCGATTGTCAGTGATATATAATACCATATGGTCTCTCTCTCTCTCTATATATGTGTGTGTGAACGTATCATCTTCATTTAGTTTAGCTCTTTAGTTTGTATGGATGCTGCAGCACTTTAGTTTGTATGTCCAGATGGCTGTTGTGGTTGATGAATAACAGCAACTTTATTTATCTATTTGAAATATCTTTTCTATGAAAATGGGTGTAAATACTCTTAGTGTGTCCTCCCGAAAATAGAACTTCAGCTATCTAATAGACTCCCGAAAATAAAACTTCAGCTATCTAATAGACAACTGAAAGAAAGTGAAGATATGGTTTGATGGTGTTACATTATCCAACTACCATTTGATAAGAGTTGTTGCATACCTGAGCCCCTGAGCATCGACAATTCTACGTTCTCTCGAGACGCGCGTCTCAGGATCCAAACGAATAGGCCCGCCAAGCCCAATATCATAACCAGGTTAGCCATGCGTGGAGCATCTGAGGTTTTAGAAAGTGCCACGTCTTGAAATAATTTGATTGTCTGATTAATGGTTTTGATTAAAATATTTGAAAGATAGTGATAAAGAAATGTACGCTTACCACTGTTAATATCAGTTTACTAAAATATATGTGGATATTTCCTTTTCATTCTTTTTTCGTGTGGTAACCCTTCTGCTTCACGTGGATATTGCACATATTAATTTTTCTGGCTGATATTAGATGCAACTTCAAATTCCCATTTCCTCTTATTAATAGCCAGATGGTTGTCGCTTTAGCTTCCCTACATCTCTCAAGATAGATCCCGATCCAATTTTTTCCGCCTGCAATATGCAGGTCATGTTTTTGCTCAAGCACTTCATTCATTTAATTTATATATGTTTTTTTATAAAAAAAAATCATTTTAACTATTTTAGATGACTATGTAACTGGATATTGGCAATGAGATAACGTATCTATCCAATTTCAAACCCGGACTACATACTTGACGAACTCACTGCCATCCAAGTTGTGACATCTGTACGTCCTTAAGAATGGCATGAAGAAACAAAAACCAAGTAAACGAGTTTAACAAGAAATCTAGTGTACTGCATCTGTTGCATTGGACCACTTAGGTATATATATTATTTTTAATAAAATTGTTAATTTAGATATATTTCGAACTATACAATAAGTTTTAGCTTTTCTAAATGTGTATATATATTTATTTATTTTGAATTTTCAAAGAAAAGAGTATTATATTTATATATTTCGTTGTTTAAAAATCTAAAATAAATCTATGCACATCTTCAAAATGATAAAAGTTAATTTGTAAGTTAATTACACTTAAGTTAATAAATTTATAAAAACTTGTCAAATAAAAAAAAGTAATCCATTGCACATGTGCACTAAAGTTTGAGTGCCCTTTTGTTACATCGGATTAGGGGTACAACTCAGTCTAGCTTCAACTCAAACCCGATCAGTCGAATTCGATTTGAAGCAATATTGAAACTAGCCCTTGTTGAACCCCCTTGAAAAGAATTTCGTCCCAAGTTGAGCTGAAATTTAAAAAATTTATAACACATATATTTTATATTCCATATAAATCTAGTCTTATTTCCCTCATATATATTATATTTATTTTATACTATATGTATAACTATTATTTCTCCTTAAGTTTAATTATAAATATAATATTTTTATATTTTCTTTTAGAAAAAAAGAGTTTAGTTTAGTAGAAGTTTCAAGACAAAAAAATGAACTCTATATTAAGAACTTGAGATGTTTATTCGGTGTTATAACTTAAAGACTTATGTAAGATGTTATTATTTAGTTGTTTGAATATGCTATTAGCGGTTAGATGTTTGTTCTATTTTGAATAAATTTATTGTATTATTATTTGACTTAATGATTGTTCAATTTTTTTTATTATGATTGATATTATAGGTTTTTCTTATAATTGCATATTAATGTTTATGCATATGGTTATAATATTAATATTAAATTGCATAATAGAAAAATAATATATGCTTTCATTTTCCAAACACAAGCCACTAGTCTACTTAATATAAAGAGAATGCTTACATGAGATTTTTCTTCTTTGTATTCTTAAGCGCTCTTGAATTTTTGCTTTAAAATAGAAAATCATTATTTTTTATTTTTAATGACAAATTTGAAGTTAAATAAGTATAACATAGATAACAAATATATAAAATATTTAAACCTAAGTTCTAACTCGTAGCTCAACTTAAGTCATAATTTCAAAAATAGAATTAAAGTTGAAGTTTATAATTAAGATTGAAGTTTTAAAAATAAGATTGAGATTAAAGTTAAGACGAACCCAAATTTCAAAAGCAGCAACTGCATCCCAACGCCGGATAGGGATCCATATGGGTTGACACAGCCCACTGGAAGGACTACTTGTAGTGGATTAAAGTTTTCTTGCTTGCTGTGCCACAATTGGAAAATCTTCACGTAGAAATATTTAAGGCCAGAAGAATCTACCAGCTAGAAGTCAGAAGAAATGTGTTTGAGTAAATGACTGAGCTGCCTTCGCTAATGAGAGGTTAATTTGCTGACTCTTTAGAAAATGGTTTTAGCTGATACATCATGATTTGAAGCCCTTGTGGCAAATGAACTTTTAAAAAGATTACAATTTAGTATTATACATACATACATACGTACATACAAACATATATCTTTCTTTGATGGACATTGTATTGTATATATGTCTTAAGCCGTTGTAAATTAGTTACAACAAAAGACTTTAAAGTTGTCACTAAAAATATGACCTGTAGTGACGAGTTCTCTCGTGAAAGATTAATTTATAGTGACAAGTCCTGCAGCTAAAATGGTATTTTTGGGGATAGAAGTGCCAAGTATGACTAGAGGTACGTTGCAAAATGTTGGTTTTTCTTTTTATGGTATGTCAAGCAACTTCTTATTACTGTTACTAGTGCGCCATGCTTTCGCATTTTCTTTAATACACTATTCGAAAATAGTTGGGAAATTACATTAGTGTTAACTGTTAAGTATATTTTTTTTTGAACTGTTAAGTATTAGTTGTTACTTGTTCGGCAAATAAACTATATAATGATGTAGTTTAAATTGGTTGCAATTAATCTTCATTTATAAGGAGAACGAGTAACGTGCATGAAGGTGGGATATGCGAAATCTACGATGGACATATGGTCCGTATTGGATCTTCATGGGAAATTAACCTGGATTTTCATGGGAAAAGGGGTGAATAGGCTAAATGCACCCGGGTGCACTTAGCCTCGGTGCACCCAGGTGTATTTAATCTATTTTTTATTTTTAAAATTTTTTTATATAATTGTTAGTCTAAATTTATTTAACAAATATAAAATTTTTACCATTTGTCGATATTTGTAAATATTTTTAAAATTTTTTTAAAAACAGTAGCATTTTAGTAATTTAAAAATAACCAAATTGCCATTATTTTTAAAATTCAAAAATATCTACAAATCTCATTGACAGTAAAACTAAATATACATGTTAAATACATTTAGATTAAAAGATATACAAAATTTAAAAAAAAAAAATAAAAAATGAATTTTTATACATGAGTACACTGAAGTTAAGTACACAGTATTTTACCCGAAAAAGGAATTAATCAGTGAATATTATTTTACTGTGGAGCGAAGGGGATCAGCTTTGCTATATATGACAATCTACTTTTGCTTCGCCATCTTGGTCTTTTGACGATGTAATCGATTGCACTGTTAACGAACGAAAAACTAAGCAAATTCAGCATTTTTCTCGTGAAGAAATTATGTCACCTATTGACGGACATGCTGGCCGTCATATTTTAAAAGTGCGTGATGCTTGGAGCAAAAGCCAAAATGAAGGCTGCTCGGCCTACCCTTCATTTTAATAAAAATATGAAAAGGTGGTTGGTATGAGTTAAAAGGGAGACCAAGTGGGGAAAAAAAAAAGCTTAACACTTTGTACATATTGCAATATAATTTAGTTTCTTTAACTATTTAATAATCTTACTTTCCAATCATTATCTTTAAATTATAAGAATTTTCCGCATCTTTTGATATATAAAACTACTATATTTATTTTATATAATTTTTTTATTCTTTGCCATTACTTCAGCTACATCTCATCAATTTATTTTCATCCAACTAAAGTCGCATGGTCACCATGTTACATCGAGTAAGAATGAGATTTCTTTTCATTCAACTAAAGTCGGGTGGTCACCATGTTACATCCACTAAGGAGATTTCAACATAGGTCAATTTTTTAATGTTTGTTTATACAACAAGAGAATCAAAATCACAATTAATTACATTTCGAATCCTCATAATAGAGAGAAAATTTTTCCTACAAACTCCCGTTACTAGGGGAAAATTTGTACAATTAGGGAGGATAGTCGAGAAATTACTCCTTACAACCAACGGGGGTCTGCCATCTGCAAAGCTGGACGTCGTAAAATTGGATTGTGGCTGATATTTACGTATCCAAAATTATCATGTGTTTCAAACAATCCCAAGCACTTAAATGGGATGTACTTTTTTTACTCCCAAGAATTTTTTTAATTTTCAATATAATTTTTATATTTTCAACATAAATTTTCTCATTATTAATATAAACATTATATCCTTATTCTATCTGTCAATCTCATTAAAGCCTATTGATCCTTCCCAATGAGCCGTTAAGTTTCATATTTGTACTAAATATTTTAAAGTTTTATGACATATATTTTTGATCCTTTATGTAACAGAAAGCTCTAATACTATTATTTTTGACCCAAAATAATCATAAGTGCTTTCAACATTTTAATACATATTTTATTTAAAATTTAAACTATTTTCTAGAAAAAATCCATAAAAAGTGGCCCAAAAAGTTCAACTTAATAGGAATTCAATTTAAGATCTGAATAAAATTACAAAAAAATGTTTTTGGTCATTTTTATTAAAAGTAACAATTTTAGTACTCACATTCATGTAAGGAACAAACTATATATTTTTGAAACTTCAAGCCAAATTTAAAACTTATTTACCAAGGTGTTTTTGGGAAATGACATAACTTTTAATGAAAAGTTTTTTATGTAAAAGTTTTTAAAATGGAAAAAAATAATGTGAAATAATAGAGGTAATGATCAAGAGTAAAGATAATAAAATTAAAATAGATATGTTAGTCATATAGTTAATTGTGTAGAAATGATTGGAAATAAGGTATTTATATAAGAAAATATGAAGAAATAATTTAAAAATATGATAATTATAGAGAGTAAAAGGTTTTAAATTAAAACGATTTATGAAAAATTTTTGGCAAAAGCAAACACCTCCCAAAGTGCACATTTCAAAAACTTAGAGAATTATTTGCAAATTTTAAATAGTAATTGTTTATATTTTAAAGATATTTTGTCGTATTTTTTAATTTCATTTGTTTATGAGAGTATTGTCATCATTCAAAAAATTTTATGATACATTCCCAAACCTCATAGGCACGTAAATTTTGCAAAAGTTGTGACGTGCGTACAATTTCCATCAAAACTTGTTGGTATGCATGAAAGGCCCCCATTTTTAATCGCTACAATTGGCATCATGCCGTGTCCCGGATCGAAATCCCATCGTTCTGGTGGAGCATTTAAGTCTCCGTTGTGTATAATAACAGCAATTATCTCCTGTGTGTAATGGGGCTGCGGTCTCTAAAAAAAATGTTTTAAGAATTTGAGAGACACAATGTAATATGAGTTGAAAAATGAAGTTGTAATACAGTAAAAAAAAAATTAAAAAAAATTCACATCATGATTCATGCCTCATCAATTCGAGTTTAATGACACGCCCATTAGAGACGAAGGCTTGGATATGCAACCAACATTTATCGTAGGTAGAGTGCGCACTGGTGGCCGTTAATTTTTTTCTTAAAAATATTCTAGTATGGCCCATCTATTAAAAAATAAAAATGCTTCAGCATGTTCGTATGCTGGGTGGACTACGAATCACTCAATATAAATGAATTGGCCAATGCTGTTGCATTATCTTATGATTATATAATTTCGTAGTCATAGTTAAATGGTACTGAACGAACTTACGTAGCACCATTCATGGCCACCCAATTAAAGGTTGTGAATCAAATTTTTGGGTAATTTGAAAATATACCCATTTAGTTTGATCAAAATTGCAAATATACCCACATAGTTTCAAAAATTATAAATAACTTCTATGTAGTTTAACCATAATTGTAAATAACTTCATGCCATTATGGCATCATCACAACATGGGTATATTTGTAAAAATATGCCAACTATATGGGTGTATTTATAATTTCAGAAATTAAGTGATATATTTAATTTTTACAAATAATCCCTATATAGTTTACTCATAATTGCAAATAACCCCAACGCCAAGGCGATACAATAACGGCTTCATAACAGTGTGGAGATTATTTATAATTATTGTTGTGGAGGTTATTTACAAATATCTAAATTATGTAAATATATTTACAATTTTGACTAAACTAACTAGGTATATTTCAAAATTACCCTGAATTTTTATTACTAGGGCCTCCTAACTTCCTTCCTTTGTGCCGAGGCGGCTGTCTATCTTCACATCGTCCAATTTCAGGCTTGCATTTTCCTAATTATTATCACCAACTACAATTTTTCATGTCGTAGTCGCTAAGTCATATCAATTAATGAAGGGATGGGTTAGCGATGTTAAAAGCAAATCAGTTAACGAACGCTTCAAGGAATTGTTTCTGGTACAATTGTTTCAGAAAACAAAATTGAAACAGTCAGTAAACAATTTATATAAAATATATAATAAATTGACGGGATAAAACATAAAAATTTATATATAAAAAAATGAAAATTTTGAAACTAAAATCATGATTTTAAACTTAGAAAATACTGTTCTTACCTTTATATCGTAATTAATAACGTGATTCCTGTTGTTTTAATGTTATTTCACACTTCTACCATTTAATTTTTATTTTTTATAAGTTATAAATAATAATTATAAAATATCAAGTACTTATTTTTAATAATTTTCATATAAATTATATGATTTGCAGGAATTATACATTTTATAGTCACGCTGTTTTTGTGCCTATGTTGTAATTAAAAAAAAATGTCTCCTCATTATTTTATACCAAGAGTGTATTATTAATGTAGAGTCGTCATCATTTATGCCAGCCATTTTTTAAGGAAGGAACTGCTTGCGTAGCTCCCAACATGGTGCATTTTTTAAAACGGGTTAAACCGGATGGTTGAAAATCCGGCTTGATTGTTGGTTTAACCAGATTGCTCATGTTAAATAGATAGAACCGGTAATTGGGCGAAATGTACTGGCAATCCCATACGGTTTTTATAACAATGATCTGTAAATATTTTCATGAATAAAAACAAACAATATGATATAAAGTGCAAACTTTGGGTGTAGTCGTTGTTCAATGGAGTTATTTCTATATTAATTCTAAACTAATAATAATTTTCATCACCATGTAGTTATTTAAGATTCCAAAAGTTACACTATCAACTTAAAAAAAGTAACTGTAAAATGCCCAAAACATTATAGTTAATATTCAAAATTAATTTCCAATTATATGATTATAGAATGTTAAATAAATATATGAATGAATATTAGAATTTATTTATTTTTAGAATAAGTTAATCAAAAAGGGATAAATCAAAATACGCGACTGCATCAAAATGTCCATACAACCTTTTTGTATTTTAAAATTTTACCAAATTTAAACCATTTAATTTTATTTAACATTATTTGTTTTTACCATATCATCAAAAATCACATTTATTGAAAGACTGCAACTATAAAAATTGACATCATTTGAGAGTTAGGGTATGTTTAGTTGGGGGTAAAACTTTTGATAGAAAATTTTTAGGATAGAGGTTGTTAAATTGATAGAAAATAATGTAATATAATAAGGGTAATGATGAAATGTAAAGAAAATAAAATTAAAATAGATAGGTTAGTTGCACTAGTAGTTATGTAGAAATAATTGAAAAGTAAGGTAATTTCTATAAAAAAAATTAAAAAAATTAAAAATAAAGTAGTTATGAATAGTGAAAAGTTTTAGATTGAAAATCTTTGGTTGACTTTTTTTGCCCCAAACAAACACACCCTTAGTATAAAACTATTAATTTTAAAATATATATAGATAGTACATGAAAAAAGTGTTAGTACATATGATTTTTGAAGATTAAAAATCTTAAATAAATGGATACAAATAGCACAATAAATGAAAAGTTACTAGTGTAAAAGTTTTTGAATTGGTAAAAAAATGATGTGATACCATAGAGATAAAGATAAAGAGTAAAAAGAATAAGGTTAATGGAGCTGCTTCTATGAAACTCTCTTTCGATATAACCTTTTCCATTTTTAATATCTAAATGGTTGATGAAAAATTTACTCAAATTATTATGTTTAACAACACTTATATTATCATGAAAATTCTTTCATTTGTTTAATATCATTGTATATGGGCCCATTTACAAATATATAAAATCAACATAATAAAATAATTTAATGCTAAAATATCAATTTTTAGTAGCATTTTCAACATTTAAACCATTTAATTCAGATATATTTCGAACTATTCATTAAGTTTTACCTTTTGTAGATGTATATATATTTATTTATTTTGAATTTTTTAACATAAGGGTATTATATATATATATCCTTATGTTTAAAAATCTAAAATAAATCTATTTATATCTTCAAAATGATAAAATTTATTTGTAAGTTAATGACACTTATATTAATAAATTTATAAAAACTTGTCAAATAAAAAATAGTAATCCATTGCACATGTGCACTAAAGCTCGAGTGCTCTTTTCGTTATATCGAGTTAGGGGTACAACTTAGTCTAGCCTCAACTCGAACCCGACCAATCAAACTTGATTTGGTTTCAACACCTTGTTTACCCCTCGCCCCCAACCTGATTTTTCGATTTCAAACCAAACCTAAATTAAAAAGAATTTGGTCCCAAGTTGAGCTGAAATCCAAATTATCTATAACACATATATTTTATATTCCATATAAATCCAATCTCATTTCACTCATATATATTATTATTTATTTTATATCATATATATAAGTATTATTTCTCCTTAAGTTTAATTATAAATATAGTATTTTTATATTTTCTTTTAGTAAAAAAAAGTTTGGTTTCTTTGAAGTTTCGAGACAAAAAAATGAACATCATATTAAGAACTTGAAATGTTTTATTTGGTGTTGTAACTTAAAGACTTTTGTAAGATGTTATCGTTTAGTTGTTTGAATATATTATTAGTGATTAGATAATTGTTCTACTTGGAATAAATTTATTGTAATATTATTTGACTTAATGATTGTTCAGTTTTTTTTATTATGATTGATATTATAAGGTTTTTCTTATAATTGGATATTAATGTTTATGCATATGGTTATGATATCAATATTAAATTGCATAATAGAAAAATAATATATGTTTTCATTTTCCACACACAAGCCACTAGTCTACTTACTATAAAGATAATGTTTAAATGAGATTTTTCTTTTTTGTATTCTTAACTACTCTTGAATTTTTGCTTTAAAATAGAAAATCATTATTTTTTATTTTTTAATGACAAATTTGAAGTTGAATAAGTAGAACATTGAAAACAAATATATAGAATATTTCAACCTAAATTCTAGCTCGTAACTTAACTTAAGTCATAATTTCAAAAATAGAATTAGAGTTGAAATTTATAAATAAGATTAGGGGTTGAAGTTTTAAAAATAAAATTAAGATTAAGATTAAAGTTAAGACAAACCCAAATTTCAAAAGCGGCAACTGCACCCGAGCACCGGACTGGACAGCCCACTGGGAGGACCACTTGTAGTGCATAGGAAATTTTTTCGCCTAGGATAATTGCACTGCATGGATAAAATAGCCAACCAACTGGGATTATTTTTTACGAATAACAACAACTGAGTGTCTCTTTCTTCTTCAGCAAGCATACAAAAATATCTCTCAATTATATTCAAGTCGTCATCTGTAAATAGTCTCTTACGTTGCGTAGGAAGATGTCATCGAAACGAAAGACCTTGAAAATCCCGTCCCATTCCATTTTGTAAACCTAAATTTCAATCCAAACCGAATTTACATGTGTAAGGTTGATTAAATTTTAAATTTTGCAAATAAGATTAGAATTTAAATTTAACAAATTGTATCAGTGCTACTTCGAAACCCTCATATGAAAGAGGATTCTCGGGGCTGAAACTTTAAATGTGTGGAGGAGCAGCAACGTTCGATGGCCAGCCAGTCTTGGTTAGTCCACACGTACTATGCAGTACTGGCCGGATCAGACGGGGTTGGGGTCCTGGGATCGCGACGGTACTGCCCGTATTGTTGTGGAGAGAGGACGTAAAATGCTCGACCTTTCGTTATACTACGGGCGCAGTGACAGGACGTTTCATTACGGAGGGGGTGCAACTTGGCCGAGTGGAGCCCAAACTCAGCCGCCAAACTCAATTTTTAACTCGAGCCCAAATAACTTGAACCGTAAACCTAATTTGTAAATGTGACAGCGTTCGAGTTCAAATAGGGGGTGGAGCCCAAATAAGTTGAAACCGTAAACCTAATTTGTAAATGTGACAGCGTTCGAGTTCAAATAAGGGTGGAAATCGATGCGGGTCATATCAAGTTAAGGTTTGTATAACTCTGACCCTACTTTTTAAAAATTAAGTCTGATTCCTTTCTTTTATACTGGGTCGGGACAAGATTAGTCCGATCTTTACTTTTTTTTAATAGGTTCCGGGACAAACTTTGGATTGGTATCAGACCGGTCTTGAAATAGCGGGTCGGGTAATATTTTTCAATTAAAATAAGTTTAGATAAAAGCTTAGCTTTGAGTCATTGCCTTTTTACCTTAGGAATAAATGAAATTACTAGACATTTTTAAGAAAAAAATACCTTGTTATATGTTATTTGCATATGTCATTGTTCTAATAAATGAAACTAAAGAATGATTAAATTTTAAATTGAATAGGTGGGTAGATGTTTTAGAAGAAATGGCGAAAAAAGTCAAGAACTTTATGTGACCATTGAGTTCCAATCAAACTAAATTTTTTTTTTATGAAACTGCGATTAAACCGACTATGCTTTATAGGGCAAAACATTAGGTAGTTAAAGAGCAACATGTACAAAAAATGAGCATAGCGGAAATGAGATTGTTAAGGTAGATAAGTGGTAAAACAAGAAAAGATAAAATTATGAATGAAATAATTCGATAAAACTTTAAAATGAGATTAATTTGTAATAAAATGAGAGAAAATAGATTAAGATAATTTGGTCATGTTAAAAAGAAGCCTGAAGCAGCACCAGTTAGGATAACAGAGTTTATCCAAAAAGAAGATCGTAGGAGAATGAGAGGAAGACCCAAAAAAACATGGATAGAAGTAATTAAACAAGATTAAAAAATATTACAAATTACAAAAAATTTTAATCTTAAATAGCTAAAAATGACGCAACAGAATCCATGCAGCCGACCCCAGCTAGGTAAGAAATGACTTATGCTGACGACAATAAATAAAATTGTTAATTCAGATATAGTTCGAACTATTTATTAACTTTTACCTTTTGTTGATGTATATATATATTTTTTTATTTTGAATTTTTAAACATAAGCGCATTATATATATATAATCCTTGTGTTTAAAAATCTAAAATAAATCTATGTACATCTTCAAAATGATAAAACTTAATTTGTAAGTTAATTAAACTTAAATTAATAAATTTATAAAAACTTGTCAAATAAAAAATAGTAATCCATTGCACATGTGCACTAAAGTTCGAGTGCCCTTTTTGTTACATCGGATTAGGGGTACAACTTAGTCCCGCTTCAACTTGAATCTGACCAAGTGAACCTTATTTGAAGCAGTGTTGAAACTACCGCTTGTTGAACCCTCGAGCCTGATTTTTCGATTTCAAACCAAACCCAAATTAAAAAGAATTTTGTCCCAAGTTGAGCTGAAATCTGAATTATCTATAACACATATATTTTATATTCCATATAAATCCAGTTTCATTTTCCTCATATATATTATATTTATTTTATATCTTATATAAGTATTATTTCTCCTTAGTTTAATTATAAATATAATATTTTTATATTTTCTTTTAGAAAAAAAAGTTTAGTTTGTTAGTAGTTTCAAGACAAACAAATGAACACTACATTAAGAACTTAAGATGTTTTATTCAGCCTTGTAACTTAAGGACTTATGTTAGATGTTATCATTTAGTTGTTTGAATATATTATTAGTGGTTAAATGTTTGTTCTACTTGGAATAAATTTATTATAATATTATTTGACTTAATGGTTGTTCTTTTTTTTATTATGATTGATATTATAAGGTTTTTCTTATAATTGGATATTAATGTTTATGCATATGGTTATGATATTAATATTAAATGCATAATAGGAAATTAATGTATGTTTTCATTTTTCAAACACTAGCCGTTAGTCTACTTGATATAAAGAGAATGCTTAAACGAAATTTTTCTTCTTTTAATTCTCAAGCACTCTTGAATTTTTACTTTAAAATAGAAAATCATTATTTTTTATTTTTTTTTAATGAAACATTTGAATTTTAATAAGTATAACATAGATAATAAATATATAGAATATTTCAACCAAAATTCTAGCCGTAACTCAACTTAAGACATAATTTCAATAATAAAATTAGAGTTGAAGTTTATAAATAAGATTAGGAGTTGAAGTTTTAAAAATAAGATTGAAATTAAGATTAAAGTTAAGACAAACCCTAATTTCAAAAGCGGCAACTGCACTCCAACATCACCGGATAGGGATCCATATCGGTTGACACTGGACAGCCCACTGGGGTGACTACTTGTAGTGGATAGGGAATTTAATTGTAGTGGATGAATAAAATAGCCAATCAACTGGGATTATTTTTTACGGATAGCAAACAACCGAGTGTCTCTTTCTTCTTTAGCAAGCATACGAAAGTATCTCTCAATTATATTGAAGTCGTTATCGGTAAATAGTCTCTGATGTTGCATAGGAATAAGTCATCCAAACGAAAGCCCAAGAAAATCCCGTCCCATTCCATTGTGTAAACCTAAATTTCAATCCAAACCGAATTTACATATGTAAGGTTAATTAGATTTTAAATTTTGCAAATAAGATTAGAATTTAAATTTAACAAATTGTATCAGTGCTACTTCGAAACCCTCACATGAAAGAAGATTCTCGAGGCGGAAACTTCGAGGATGTTTGGGAATGTAAAAGTTGTGGGAAATGTGGTATTTGGTGGGAATAGAAAATAGAAAATTTTGAAAATTGTGTGATTGATATGAAATAATAGGGGTAAAGTTGGAATATATAGGTTGGTTGGGAGGTAGTTGATTGAGAAAATAATTAAAATATAAGAGTAAAAGTGAAAAAATATGATAATTAATTGATTAATGAAGTACCTCGAAACCCGTGCTCCCATTGCTATCCTCCCACATTTCCCACATCCCTCCACCAAACGTCCCCTTTGAATGTGTGGAGCAGTAACATTCCATGGCCAGCCTGTCTTGACTGTCCACACATGCAATGCAGTACTGGCCGGATCAGACGGTGTCCCGGGATTACGACGGTACTGCCCGCAGTTTTGCGGACAGAGGGCATAACAAGCTCAACCTTTCATTATACTACTTTTGCAGTGACAGGACGTTTCATTTCATTTGTAGTGCAACTTGTGGGATCATGATCATATGCTCCTCCCGGGAGGATACACCTATTCTTTAATTTTTTTTTTCAAATTTTTTTACAATATTTTTAATCTATGTATATTTAATATGTGTATAAATTTTTACCATTTTTGAAGTATTTTAGATATTTATTTTGAATTTTTGAAAAATCAGTAGCATTTTAGATAATTTTAAATTATTAAAATACCACTGATTTTTAAAAATCTGAAATAAATATCTAAAAACTTCAAAAATAGTAAAAATTGATATATACGTTAAATAAACTTAGGTTAACATCATGAAAAAATTTTAAAAAAATAAAAAAAATAGATATATGCTCCGAGGAGCATCGAGGCTCAATGCTCACGGGAGCATTGCATAGGATCCGATCCCAACTTGTGCAAGTTCAAGTGAATCCGAACCCAAAGAAACCGAGCCTTATTTTTATTTTATATGTATTATAAAATATATTTTTACATAATATCTAAATAATATTTTTTATATTTTTTCATTTTATGTTATTTATATTTATAAATACATGTTTGATATATTGTAATTATATTATAAATAAAGTATATTATTTTTATTTATATTTGTCTTTTATTTCTGTAGTCTTCTTTATTTATCTTTTTTATGCTAAATTTTTTAAAAGATATTCTTTATAGATGAACGATTTTATTAGTTTGTGCTAAGCAAATGTCCCACTTAGCTTACTTTAGAAAACTCATTTACAATAACTTTTTTTTGTTATTTCTTCGTACACTTGTTTATCTAAGTGAGCTAAGCAGGACATTCGTTTAGCCCGGGCTACAGGATCACTCGTCTTCTTTATATTATTATATTTTTAAAAATATGCATTTTTCATTATGTACATTTATATAAAAATTTTAAACCTATCACTCTTAAATAAAATATAAATTTATCAACCTAAATTCCAATCCAAAATTCAACCCGAACCCAATTTTCAAAAACAGCGTTAGAGTTTAGATTTTACACATAGAGTTAGAGTTAGGGTTAAGATTGATATTTTATATAGGGTTAGGATTGAGATAAATCCGAGTTTCATGAACCCAAATTGCACCCTTAGTTTCATTATAGGTCTATTATACAAAAAAAAATTAATAATAATAATAACAACACAATTATAATATTATTCACGTTTGTACACGAAAAATATTGATATATACTTTTGCAGATAAATATGAAAATTTAAAAGCTTAATAATACATTTACAATAAACCCAATTGATTATGATATTATTTACTTTTGATAAATGAGAAAGATTTACTTATATAATATATAGTTTTAATTTAAATAATACATTATTTAATATAATCACTCACTCATTTTCTTTTATATAAATTTTAGTAATTAATATTTTCAAATCCTTTCATATAAATAAAGAATATATTATTTTTAATAATTTTAAATATTGAATATTCGCATGATATTTTGAATATAATGTGACTAATACAGTATCCGGAGACAGGTGGGGTTAAGGTTTCGGTTGGCCATCTTCCCAGTTTGGTCTGAGATAACCTTATCTTAGAATAGTCTGAAATACTATTTTAAAATATTTTTAGATAAACTAAATATTATCATTTAAAGTATGCATACATATTTATTTTGTATGTTTAAACACATGGGTATTATATTTATTTTCATAGGAGTAAAAATGATCACAATACTTATCTATTTAAAATATAAAATAAATATATATATATATCTCTAAAATTAAAATACTTAGTTTATAAATAACATATACTTAGTTTAATAATTATACTAAGGTGTGTTTGTTAATTTAGAAAAGTTGTCAAGTTAAAACTTTTCCATCTAAAACTTGTCACTTTTCACGATCATTAATTTTTAAGTTATTTTTTACACATCTTTCTATACAACAATTCTACTTTTCAATCATTTCTACACAACTACCAATATAATTAACCTATTTATTTTAAATTTATTCTCTTTACTCTTCATCATTACCCTTACAATATCACATCATTTTTTACTAATTTGACAAGTTTTACATAAAAAACTTTTCATCAAAAGTTTTACAACTTTCCAAACACACCCTAAGAAAATTTTAAAAAATAAAAAAGGTGTTATGATTGGTTGTAGATGATATCATCTACGACCCATGGTAAATGATCATAATTATGATAACTACGGTAACCCTAAAGGCTATTATCATTATCACGCACTGTCGAGAGTTGTAATATTCATGCAATCGCCAATGGATTTTATGCGTCTCATCGAAGTTGGGGGATGTTTGGGAATGTAAAAGTGGTGGTAAAATGGTATTTGGTGGGTGTAGAAAATGCAATATTTTAAAAATTATGTGATTGATATAAAATGATAGGGGTAAAGTTGGAATAAATAGGTTTGTTAGAAAGTAGTTGGTAAGGAAAATTATTAGAATATAGGGGTAAAGTTGGAATAAATAGGTTTGTTAGAAAGTAATTGGTAAGAAAAATTATTAGAATATAGGGGTAAATGTGGAAAAATATGATGCTTGATTGATTAATGATGTGCCTTGAAACCCGTGCTCCCATCAATTCCCTCCCACATTTCCCATATCAGATTCCCAAACGTCTCCTTGGACACACTCGGGTGCATTAAAGAAACACAACCAGCAGGTGCATTGAACCAGCATCCAGGTAGCGGTCTCGTTCCACGGGATGCAATTGTATGCACGCGGGGCGTACAACTATTTTTTTATATTTTTTTTGAATTTTTTTTACAAAATGGTTAATATAAGTGTACTAAACATATATATCAATTTTTACTAATTTTAGAGATTTTTAGATTTTAAAAAATTAGTGACAATTTTAGTAATTTTAAATTACTAAAAATACCACTGATATTTTAAAATCTAAAAAAAAAAATATTTCAAAGCCTTCAAAAATGGGAAAAATTGATATATATATATATATATATATTAAATACATTTATATTA
>JAXCLR010000105.1:4402917-4417740 GCA_035584095.1 Annona squamosa
AATATTAAAACAAAATAATCCACAGATGGAAAAAATTCCAATTTAAGTTTGTCCCACGCAATTTTGATGAGGGTCTTCTGATCATAGCACTGCTTAAGATGGTTCCAGTGGATATCCATCTCAGGGAAATCTTTTGGTAGCCGTGTCTGTTTACTTTGCCGTCCGCATAGATACATGAAAGGATAAAGCTCAGGGCAGTCCGCCATGTCACTGATGTCAGTGACTTAATTTCTGGCAAGACGAACGCCGCGATCCAAGGATTGCTGAGTAACTAAGAACACAAGGGTCCCTCGGTGGAACATTATTGTTCGCCTTGAATGGAATTGATTGGGGCTTAAAGGAATGAAAATGTAACGATGTGCACTCAAATTTTTTTTTTAAAAAAAATGCAATTAAAGAAGTTCTTGGAAGCAAGTGAGATCCTTTGGAATTAGCCTTTGTTTCTCCATTCAGGGTGAACACTCTAATTGGTTGGGATTTTGGTTTAAATTAACTTCAAAATGAAAATATTATATGGCCAAAATTGAAATATCCTTTCAATTTATTCGTGACAATAAAATAAAATAAAATATCTTTTTTCTTTTTTCATGTATATATTTACAATCATCTTAATTTATATTACATTAAAGCTCTAAGACATTCTTATAATTATTAAGGGGAAACACACTGTTCGCATTTTAAATTTTGTGGAGACATATTCCTTGCAAAGTGTCAATATTCAGACTAACCTATGCACATGTGGGGAGTTAACGAAGGGCATGGGGCTGCTACACTCATGTCTTCACCACCGAAATGGCGCTCGGTTGATTAATCTATTTTCTTTTTAATTCAAAGTCCAAAATTGAACAAAATATACCTCAAAATAAACAAAAAAAGCAGCCTAATTTGAAAATTGATAATGCTTTAATAGTAATGTGTTTGATCATTCTGGTCAAAATCATATGGTTCAATTGGATTTGGAAGAAAAGAGCAAATGAATAAAGGTTGTTGCATGTTAGAAAAAGAGAGATTATATTAGGATGAGAAAAAGACTAATGAGAATGAAAAAAAAAAATTATTTTGTTTTTTGTTTGGAGAAAAAATAGGAATGTGATGAGAAAATTAGGAAAAAATTAGAAGGAAAAAACAAAATTGTTAATTACTTAAATATGAGAGATTATATAGTGAAGGGGGAAAGTACTACAAAAAATAGGAAAAACTTTTGGGGTTGAAAAATCTCATCACATTCTACCCAATTAGATGATCCTAAACACGATCAAAGATGCCCTAAAAACACACTCAAAGATGCGTCAAGTGGTACGAAAAATTGAATGATTTAACCGCAGTATTTGACTAGAGTATAATATTTACTTACAGATGTTGAGGAAAATACTGAAAAATGTAGCAGGATGGGATGAGGATTTGGGACGGAAATGCATTGTAAACGAAAAAAATATTAAGATTGAAAAAAGTTGTATTAGAAATGAAAAATAGTCTCTCTTTTTTAAGAATAGATAAAGTGTTTTTGGAAAATTGGAAATTTCATTATAGAATCACCTCATCCTAGCTATAAACAGCTCAACTAATTTAAAAGATAAACAGTAACATAAAAAGAAGATCAATGAAAAGAAAGTATTAAATTTACGGGCACCGAGCACGCAAGTTTCGTTTGAATTGAAGTGCAACTGCCCAATACGACCAAATTAATGATGGGCCACTCAAAAAGTAGCCTTTTGCAGGCAATGGACTCGATGCCCATCAGATGGGAGCCTATAAGTGATACAGATATGAGTGACATATGACTATCTGAGCAGTTCCGCTAGATGACATCACACAATGCGTCCGATGTCTTTTTTGATCTCATGGAGACGACGCTCCATGCAGTAGTTTGGGTCCGAACCCCAGTTCACAGGCGTCCGTGCCTGGATGTGAAACCACTGACCCAAGGCCAGGTTCACAATGCGTCCGATGTCTTGGTCAATACACATCTAGAGCATGGCACCAGCTTTGGACATCAGTTCTACAGCTCCACTTATAACTTGTTCATAGAAGAACAAAGGGGCTTAAACTCAGAGCAGGAAGGCAATAACCTAAGTGGAAGATAAAAATAATTGGATAGCAATCAAATGTTCACATTTCCGGGTAAGAGAGCCATTAAAAATGAAGGATAAAATTCTGATGCATGAATGCATATTGAGACTCACAAACAAATGTGCCAAAATCATGTCATTTTCATCATCATCATTGCAGCACGGAGTTGAAGCAGTCCAAGAAGACTTCACTTCCCCATCAATTCTTTTTCTTCGTTGTCTTCGCTTTGGCTGTTATTATTAAACAAGCATCTCAAGGCTACCTCGTAGGCTGAAAATATGGCACCGTTCACCAAAAATGCTCGAGCAACAGCAGTACCCAATCCACGCCACATCACACTGAAGCCTTCTTCTTGCACGCTTTTGTGGAAGCAGTCGATGATGCCACGGTATTTCGGGGGAGGGAAGTCTTTCCGTGATTGTGATTGTGCTTGTAGTCTGGATTTCACAACATCTAATGGGTAACAGCACACCCAACTGGCAACTCCTGCCAATCCTCCTGCAACCAACATTGTCCGAAGGCTTTCTTGGCCATTCTTCCGGCAACCAGGGTGAAGAGACTCCCGAGAATATTCGTATGTCCAAAAGTACACACAGTGAGCAGGTGCATCTCTTAACACAGTGACGGTCAGGCCCCGGTACATGCCCTTGATTCCCTCTTTCCTTATGATGTTCTTGGCAACATTCACTGGGCCTTCCCCACGACCCCGATGATGCTGGAGTTGGAGACGTATCTTGACCAGTTCCACTGGAGTGAGAATAAGACTTTGAAGGGCCCCTGTTCCAAACCCTCCTAGTGCAACACTTCTATAGGAAGGTGGGTCACTGCGGTTGCTTGAATCAAAAGCTCGTGACAAAACTGCATAGACCTGGAAGACCACAGCATTCTGCAGAAGAGTAGATAAAACAGCAGAATAAGCAAATTGCTCTGTGTCAACGAGTTCTTATCTTAAAATGAAGCTCAAGCAGAAGGATGTAGTTGGTTTGTTCATTGCAGTTAAACAGAGAAAATTTACTGTGGATAATCATTTTTATACCAGTAAGTAATTACAGCCAAATCATGCCTAATGCAGTGACAACGCACAGCTGAAATTAGTCGTCTACTGCAACCTGTATAAGCTACAGCCGCAAGCTGTTGAACTTCCCATTGCAAAATCATAATTTAAAGTGCTTGCATAAGAAAGAGAGAACATTAAAATGTCTAGAAAGATATCACACCACAAGCCATAGCAGCAGAGTCCAATTAACGACCCAGAATCAACTGAGACTTCCTTTTTCATAATTATCAGTTGCATTATCACCATTGAACTCATTCTAGCTCTCATTATAGCTCTCAAATGTGTCATTGTTTAAAGTAGCCATGAGATTCCTATGCCAACAGATTGTCTCTGTAGAACAAAGGGCATGCCTTTACACTGAATTCCTCAGGTGTTTTCTGTCCGCTCTAATCTAAAGAATCTTTTCTCGTCAATATTCCTAGATACGCAGCAAAGAGGCAAACGTAGACCACCTCGTTTATCAGACTGGAGAAATAATGGGCCTGGCGACCAAAAGATCAAAGAGGTCCGGTCGCAAAAGGTCAGTAATTTTATTGGGAGAAGCCAAAGAATTCTCCTAAAAACATCTGCATAAACTTCACTGAAATTCGCTAAATGAGGAACCATGCTCAACCTTCACCAGACGAGAACATCAAACTGTTGCTTAAACTTCAATGTGTGTTGCCCATGACTCAGAAAAATAGGTTAGGTGAAAAGTCTAAAACAAAAGCCTGGGTCAAAAATTATGTGCATCGTGATCCTGATTCAAGTTTTTTTGCTGAAACAAATTAGTAATACTGAACAATCTAACCTCAGTCAAACCATGAAATACTAGTGCATCCATATCATTGCCTATAGAATATCCGAGGCAGGAGTAAGAATATATTTGGCACTAGAATAAAATCTACCAATATCAAATCTCTTCATAGGGCATATCTATGTTCTGTTGTCTTCTTTACATCAGCCTTCAACTCTCTCCATTTGGAGTTCAGTTTAAAAAATGCTTTCCCACCCCTTCCTACACATTCTGATATAATTTTACATCTAAACTACCAAACTACAGAATCTTTTATTATTACTTCGATATTATAGTTATTTTTCACATTTTTCCATACAACAGCTAAATTTATTTTATCTTTATTCTTTATTATTTATAATCATTACCCCCGTTATATCACATTGTTCTTTTCAAAATTTTTCCTTCACAATTTTGTTCCACTTTTTTTATCAACTACTAATGGACCTTAATTTGCTTTCTCTTGTCCCTCTTATCCCTTTTTGTGGTATCTTTTTTTTTTTTTTTTTGTAATTTCGTACTATATTATGTTTTGTTGTCCTAGATCTGCCATTATGTGACAAGGCTCGAAGCGGCTATCAGCAGCTTTCATTCTATGCTTCCACTGTAATTGTCTGCTTTCGAATGGTAAATGAATATTATCATCCCAACAAACACACACAGGGGGGAGGAAGAGATTGACCAGTTGCTAGCCAAGAAGGAAAGAGAGTGCGCGCAGGAAAACAAACTAAAGATTGACCAATTCCGGCACATTTTACTGAGTCTCCACCGTCTAAGTTTACCATATCATAAATTTTGCAACTTGTTAACATCCTAGCTAACAAGGATATTCGTCGACCCAGGTACTAATTTTCACTGCTTTTGCCTGAAACGACCATGAAGCCAATTACCAAACCATGAAAAGATTTTCCAGTACCACAGGTTTCATTAAAATGATTACCGTGCATTCCGTTAGTGCCAGTGGGGACGTATGTATACATATTGCACATGTTGTCCAAGTTTCATAATCTGGTAATGATGCCTTGCAAAAGCAAAGGAAAAAAGGGATGGATATCAGAAATTTGAGTGAAGATCGGCGTTCTTTCCCCGATGTTCTTAGTGGAATTCAGGTTCTTGTGTATTTTGTATCCAGTTCTGCATATTTCTACCGTTTTTTTCTTTGTTTATTGACAGGTTAATGGTGCAGCTTTCTATTAGAATTGTTTTCTTGCTTGATAGAACATGATAATGAGATGCTAGAAATCTAATAGGACTAAAGCTGTACCAAAAAAACCAAAAAACAAAACAAAAACAAGCTGTGAATTCGAACATTACGAAAGCTTGTAAAAAGTGGATAAACATAAACAGAACAAATCAAACGAATAACTGATGCTAACAAATATTCAACAAAAAAATGTGCAATTCCATGATGAAGAAATAAATAGAAGAGCCGAGGTAAC
Organism: Annona squamosa; assembly: GCA_035584095.1. Classification (NCBI taxonomy): domain Eukaryota; kingdom Viridiplantae; phylum Streptophyta; class Magnoliopsida; order Magnoliales; family Annonaceae; genus Annona; species Annona squamosa. The sequence goes on from JAXCLR010000105.1 coordinate 4,408,259, forward strand.
AATATATAGCTAAGAATTCAAAAAATGGGTCGTGCTCTGAACCACCAATGACTTTAGAGCAGACGAAGATCAAACACTTTCATCTTCTGGGGTTTAGAAAGATAATGGAAACATAAAAGCAGCTCAAACACTTGAACCACCCAAAAAACGCGTGAATTTCTCTCGTCCGTTAAAAGCAATGGAGACAACCTGAAAAGTGATTGTGGCCAAGGGAGTTCCCATGCCTCTGTAGAGCGAAGAAGGCCCCTCGCTTCTGACAATCTGACGAAGGAGTCTGAAGGCAGAAGTATTACTGGAGGGCTGTTGAAGACGGATCCTGAGCGTGTCGAGAGGGTGGCCAGAGATAACACCTGCCATCCCACCAAATCCTCCAGCCACAAACTCTCTGCCCCAGCTGCTTGCAAGGAATTCCGGCCAGAACTCCATCGTCAACTACTCCCATTCCCCAACACAACTCCAGCTCAACAATCTCTCTCACAACACACGGTGAGAGACACAAATTTTTTTAATCCCAAAAAAAGAACATCTACAAAATTTTTCCGCGCACAAACCCCGCGAAAAAGATCAGTTTTCTTTTAAAAAAAAAATGTGAAGACCAAAAAAAATAAAAATAAAAAAAGCCTTGGATTATTTAAATGAAAATCAGGAACGGATTCAAGCAGACCCAACTCGTCCTCCCGGATATTTGGTAGAACAAGAAAAAGAACTCTCCTTCCTCCCAACACTGAGATATTGGAAAGCCTATCTATCTACCTAGCAATACAAACTACCCAGAAGGGAAATTTTTCCTTTCCTTTCTTCGTTTTCTACGTATATGCCATGGATGCGAAAAGGGATAGCAACCGGATCTCCCTGACCTCACGTGATTCTATGGGCAGACAGGCATGAGAGAGAATGGCCACAACAACACGAGATTCTTGAAAGAGGTGAGAGACAGAATCATGGCCACACCGCAAGATTCTTCCCCCGAAGGAGTACTCCCACAGCCCACCCACTGCAATTTTGTTGGGAGCGCTTTTCGCTGTTGCAATCGAGGTGCAGCCGTGTAGGTCCGGAAACGGCCAACGTCAGTTCTTGGACGGGCCTACCATTCCAGCACATGCTGCCAATTGTGGGGGCCACAACTTTACACGTGGCGAACTCTGGATGGAACTTCAGGCGTACGGCCATGGCCATCTCTGCCACCACTTCCTCTGGATTTTAGTGCAGCGTGATTCCCTTTTCTGCCTCACCCTTTTATTTTAATAAACGCCTTTCTCCATAAAAATATTTCTTAAAAAAGGAAAAGAAAAAAAATAATTACACGGTACAGGCCGCAGGGCACGTGTAAATCTCCATACATTATTCGTAAGTCGTAACCACCGGACAACAGATAATTCTTGCTCTGCAATAATTTCGAAAGCATTTGTACCATCGGCATTCATCATGGAAGGAAAAAAAAAAGGGTGAATGTGGCTGATGGGCTATGAATGGATTTTTTGCATAAAATGTTATGATTTGAAACTTAATTGGTTATAGATTTTCTTAATAATGTTGTTTCTTATTATTAGTGGTAGAAATCGTTGTCTTTACCTTTATTTCAATTCTAGGATCCGTTAGGTCATTGAAAGCGCGAAAGCCGAAAAAATTTTGAAAATTCCGGAAATTATGTTCTATAGCGAGATAAAATAAAAATGTAATAAAGTAATTAAAATATATGAGTAAAAAACTATTTTAAAATAGAATTATTGTGATAGTTAAAAAAAATTAAAATGATAGCGGGTGATATGATTCTCCTTCCCCGTTTTCCACATGCGATTAACAAAGACACATTCAATTATTTTATGATTCGTACGATTCGACGACCGTGCCTTAAGGCCTGTGCGTGTTGGCTCCAGTGCTGGACACGAGAATGAAAGCTAAAATAATTTATTTAAAGGTGAGTGATTTAGCTATAGCTAAATAAATATCGTGCTTAGTTTATCTTAAAAATTTTATTTATAATAATTTTTTTATTTTTTTTCTTTCTGTACTTGTTTATCTAAATGTATTTAAAATATAGACCAAATTTTACCATTTTTGAATATATTTATCTTTTTTTTTAGCTTTTTAAACATCTATGTGCATGTATATATTTAAAATATCTAAATATATATATACACATATTTAAAAATGGTAAAATTTAATTATATATTAAATACACTTAGATAAACAAGCGTACGAAAAAAATAAAAAATTTTATTTTAAATAAAATTTTTTAGGTAAGCTAACTGAGACATTTATTTAATCTGGGCTAACAGGATCATTTCTCTTCTTTAAATACTGAGAGTCTTCTTGGCATCAATGTTTTGAAAACCAAAACCTGGCTATGAACCGATTTCATGAAAAAATTTCAGTTTTTTCGAATCATTAAGTGTAAATCAATAACTGATCTGGAGTTGAACAAGAAAAAAAAAAGGGAATTGTGCTAGGACCGGTTCACAACTCAACCATTCCAATTGCTTTAAAACAAGGCCCGACATTAGTATATATGCAATAATTTTAAAAAATTAATTTATAATTATTTACAAATTGAGTTAACTTATGTGCAATAGTTTTGACTTTCTATAGACAGATGTATATAACATTTAAAGTTTTGAAATACACGTTTTATAGTTTAATTGAATTATGATTATATGGAACGACCTTTATTCTAATTACAGTTAGAATGCTTAATGTATAAATTAAAATATTATTTAAACAAATTAAGGAGACATCGGGTTTGGATCAGGTCAGGTTTTGATATCAGGTTGATATAAATGCGGTATGGACTTCAGGTTCTCTCAGATTGGATTGAAATCGAAACTATTTTGAAAAAAAACTCTCAAAATTACAAATCTAAACTTAGTTTTAAAATTAGGATCTAAGGGGTTCGATCTAACCATTATAAATTTTTGCTTATACTCTTTTAAGTACTTGCCTCTCAAGAAGTCATGTCATGCTAGAGTCAGCAAAGGCGGGTTAAATAGTTTTAAAACTAGGGTTTGGCGACCAACTCTCACTCTTACTAGTCTTAAGGAATGTTTTGGAACGGAAAAGTTGTGGGAAATGTGGTATTTAATGAGAATAAAAAATAAAATATTTTGAAAATCGTTTGATTGATATGAAACGATATGGATAAAATTGAAATAAAGAAGTTTGTTGGAAGTTAGTTGATAGGAAAAATAATTAGAATATAAGGATAAAAGTAAAAAAAAAAATAGGATGATTAATTAATTAATAAGATGTATTGAAATCCATAAGCCTACCATTTCCTTCCCCGGTTTCACACCCCTTGTTCCCAAACATGCCCTTAAGTGCTCGCCTCTCACGAAGTCACGCTATGCCAGAGTCAGCGAAGGCGGCGGACTAGGAAATCGTCCATTGATTTATAATCAGGGAGTTAACCATAGAAATTCCGAATGATTTCGGTTGTAATAAGAGGTTCATCGATGTGTCTTTGGGATTGTGGCGCTGACAGGTATGTCTACGGCAGTGATTGAGTGGAAAGTAGAAATGTTTCCCCTCTTCCTTCGAACGTGAAAATGCTTGGTTTGGCCCCGCCAATATAATATTATAAAATCTAACCAAGCAGTATGTTTAATGGATGATATTTTGTCAGGAATAGAAAATTTTTCCCATGGTATATCATAAAATTGACATCATTATACACTGTATGTAAATCTGTGAAAACTTGCATATCGATATTGATGCTTGTATATATGTATATATATTTAATTTTTATCCGTAATAAATAAAACATTGATGATTGATTTAGACCTCAAAAAATATACATAGGGCTACACCAAAGCATTCCCACGCTTGAGATAGATAAGTAGAAACAATTATAAGGATTCCTTTGATCATGGGAAAATTTGGCATTAAAAAACATCAGAGTTCATATCTATTTACAAAATTTACTTTTAATTATATAGATACACCCACACACTTTCAAAAAATCAAACATGTTTATTATTTTTCCTAAAATTTCATTTATGCATGCTAATAAAAAATTCATTTATACGTTCTTCGTTACGAATTTATTAAAAGAGTCATTAACCTTTCCCTAAAATATATCAAAGTCCTAACATAACTTGGAGTTGATTTCCTCATTGCTGAAAATTTATATTCAAATAATTTATAATTTTATAGTTGTGAAAAGTACTAAAAAATTATTAGTGTTAATTTTTAGTTGTAAAATGGGTTTATGTGTGTTGGTCATTTCATGAACGGGTTAAGGGCCCATTTAACAAATCTCAAATGATGTTTGTATAAATAAAATTTAAGCAAAATATGTAATATATTTTGAAATTTCTGGTTGTGTATATAAGTAAAACTCATAAATATATGTATAATTTGCCGTTAAAAACTTTGAAAACATGAGGAAATATTGTGATAAAAGGATAATAAGTATAAGTGAAATAATAAATATAAAAATGGACAATGTGATTGTTCAAATACATGAGTAATAATAAAAATTGTATAGTATTTAGATAATTTTTTTTGTTCTGACAGCGTGTATTTAGATAGTTAAGATGTCACTAATATTAAAAAATGTAAAAAGTGTGGATATATATACATACTTTTCCTTATTAAGTGGAGCCTAAATTACATCCTTTATGGAAAAATAAACTGATGATGATGAACTAGTGTTGAGTGGATTGGTCAAAAGTCGACCTTACCTCGGTTATATTTTTAAAAATTTTCATCTATCTTATTTTAAGTTAGTGGGTTTAAAATTTACCCTAACATATTTTTAAAAGTTCGGGGCTATTTTGGTTTTCATTTTAAATTAGTTCATTAAAAAGGTTTTCATACAATAATTGAAATCTATACCTTTCTTGATTGTTACCGAGCAAATAAAAAGAATTAAAGTTCCAACCCGAAAGGACAAATAGTGCTTCAACGCATTTTAGTGTCCGTGCGCACCACGTCATCCGTTTGTTAACTCGGCTTTCAGAAATTGTCCAGGGACATTCCTACTGTGTGCAGGCACAAGTAGGGGTGCAACTAGGGTAGGGTACCCGTGGGTTGACCCGTGGGTACCCTAAAATCGGGTAGGTTCGGTTCCATAAAACCTACCCGTAGGGTCAGTTCGATTGCTCGGGTAAATTACCCGGTCAATTTCAGGTAGGGGTCGGTTCCGGTTCTAGGTACCCGGAACCGACCCGGATTTAATATTATATATTATAAATACCTAACATACTAAATCCCTAAAAGATCTTTGATCCTTCCCCATTCGATATCCCGAATTCCCGATCGTGATTCTCCTGGCAGCTCGGGCGGCAGCTTTTCTCCTCAACAGCGGGTGGCAGCTTCGTTGGCAGCTTTTCTCCTCAGCAGCGGTGGGCAGCACAGCAGAAGATCGGCACGGCGGCAACGCGGCAGAAGGTACGGCAATCCGGTAACAACCCTTTATCCCTCTCTCCCTCTCCCTCTCCCTCTCTCCCTCTCTCTCTCCCTCTCTCTCCCTCCCTCTCTCCCTCTCTCTCCCTCCCCTCCATTCGAGACTAATGCCCTGTTTGACATTGCTTCGAAGCTTTATTGTTGACTTTAGTTATCTTGGATGACCTGATTACATGTCAGACGCACCAAACTGATAGGGAAGCAAGTCCTTAATCACCATCCAATCTTGTTCAGGCATGTGATGAGACATCTAGCCCACTTGATTCCCACGATGCTTGAATTGATATTGGGATTTTGTGGATCCCACTAATCACCGTCTGTGCAAGATCTATCGCTTACGTGTGCCTCATAAGATTCTTGATTTGGCAAGTGTAAGGTGAGTTTTTTTTTTTTAAAAAAAATTAACATATACATTTTTTTTTCCATCTAGTTTTTGGCTTTTTGCTTGAAACACTACGGCAGACATTACGGATGATATGTGAGCAGTTGCTTAACGCCAGTGAAAATGCCTTGATTCAGGAAATTGCTTCCATTAAATAGTTGCATTCTAAAATAGGATGTGTTTGAATCCTCAGATTTTTGCCTACGTGAAACCAGAGAATTGCATGGTTGTTGTTTTGAGGCGTTGACTGTTTAAGAAACTGCCAAGAATGCGATGTTCCGATCGGGAACAACAAGATAGATTTCTGCTCAACAGGATAGAGGCAAGAGAAGGCTGTTTAGTTTTCCTTTGTTTTCTATAATTATTGTGTAACTGATCATTGAAAAAGAGGTGTGCAGAAACTGATTTGGAACCGAACCGGAACCGACCCGCACTTGAAAAATTGGGTAGGGTATACTCCGGACTGACCGGGTTTAAAATAGGGTAGGGTAGGCGTTTTTAAAAAATGAGTAAGTGTAGGTTCCACCCCTACCCGACGGTATCCGGACCGACTTGCACCCCTAGGCATAAGCAAGGCTCATCTAAAACCGAGGCCGTGGAAAGGGATTTCTGTTCTGTGGTTCGAATCCCGGGGGATTTTGAACTATATTTGTGGCGATGACATATGGGAATTTTGAACTATATTTGTGGCGATGACATATGGTCCTTTTTTATATTTAGATGGGAGTTAGCAGTCTTTTCACTTGATATGTAGAAGTTTATTATTGTCTTCAATTCTAAAAGTTTGTTAGAATTGTCTCAGGGTTTGAATGTAATATAAATTGAGATATGACATAAAATATACTTCAATAAAAAAAAACCGAGGCCGCAACCATCCAAACATCAGATATTTTTCCCGAATTCAACGTTACAATATTTAAAAGTATATACATATCGAAAAATGATAAAAGTTGATTTATGAATTGCATCTCTGGATTAATAAGTTTATTACAAATATAAATACAGACAACCGCATATTTTCCTTTGTTTCAAATACGAAAAACCTGTTAAGATTGATATTAAAAATTAATGCAAAGTTATAAAATTATTTTGATAAAAATAAAAATAATCATTCATAAAAGCAAACTCAACAAAATTATATAAAACACACAAAACAAAAAGTGGAGTCCCTTTTTAAAAGAAATAGCAAGGGAAATATTGTCATCTAAAGAATATTTATCATGTCATCTAACATGATGTAATGACATTGTCATATTTAAAGTACAGATAAATATATAGTTATTTATTCCATTTTTATAAATATGTGAACGTGTTTGTGAATACGGGGCTTGATTTTATACTAATTATCACAGGTTAACTAACCTACTATATATCATTTTTTATTATTAATAATTTTTAGGTTTTCTTTTCATTTTACGGGGGTTAAGTCTATTTAGTTTATATATCGAAATTTATCAATTTTGAATTTTTTATATAAAGCAAATTTTTTTTACCATTTTTCATATGCAAGGAGTGCGAGATATGTGAAAAATTTTTAATTTTAAAATTTTATAAAAAAAATACGCAAAATATTTCAAAATTGTTAAAGTTTGGTTCATGAACTAAATGTACTTGGCGCATATAAAAATGAAACAAATCCTAAGAAAAATAGTAAAAGTAAAAAATGATGTATATAATATAAAATCACGCCTCTTTGTGCATATATATATATATATATTTATTTAAAATCTCCTTATTTTTAAAATTCTAAAAAAAATATACATATATCCAAAAATGGTAAAACTTGATTTATATGTTAAATACAGTTAGAGGAGTGATACTATTAGCTCGAGTTAAGTAAATGTTCCACTGAGCCTACCTCAAAAAGCTTATTTACAATAATTTTTTTTTTTTTCGTGAACTTGTTTATCTAAGTGTATTTAATATATAGACTAAGTTTTACTATTTTTAAATATATTTATCTATTTTTTTGAGATTTTTAAACACCTACGTGTATATGAGTATTTAAAATACACTTATTTTTAAAAATCTAATAAAAATATATACACATATTCAAAAATCGTAAAACTTGATTTATATACATTTAGATAAATAAGTGTATAAAAAACAGTAAAAAAATTATTTTTAAGATAAATTAAGTGAGACATTTACTTAGTCATGACTTTTTAACTTATACAATAACATAATATGCACCGCACAACATAAACCGGCAAAAAGCAATGATTAGTTATATTTATTTGATGGGGTACGGGAATGATTTGAAATGAGTATATGCACAATATGGAGATGATACAGACGCTTTTTTTTCTTCTTCTCGTTTCTGATGAGGTTTTCCAATATCTAAACCGTTTATCATATATAATTATGTAGTTTAGTTACGATGCAAAAAACAAATAGTTTTAAAATTTTGTAAATTTATTTTCAAATTTTAACAATAGCATATTCACCCTAAAAAGGGTTTTACGAATTTTTTTTTTTTAAATCGCTCAACGTATTTGATATTATATAGAATCTCTAAGTTGCTTTAATTTCTTTTTTCATTTCCTTTACCTCGAACGGAGCAGGGCAGCCATCATGGGATGGCGCAGAACGCACCTCCCTCCCCCAGTTGGTCATTGGGTCACGTGGTTCTTCAGAGATTCGCGTGGGTGAGTCGACAGCGATGGGCAGGGCATTACCAAGACATAGGCGTTCCAAGTCATACTCCAGTCATCCCTGGTTGCATTATATAATTGGTACAGAGAAAATGGATGCTGAGCATAGAGGAAGGACCACAGCAATTTCAATTTTGGCGACTAAGGTTGGTAAATCCATCTCAGAATGCCCAATCCCACCACCACGAGCGATGTTAGGTGGATAAAAACATAAATGAAAATTCTTGACACACTAAAAGCCTACACCCAGCTGATAAGGACGCGGGTGTATGTTGTCGGTTGTTGACGATGGGGCCAAATAAGGCGAGCATCCTCATGCCTTGGAAAGCAAATTTGAAAGACGGCTGATCACTTACAGCCAAAAACATATTTTTTTAATATTTTTTTATGGACAAGTAAATTCAGGTGTATTAAATTTATAAATCAAATTGTATCATTTTTAGATAATTTTAAATATTTAATTTGGATTTTTTAAAAAAGTGACATTTTCGTAATTATTTAAGACAAAAAAATAAAAAATATATATGTTTTTGGGCGGAGAAGTGTAGCTGCTCTCAGCCTTCTGGCCATAAATGATCAGGGCTCAATTTGAAAATGCATGTCACTGATCTAAACAAGGACATGTTATGTTCCCGTTATTTATTTACAACAATTTTCATTATCTCCTTATTAGTCATTTTATCAAAGGATTTGTCATGTTAGTGTTCCACTGGCACACGTGTCTATATCCGCAGGCCACTAGCTGGACAGCATACGGGACCAGCAAGCGCCGAGTAGGTTCGTGGGTGCCCTGCAGGTCCAGTGCATGGCCTCGTGCTTGCACGTCAAGAGAGAGAATATCTATCCTTGCTTTTAAATTCACCCCAGTTGTTTTTGTTTTTTTTAATTGGTACTTATATGGAGCCCAATCCAGTGCACCTATTTTTTTTTATTTTTTTAAAATTTTTTTTGTATACAATGGTTAATCTAGGTTTATTTAACATATATATCAATTTTTACTATTTTTGGATATTTTTAGATATTTTTTTAGAGGTTTAAAAATC
>JAXCLR010000105.1:4417840-4432131 GCA_035584095.1 Annona squamosa
AAAAATAGTAAAAATTGATATATATGTTAAATAAACCTATATTAACAGCTTCATGAAAAAAATTTCAAAAAAAAAAATAAAAAAAATAGGTGCGGTGCACCCGAGTGCATTGAGGCTGAATGCACCCGGGTGCATTGAATTGGACTCCTACTTACATATGATAACAGTTTATACTACAATAAAGCACATTTTTTCAACCCTTACATGATGATGGGAATTTTTTAATCCCCACAGCAAGAGGAATTTGTAAATACTCCCAAACTAGAAAAACGAATACTAAGACAGATAAACTCTCACAAGCGAGCTAACAACATTCAAACCTGGGACTAGCAATTGTTTGCCAAAGCTAATGCCAACTGCGTTGCTCAACGATTGTCAATTCACCCGAGTTTCAGCCCTATGGAGCCATTGCCTTAATTTGCTTCCACTGGACAAATAGAGACCTTCCATTAGTTTCAAGAAATTGTGATGACATACCGACGAGGTGCCATCACGGTTTGTTGGAGACACAAGCGCGTATACCTGCTATTTTTAGTTTGAATCTGAACACTGGTATAGTGGAGCACTGTGCCTCCAACAGAATATAACAAATCTCCGTAAAAATATGGTGGAGCTTGAGTGTAACATCAAGAGAGAAATGTAATCTATGTACCTAATAAACAAATTTGAGATGACATGAAAAGGAACAATGGTACAAGATGTTGAAGAATTTTTGTACATCAAATATGAAAATAGTAATGAAAACGTAAAAAAAAAATTACATTAAAATGTATATTTTTTGTGAAGGAGAAATCTCATCCCAATACTTCCTGATGAAAGATTGAAAATTTAATGTTTACCACGTATTTAAAAAGAGTTCTAAAAATACAAATGAGTGAAAAAAGACAAATATTGGCTGCCTCGCTACACCTTAGTTGAGGTGCATCATGACTAAATGAGACACATTTTAATGATGAAGTTAAAATCTAGTACTCTACTTTGGTATTATTTATTTAAAAAATACTAAATTCTGTCATAATCAAACATGTGCATGAGATTTATATTGAGAAACCGACCAAGCGCTATAACGATTGGGCGAGGACACAAGCGTGTATACCTGTCGTCCTTGGTTTGAATGTGAACATTGATATAGTGGAGCATTGGGTCTCCAACAGAATATGGCGAAGCATTGAGTCTCCAGAAAAATACGGTGGGAGTTTATAGACTCTTGTGAGCTTGAGTATAATATCAAGAGAGAAATGTAATTTATGTACCCAATAAACAAATTTGAGATGACAAGAGAATGGATGTTGAAGAATTTTTGCGTATCAAAGATGAAAAAAATAGTAATGAAAACGTAAAAAAAAAAATTACATTAAAAATATATATTTTTGTGAATGAGAAATCTCATCCCAATACGCCCTGGTGAAGGATTGAAAATTTAATGTTTACCACGTATTTAAAAAGTGTTCTAAAAACACAAATGAGTGAAAAAAGAGAAATATTGACCGCCTTGCTACACTTTAGTTGAGGTGCATCATGACCAAATGAGATGCATTTTAATGATGAAATTAAAATCTAGTACTCTACTTACTACCTTAGTATCATTTATTTGAAAAACACCAAATTCTATCATAATCAAACATGTGCATGAGATTCATATTGACATACTAAGTAGGCGCTATCATGGTTAGGCGGGGACACAAGCATGTATACCTACTGTCCTTGGTTTGAATCTAAACACTAGTATGGTAAAGCACTATGCGTCAAACAGAATATGGCTAAACATTGAATCTCTAGAAGAATATAGTGGGAGCTTATATGGATCATGTGATCTTGAGGGTAACATCAAGAGAGAAATTTAATTTATGTACCCGATAAACAAATTTGAGATGATGTGAGAACGAAACAGTGGTACAAGATGTTGAAGAATTTGTGCATCAAAGATTAAAAAAACAGTAATAAAAATGTAAAAAAATTACATTAAAAATATATATTTTTTGTGAATGAGAAATCTCATCCTAATATGTCCCAATAAAGGATTGAAAATTTAATGTTTACCACGTATTTAAAAAGTGTTCTAAAAATATTAATGAGTAAAAAAATAAAAATATTGGCTATCACGCTACACCTTAGTTGAGGTGCATCATGACTACATGAGATGTATTGTAATGATGAAGTTAAAATCTAGTACTCTACTTACTACCTTATATCATTTATTTAAAAAACACTTAATTCTATCATAATCAAACATGTGCATGAGATCCATATAAAAAGGTGTAAAATCACCATCAAATGATTTTTTAAATTTATACATCGCTATTAAAGCTTTTTTTTTTATGGAACGCTATTTAAGCTCTTAATACAACATCCAAATAATCTAAAACTTCCCTTCGATTTCCTTAAGTGATTCTAAAATGTATTATAATATTATGACGATTTTGTAATAGGTTAAATATTTTTCATAATTTATATATAATTATATGTATTTCTAAGAAAACATGGCCTTGCTAAAGATCTCATAGTCAAGCTTATTTTTCAAATATTACTTAAGAGGTTATCTAGTGCATCTGTTCGAGTGAAGCAAATTAGTATATTCATCCAATTTTAAGCCTCGTCTTTGCTGTTTTATATAAAACTAATTCCTCAACTATATACAACATTATTTATTTTATTAAAATACATAAAATTATATACAACATTATTTATTTTATTAAAATACATAAAATCCTATCAATTGAAGTTGTACGTGGAACAAATCTTATAAAACTATACAAAAACATGCAGAAGTTCAGAGAATCACTTGCATTCATGTGATGAAGTTCTATGATGTTATTAAATTGCATAAAACCATTATTCCGTGCAAGATGAAAATTTCAGACAATTTAGATATTCAGTTAGAATCTTGAAGATCCTTATAAAAAAAATAAATGATTTTTAATGGTTTCAAAATAACTCTTAAGTTATGATTAATTTTGGCAATGATGTTAATCATGAATTTGAACAAAATTTCCCCTTAGCTAAATACATGATGATAAAACTAATATGTGTATTGGATTTGACATAAAATAACAAGATGGGCTCAAATTGGACAGATATACGAATCCACTTTGGTAGGGTGACGTATCTCACTATTTAAAAATATGATTTTAAATTATATGATGAGTTTAATTTTTAATTTTATCATCAATGTTACCCGTTTCATCTGCAGTGTGCCGTAACTAGGGTACAACATGACATATCCCGTAAGAAAACTACAATTGTTGCACAATGTAGAAGTATTTTACATTCATCCAGTGTGCCTACGAATCACTGCATTCAGAGGAATGCAAATGATGTAAGAAAGGAATTTATTATGGAATTTACGTCAGCCGCGAGAAGGAAAGCGAAACCAGGAAGAAGAGAGAAAGGGCCACCATCTATGTTTTTTGTTAACAAGGGCCACCACGTCGCGAGATTAGGAGATAGTGGGACGCGGAAAGATGGATATGTTTTTTAATAAAGAAATGGGAAGTTTTTCAATGGTCATGGTGCCGTCGAAGGGAAGAAACCAAAAGCTGTTCCACGATTTTGGGCATTTACTCAACAAACAACTACAAGCAAATAAATATTCTCAAACAAAAAAAAAAAACTACAAGCAAATAAAAAAACAACTACTCCATTATTTTTAGCAGACCAGAACGTATAAAAAAGAAAGTGAGTGATATATTTTTTAACTGCATATGGATAATCAGTTTTTATAAATTAAATAAAACGTTGCCTATTTTTGTAGAAAAATCCTGGGCATTTATTTTTTGGTAATATAATTTAATGTGTGTATGCTGTTAAAACTATCATTAATTTTGTTGACTACTTTAATTAGCCAGCGATTCCCCGGTGGCCTAAAATTCATGATGAAATAATTAAAGCAACTCAGGATTCTTTTTACCTTTCAAAAAATTGAATTACCTAGCACTTACTTTTCTCATTATAAAATTGTTAAGTTGGTTTTTTAAATTCTGGGATCCACTTTTTTTTATTTTTTCTTCTCTCCCTTTGTAATGTGAAAATTAGCTATCCACCTTTTACATCCTATGATTTTCCAACTTCTTATTTTAATATTGTCTTTATGATAGATTCATTGTCTTTATGATAGATTCAACGCACGGAAGGAAATGCTTGAATTTTTATTGATCGATCGATCAACAAAATCAGCTGATCTCAGAAGCAGAAAGTATCTACCTTCTAGAATCTGTCTTGTAACTGTTCTCACTCACTTCCCGCAACTGAAACTCAACCAGATCACACCGATCTCAGCAATTCTCCACTAGCTATTTCACAAATAAACTAGTTTCGGACATCACCTCGCCTCTACGAAGATGACAACTATCCATTCCTCAGCTCCTGGCTCACCAGCCACCAACACCAGTCCACCGTCCAAATCAGCAACGATAAACCGGTATCGGGACTCCACCGTGAACATCACTTAAGATGGGCTTACGGATGTAAATTGCACACCAGCCGCGAATTCAACTTTACATCGCTGCTGCCGCGCAGCTCAGCTGGATGGCACTGTGGTTTTTACGCTAGTTGATTCGATTTTAAAGTAAGGAGAGCATTCCAAGGAAAAATAATAATAATAATAAAGAAGAGCCTGTGCATGTCTCATTTGTATTATCAGCTTAGTCTCTTACTTTTTGAAATAAGATACAGTTAATAAAATAGAAAATTTTAATTTCGAATGAATTATACGAGTGTATTTGGAAAAGACAACTTTGGATGAAAAGTTTTAAATATAAAAATTTTTGAAATGATAAAATATAATATGATATGATCGAGATAATGATAAAAGATAAATATAATAAGTTAAAATAGAAAAAGTAGTTGCATAGATAGTTGTGAAGAAATAATTAAAAATTAGGATAATTTATATAAATAATATAAATAATTAATTAAAAAATTAGTAGTTATATAGAATTAAAAGTTTTAGATGAAAGTGTTATCTTAAGCCGAATACACCCTAAATGTAATAATAAATTTTTAAAAAAAGAAACTTTTTCATCATTACTTTCACAGCCCATGATATGATATATTAACTTTTGGTGAGTATGAAATTTTTTTTTATATTTATATCAAATGATAATGATATTTCAATTAAGTATATTCACATCCCTTATCAATTAGTTAATCAGTTGACCGAATGTGAGGGTGATTCCATGACCCTTATCAATGGGCTAATCAGCGATGATGTTATTAGATTCTAATGTTGGTACGGTCATCAAAGAAATTAGAAGTTTTCTTAGATGGTTTTACAGGATCAAATGCCTACATGTTACAAGGATTAACAATCAATGTGCCCATTTGTTGGCTAGATAGACAGTAACCAATGGTAGCAATGACAGAGTATGGGGAGGTGAAATTCCGAATTGCATCAACGAATCTCTTTTTAGAGATATTGTTTGATTTTTTAGGATGCTGCTTTCCCTTCATCCTCCCTCTGACTGTTTTTTATGAGAGCATGAAGGTTGAGAGCTATATCGTGTTTGTCTATTTTTGTGCATTTCTTTATAAAAATATATATATTTAAAATCCTCGAATAATGAATAAATATTTATGTAAATACCCCATATTAGGAGAAATATTTAAACCACGCGCATTGGATATAATCTACCCATACGGGGGAACTTTGAAAGCCTGTCCAGGCTATTGTGGGCAGAAAGGCTTAGGGGACGTTTGTTAACGTGGTGTGGGAAACGTGGGGGGGAAAATGTGGTGTCACGGATTTCGAGATCCATCATTTCATAACTAATTATTATATTTTTCCACTTTTACCCCTATATTCTAATCATTTCACCTATCAACTACCTTCCAACAAACCTATTTATTCCAACTTTACTCCTATTATTTCATATCAATCATACAATTTTCAAAATATTTCATTTTCTATTTCCACTAAATACCACATTTCCCACCACTTTCATATTCCCAAACATCCCCTTAATCTTTGTCGCACGCTGAGTTAATCTTTGAGCGTTTGTAGAAGCATCGGTTTTTACATTGTATACAATGTTAAGAAGATAAATAATCATAATGATAATAGTAGGCTGGTAGCCGCCATTGTTAGCGAAATTTGGCAAAAGCATCATCACGTGACAATCAATTTACTACATTTACCCGATCGGCCGTGCGTGTCGAAAGTCAAAACAAAGCAAGATAATGGAGATAATTGAATGTAATTTTAAATTTTATTAATATTAACGTGCAAAAATTAGATTTGCATAGATGGAAAGTATTTCGATAAATAGCGATGGATATATATAATATTTTGCTGGCCCGTATATCCATGCTCAATTTGTCGATTTTCAACCATTAAATAAAATAAAAAAACAAATTTAAAAATTTGCCCAATTTCACAGGAATAAAGACCCAGGATATTTTTGCTGTAATATGTACTTTACAGCCAACGGCACACCCTTCGAGGACCCACGGAGCAAGCCTACAAATTGACTTCGGTCGGCGGTTCTAAATCCTGACGGAACGATCTCTTGCTCTGGGCAGAATTGCTCGCGAGGGCAAGTTCCGGGCCTGTTTGAGAACGTGGTAAGAGAAAAAATAGTGGCTGTGGAATAGAAAAAAAAAAAATTTTAATAATTATGTGACTGGTTGAGAATGATAGAAGTAAAATTTGAATAAATATATACGATGGAGAATAGTTGGTAGGAAAAATAATTTAAATACATAGATAAAAGTGAAAAAATATGATTATTATTTGAGTGATAATTACCAATCCACAATTAGATATTTATTGGACTAATGGAGACCTAATGCAACCCACGTGCTTTTAAATTTTAATACTTTTTTAAAATCTAAACCATTGATTATTTTTATTACCTAAACAATACTTTAACTCGTGTGTTTAAAGAATCTAACACATTTCGGCAGTGAATATACAATTATTAAAATTAAAATATATCTATAATATAAAATAACTTTTAACATATGTAAGTTTTTTTGCACCATGTAAATAGATGCACATACATATATGTTATAAATGGTTTGGATCTTTAAAAATTTATGAATTAAGACATAATTAATTTTTAAATTTTAAGTTTTAATTTTTATTTGATGATACCTCTAAGAAGTCTCTCTTATATGGAATACTCCTGATTTTTAATATTTAGACATGTGATAAAGAATATATTGCATCTATTATATTTAACATAATTATATTATTATGTAAATTCTTTCATATATTCAATATCAATGTGTATTAACTCCATATACAGGCGTATAAAATCAACGCAATAAAATAATTTAATTTTAAATATTAATGTTTAAGTAGTATTTTCAACATCTAAATCATTTAAAATAACATTACTGTGTGGATGAATGATTTTTATAAAATATTACTACATTCTAAAGTTTTTTTTAAAAAAATTTGCCACGTAAAAGTATTTACTTTGAACAAATATAACCTACGCACGTATTGAGATTTAATAAAACTTAATTTTATAACTAAATAAATGATATTAAATGTAATAAATGTAGTTTATTTTGCACTAATTATCAACTTCTTAAATTTTGAAACGTTCCATGAAAGCACTTCTAGAAAACCTAATTTATTGAAGCATTTCCGATTTTTCTTTAAAGATGTGTTTGTCATTAAATAAAGTTGTCCATTCAAAACTTTTCATTATTCACGGTTAACGTATTTTTTAATATTTTCTTCACATGTCATTGTACGAACACCCTCATTTTTAATGAAATTTCTATAACTACGCATACAACTGTATATTTATTTTAACCGTATTATCCATTCTTTCTATCGTTACAGCCAGATTGCATCGGATGAAAACTTTCCGTTCAAAAATTGTATCAAATGCAAAACGCATTTGCGTATATTTGGCTATAAAAAAAAATTCCAAACTAATTTTCGAATGGGGACAAAAACGAAAACTTAACTAATAGCAATAATTAAAAACTTAGATGACGGAATAATTTATAGTGAGGATAAGTCTGTTACCAGATTAAAAGTCATGGAAAAATTATACCGCTCACATAGTTTTTTAGCATGTGTTTAGGAAGTCTCGGTACAAATTTTTTGTGCAAAAGTTGTTAAAACGGAAAAATAATGCAATATTATAAGGGTAATAATGAGTAGTAAAAAAATTAAGCTAAAATAGATAGGTTGATTGTATAGGTGTTTGGATAAAAATTATTAAAAATAAAGTAATTATATAAAAAATGTAAAAAATAACTAAAAATTAAGGTTGTTGTTGAAAGTGAAAAGTTTCAGGGTATGTCTGTGAAAAAAATAAATTTTTTGATGAAAAATTTTTTTGTGTAAAAGTTTTTAAAATAAAAAAATGATATGATATAGCAAAGGTAATGACGATGAGTAAAGAGAATAAAATTAAAATAAATAGGTTAGATATACGCATAGTTGTGTGTATATGATTGAAAAGTATAATACTTGTATAAGAAAAAGCGAAAAAATAATTAATAAAACTGATAGTTGTAAAAAGCAAAAAATTTTAGATTAAGAGCATATTTGGAAAGTAATAAAATTTTTAGATGAGAAATTCTTTACGTAAGAGTTTTTGAAATTATAGAAAATAATATGCCATGATGAGGATAATGACAAAGAGTAAAAAAATAAAGGTAAAACATATGCGATAAATGTATAAGTTGTTGCATTGAAATAATTGAAAAATAAAGTAGTTGTATGAGAAAAAATAAAAATATAATTAAAAAATAGACAACAATGAAGAGTGAAAAGTTTTATAATAAAAAAATTTAAGTTAAAAAGTTTTACTTATAACCAAACATATTCTAAAAATATTTAGTTGTAAAAGTTGACTTTGTTAATAAACACGTCCTAACTAGATAAATAAATTTTTGTCTGGATAATTATTTAACAATTTTTTTCAGTGTATGTTTGAGAAGTGAGAAAACTTTTGAATGAAAAGTTTCTTATTTAGAAGTTGTTGAAATGAAACAAAATAATATGATATAATAAAAGTAATGATGTGAATAAATAAAATAAAATTAAAAATTAAAATAGATAGATTAGGTGTATGAATAATTATGTAAAAATGATTACAAAGTACGACAGCTCAAAAAAAATTAAAAAATTGTACAGAGGTGGAAAGTGAAAACTTTTGGATAAAATTTTTTATCTAACACAAAACACAGGAATTATTGGACAACTTCACCTTCTCCGCAAGACGGTTATTTTACTTTCCCAGCTGGAAGTGCCAACGGTCTGGATCATCACGCGGTGTGTTCGTTTCAAAAATACTCCCCACCGCTTTCAAACCGCCAGTTTTCATTGCTTCCCCGCGCTTCGCCTCAAAAGAAACCAGAAACTTGACGGAAGCGGTGCCCTATGGCGCACTCCGCCAGGCTCGAATTGCGAATGCAGAAGGAGCTGAAACTCCTGGCTACCGATCCACCTCCAGGCGTTTCGATTCCCTCCCTCTCCAATCATAGCGGTAGCGATTCGTCATTTTCTCTCTCCAACATCGACGCCCGTAAGAAGCTCCTCCCATTACTACCTCTGTCGTCTTATTGATTTCCAGTCCATGCCTCATAGCTTCGCACCCGATTAATGGACGATGGATATTTCAGGAATAGAGGGTCCCGAAGGAACTGTCTACGCAAAAGGCGTCTTTAACATCAAGATACAAATTCCCGACAGGTTTTCCCTTTTGGGTTCTCAAATTGTCTGTTTCTTTTGGGAAATTTCTCATACACGTTCCGGACTTTCCACAATTCCCTCTGTTTGCAGGTACCCCTTCCAGCCCCCCAATGTGACGTTTTCCACGCCTATATATCATCCTAACATTGATAATGGTGGCCGCATTTGCCTGGACATTCTCAATCTTCCACCAAAGGTTTGCTGCAGAACTGTAATTGTCTGTAATTTATCGGCTTTTTTTTTTATATAAATTTTATTCTACTTTTCTTGGCCGAAGATGTCATGGTCATTACAAATTTGATAAGTGGATTCCAGCTAGTGCCCGGCCCAGCCCAGGACCTATTTATTCAGGTCTTGGCACTAGGCTGACGTGCAAACTCATTGAAATGTATCCCTAAAGAATGATTATCCGCAGTAGTTTGAATCAAACCAATAGTTGAGGCCCCATTCCCTATATATGGCCAAACAATCTTTTTATTTTTATTTTATTTTTTTATTTTTAACTGAGGTTGGAAAACCTCTCGCCAAACCTATATTTTATACAAGGTTGGGACAGACACCTTATTTTAATAGGTCTTGGGCTAAACATCTAGGTTACAAGTTTGAGTTTAAAATGCCAATTAAGTGTGGCAAATTTAGAATTTGTAGTACACCTATTGAATATAAAGTCGCATTTAAGTTAAAATTATAGATTGAATGTTTCAACATATTACTAATTAGTAAAAGTAAAACATTATTAATCATCGTAAAGCCTTAATAAACATGGATAGTATAACAAATTTATTGAAACAAGTTAAGGAAGCATACCTTATTGAAAATTCTATTTGCAACTTAAGCCAGAAATATGGGTTAAAAATTCAAGTCAATTTTTAAACTTTTGGTATTTTAAATACTTATTCAGTTTAAAATCTCATTTAGATCAAATTTACAAGTTAATTATTACAAAATGTAATTTTAAAATTAAATTATAGTTAACCATAAATTGTGAAAATTTTGAAAGACAATAAAAATAAGATGAAAGATAATAGTTTTTAAATAAATGAATATATGTTGGGTGGATATGGTGTATTCAGGTCAAGATATCATTGACTCTCTTGGATCCTATTTTTGAATTTAGGTCAATTTTCGACCCACTTCTCTCTCAAGTTATGAAAATATTGGTTTAACAAAAAACGGATAGGGTTAGGGGTGGTCATCTACCCGACTCGATTTACACAGATGAATAGAGCATCTTTTTGACTACTAGTTATAAAGGAGGGATTGAAATGAATAGAATTGATGTGTCTGAAATTTCACTCCACTCATAAGAATTGATGCCCGGACTGATTATCTTGATGTTGAGAGGCCTAACACTTCATAATCAGATATCATGGAAGTATATGTGGTCTGGATAAAACCACCCACGGAAGCATATTGAACAATATTGATCAGGTTTTTCTGGCCATCTTCTGCATGGCTGACAGCTTTGCCAGAAAATGCAAGATACTTTGAGGGTTTTGTAAATGGATTTTTCTGATTTACCAACAAGTGACCTTCACAAGTGATTCATACATTGCAATGGAGTGGGAATTTTGCTCAACATGCCAGGCTGCAACATATAATATCAGTACAAAACATTTGATGATCCAAGTTGACAAGATTAAACTAGGCACATTCCTCAGTTCTGATGATTCTTGGGGCACTAGTTCAACTCTACTAGTATCTAAGACTGTAAAAGTGCAAATCTTCTTTGCAACTACTTGCAGTTGAAGACTCCACTATATATGCATGCACATTGATGTTCAGCTTTGTCATCTTATTATCATGTGCATCAAGACATTGCCCTAATTGTCCATTATAAGTTCAATTTATGGAATGCAAGTCCTTTTCTTAATTTTTTAAAAGTGATATGCCTTCTATAAATTCTATCCTGTTTATAGAAATTCTGGAGCTCAGGGCCTCGAAATACGTGAGAAGCTGATTTCAGCCAGTTTCTAATTCTAATCTGTTGGTTTGAGATCTTGGTTAGGCTGGCATGAATGTTCATGGAAGGTGTTTCTCAACAATGGTTTGTCACATCTTTCTGAATGGAGCGGAAACTTGAGGCCATTTCTTTCACATTGATAAATTCCCATCAACATAAATCTGGCTTTCATAATCCCTTTCTTGCTTTTTTTTTTTTGTTTTGTTTTTGGGACAAAGTTCAAATGGTGCCTGCTATACGGATGATTTTGCAAGTGGATTATTGTGATTTCCCAGCACTACCTTCATGATGGACTTTCCTTTTTAATAGATTGGGTACCAGGTGAACATGAGCAAGCCACGTCTTGGGATAACCTGAATATAACTTCACCATCTGTGTAGTTACAAACAATTGAAACTGAAGGAATTCCATCATAGTATCTTACACCTTTACACAACTGTGTCATTTCAAAGGTCAAGGTTACATAGGTTTCATTACATCCAACCTTTGATAAAGACAACCGTAAATCTCGTCATTCTTACCACAAGCAATTCTAGCTCTTGAAACAGCACTCAACACACCCGTTTCTTCCATCATTATAGGATTAGATAGGCCTTTTCTTTCCCCTACCAACAGCTGCATGGCTTTCCCTTTTACACCATTGTAATGGTCAGGACATGGGTCCGATTCGTCTCTAAGTTAAGATACTAGGATCTTTCATTATTAATGTATGTTCCAAGCTGTGGGCAACATGATAACTACCTGGACATGCAGGGAGCATGGCAGCCTTCTCTGAACATTTCAACGGTTCTAACAAGCATTGGTTTGTTATTAAGTGAGCCCAACCCAGATGATGGCCTAATGTGTGAAGCTGTAAGTACATGTATGAAAACAATATTCAATTGCATGTATAAGAAAAGTATCATCAGTGCTAATATTTAGGTGTATTGCAGAGCAGGGAATACAAATACAATCGGAAGGCTTTTGACCAGAAGGCAGGGTCATGGACTGAGAGGTATGCCATGCCAGGGGCTGTTGAGGGCAGCAGCAGCAGTGGTCTTTTGGATATCTCAAACATGGTAATATGCAACAACATCGATTTTTCTCTACTTGAAGGCAACTACAGAAGAGGCTGAAAATGATTTTCTATTGCCATCAGGAAGAGAGCTGCGTATAAACTTTTTCTGTGGGCCCTAGTTTTGTCATGCAAAAAGGCTGCCAAATAAATCTCATCACATTAGGCTTAGTTCCAAAGAAAAAAGTTGATTGATGTCGGCATTTGATGTAGGCATTTGCCATATTTGAGCAAGGCAGTCGGAATGGCATGTTTACACTTGATCATACAAAGCACCTGTACCTACGTACCAACTAGGAAAAATACTGATAGACCTGAAATGTGGCCATGGAAATTCCATGATGTAACTGACAATGATAATCAGCTTGGATGCCATAATAAGCAGGACTGACTTGAAAAAGTTTCCACGAAACTTTCCTATTGCAGTCTGTGGGAGAAGCATTTTTTTTGAGAGGCAGTTCTTGGTCCAAAGGTCTATGTGCCGGCAAATTTGGGACCACGACCAGCCATTCATTGTGAGAACTCTACTCTACAAACATGACTGGTTCTAAAATATAATCTAATCTATTCACTTAGCAAACTACATGTATGTCAGAAAAGTGGTTCGTCATGAAAAGTCGTAGTGATATTCAATCAGTGACGAACCAAACAATACTGTGACAGTCTGAATTCGATCTTCAGGGTCAAAGTGTCATACAAGACATTTCTCAGAGAAAAAAGTTTCATACGAGACAAAGAAGGGCAGATTTACCCAAATATGTGACAAGAACCAAACGATACTGTGACAGTCTGAATTCGATCTTCAGCTCCTGTTCAATTTGTCAATTGCCTTATTGTTTTTGCATGGTCTTTCTTCTTATCTCTCTCTCTCTCTCTCACCTTAGGTGGACGGAGTGGATGACACCATGAATAGCCAGAAGAAGATAAGAATCAGTGGCAAGTTGTCTCTGGGAACATCAGTATCAATAAAGCGGAAGAGCAGTGACAACAAAGAGAATGAAATTCAAAATGATAAAGAAGAGAACATTGGCCCTATAAAACGTTTATCACTCTCACTTACCCAAAGAAAGTTGGCGGATTCATCAAAGTCCATGAAGCTGTTGAAGTCTGGGCATTCTGATGATGAACCACTTCTTCAGGAATATGCTGGGAAAACTACAGAGGCCACTGCGGAGCAAAACACACAAGTGTCAGATGTCCCTGGAACAGATTCAGTAGATACAGCAAGGCCAACATCATTATTGGAGGCCCGTTCCAGTTATGCTCAACCAGCAAGACAAGCAGTCGTAGAGGAGTACCTGCCATTCCTACCAGCCAACAGTCGCAGAAAAACGATTCATGCTACCAATGACAATGAGCAGAAAAAGCCAATTCCAGACTTCACCGTGACTGTTATTGTGTCTGACAGTGAGGAAAGTGAGGAGGAACTGGAAAGACCTGGAAGGTCAAGACTCTCTCTAGGTCGTCGAGCACCTTTTTTTATGGGGAGGCAGAAATCTTAATCATGAGACTCTTTGGAGTCTTCCCTCAATTTGCCAGGGACTCTTCGGGAAGTAAGAGAATTCCTGTGGAGAACATGGGCACAATGGACGGATAGGATAGATATTCAAAATGCG
>JAXCLR010000105.1:4433300-4444952 GCA_035584095.1 Annona squamosa
AGATAAATTTTATAAATTGTTAACTTTTATAGAAAGGAGGGTCTATATGACTGACCTTGTGTATTTATTAAAAAAAATAAAAGCAAAAAACATTTTTGGTCGCACAATATAGGTGGGCGCATGATATCCACACCTTTTTTTCGGAAAGACTTCGACTAAGATCTTTCAAGATGTATTATTTGACAATTTAGGGGTTAATTTAGCAAACATGTAAAGAACCTTGAGAAGGAAATTATTTGACAATTTCGGGGTTAACGTTAGGGGTTCTATCTTTGATGGATTGGATTGTGAGAGTATCTGCTATGGATTTTATCAGAAGATGTATTAGGAGTAAGAGCATCTTTTGATTGCATTGAGTATTCATATAGAATAGACCACATATAGTTTCTTGCGCATAAGTAATTATAAAAGGATATATAAAGAGAGATTTTGAACAGGATGCATTGGTGTTTTGGGATACTTGATAAAAACCGAAGAAGTGATTATACCACTGCTTTCTTATTGAACGTAGTTGGCATATCATTGGAAAATCAATCTCGAATTCCTTAGGGGTTTCATATTGGCATCAACCGAAAGATGTTGTTCAATGTGGTCTTGGTTCCATTAACTTTAGGTTCCTAATTCAATCTTTTGTTGTTTATCATATGCTTTTAGCTTGTAGTGGTCTTAATAAAGAAATTTCAGCTGAAAGAGCTATCTATTTTCAAAGACAGGGTAAGAAATGACGTAAAGATTGTTGCTAATTGTGTATCTACATTTTGGGGGACAACTTGCATTTTGAGATGAAGATGGATTATTTTAATGAATTCTTTCGGATTGCAACATGCATATTCTGTGGATCGAGGTTGGCAAAAAGTATCTAATTTTACAATTTTGGATCATAACCGAGAATTAGCATTGAAATTTTTTTTTGATGAGTATTCATACAATACAATCTCAATTGGTATTACAATTAAATTCTAAGACATTCTTACAATTCGCTAACAATTATTTACTATTTCTAAACTTTCCCACCGGTGGACGGCTCCCACAAACTTGAGGAGACTTGCAACGCCATCACTTCAGAAATGCTGCGGGGAAGATTTGAACCCAGGACCACCTACTTGTGAGGCCATGTCCTGCACCACTGAGGTACAACCTCAGTGGCGAAAATTATTATTATAGCATGAAATAGTTTGATTAGATGTGTTTGAGGTGTTAGACATTTAAGACATAAGTCATAAATTGAATAAAGATGAAACAAATGAGCTTTTTGGTGGGAAAGATAGGATTGATGACGAAAGATACATACATACATACATATATATATATATATATATATATGTTATGCTGGAACCATTAAACAGATATTAGATAGCATAACCATTAAACGCATTTTAGATTTCAAGAAAAAAGAGCCGAGATTGGGCTAATGAATTCAACGTTCAACTGAGATTGGGGAAAAAAATTTTGCCAACGAAATCAACGTCCAACGTTCTAACTGAGATTGGGCAAAAAATTTTCAGAACTCATAAATCGAATTTCCATTTAAAAAAAAAAAAAACACCAGAAGGAAAACAAAGAATGTATCTGTTGTCTTCCATTGTAGGGACGACAGCTATTTTTTCAAGCGGTGCTCCAACGATGGCCGTGCGTAGTTCTTTCCCACAAATGGTCGCGCATCGTTCTTCCCCGCAGTGATCGAGCTCAGGATAAAACCTTAAATACTATTTTTTTTTTTTGGGGTCATTTAGAAAAATATACAAAATTACACGGCCGGAAGCTTGTTCGTTTTTGGTTAGTATTAACTATTAACGGCAGATATATATATATATATATATAGTTACTGAAACAAATCGAACGTTTAAAATACTAAAAAACCCGATGTTTGATATTTCGTATAGATGCTCACTTGATATAGGCTCTGAAAGAGGAGAAACATGGCCTCGTCGTGACAATTGGTGGAGCGGAGCGCTTTGGCATTTGCAGTGTTCTATACGGGAGGGGAGTGAAATACAAGGGGGGAAGAGAAGAGGGGTCCTTTTGAGTACGTGGTATTACTAGTTCATTTTGTAATAAGTTCAACTGCTGAGGGTGAAAAGCAAATTCTCAAGGTCCACGGGTCTTTCCTGTGGCCTGCGCGGCATTTGTCAATGTCAAATTTCTTTTTGTCCTTCCGCGTATGTGTCTTCGACTCTTCGTACAACATCTGATGGGTTGTTGACCCACTCTTCCTTATCTACGCCAGTGCCAGCTCTGGGTTGTCAACGAAGACTGAAAAGCCATTTACCATACCATGTGATCCATATCCAACAGGAGTTTTTTTTTTTTTTTTAAAAAAAAATTTATTTTTTATGAGACCCAAGTCCCAACAGGAGTTTTTTTTTTTTTTTATCTGAACTGGGGTAAATAAATTCGCATATCGTAGGAAGAAAAAACGCCTGATCGTTCTCGCATCACGTTTCGAAGACCGCAATCCATCTCAATCCCGCTGGGATCCATCAACCATGTGTTGGGATAGTGTTATCAGAACTTCAGGGGGGAAAAAAAAAAGGGATTGCGTCGTCATTTAGCGAAGGACAATTGAGTTGAATTTTGAAAAGTAACGGTCAGCGCTCAGCAGTGGACATTCAGTAGCGTGTTCGAAATTATCCGATAGATCGAAGTGGAACAGTCGTAGGACGAAGAAGTGTGATTGGAAAATATTGTTGTCTATTAATACTGTGATGGGAAAAAGTGATATTAGAAATGTAAAAATTAATACTGTGATGTATTACCAATAAAAACATACTGTTGTGTATCAAAAATGAAAAATTATATTAAAATTAAAATTTTTAAAAATGAAAAGTTCTATCTCACTTTCACCCTTTTTAATCTCCGTGATCATTCCAAACATTCCTAAAGTCTGGACCGATGATGATGATAATGATGATCGACAATAATATCATCATAATCTTAAATTTTAAGATTGTCATTCTTAAGTAATTTACAAATATACCCAATTAATTTCCAAAATTATAAACATATCGACTTATTTTGCATATATTTATAAATATACCTAGGCGGTCATGATACCATAATGACACGAGTATATGTGTAAATATATGTAAATTGTAAGTATATTTGCAATTTTGGATATTAAATAGGTATATTTGTAATTATATCAAATTATATGAATATATTTGCAAATTCTTTTTAAAAATTTTAAATATATATTTTTCTAAATCGAAAAGATAATTTATAATTATTTAAGTATTAGTTAAGAATGCAACTTGACAAACCAACTTTGATTTATATAGGATATGTTTCTTGCCACGTGTACCCAAAACTAATTCAGAGTAGGTATTCATATAGGTATATAAAGTTACATTTAGTAATTTTAAAACTCAAATTATTATTTAGCAATTTAGAATTTTTTTATCATTATTGTTTTAACAAAATAGATATAATAAATTGCAAAACAAAGCAACTTTCTCTTACATTATCCTGTTGGATACCTATGGGTGTCCAATGCAAATTATACCCTTAAAAGTATTCAAATAACTACTGTTATTTTTGGAATTAAAAATACACACATATAGCAAAAATTTATAGAAAATAATATTTGCAAATGTACCAATGTAATTTGACTAGAATGATAAATATACTTGCCTAATTTCCCAATGGTGTATTTCTTTGGAGCAAAAAAATATCAACTAAAACTGTTCAATTCAAAATCTTTCATTCTCTATAACTATTCTATTTTTAATTATTTTTTCATATTTTCCTATATAAACTATCATACTTTTTATTCATTTTTACATAACTACTCATACAATTAACCTATCTATTTTAACTTTATTTTCTTTACTCTTTATTATTATTCACATTATATCGCATTATTTTTAATCAATTTGACAACTTCTACCTAAAAACTTTTTATCAAAAATTTTACTCTCAACCAGATATGCCATAAATTGTAAATATACTATATATATTTTGCCTATATTTGAAAATACACCCGTATTATCATAGGGCTGTGATGGAATCATGATTGCACAAGTATATTTGTAAATATATAAAAATTATGTTAGTTTATTTATGATTTTAGAAACTAATGTAATTATAATTTTGGAAACAAAGTATATTGCAATTATGATTAAACTATTTGCAATATAATCTTTTCTTTCTTGCACTCTTATAACTTAAAATCTCTCGAAGTAGGGGACCTCAATGGGCGACCTCGAGTTTTCTCAAAAATTTTCTTGACGATGAAAATATCAATAATTTAAAATATTGACTTTTATTGGTTTCGTATGACTGATTCTACAAGAATACATTACTTTGAATTTGAAACAGGTGGTCAGAATCGCTTGTATAAGATATTATAAAGTAAATAAGAGGAAATCTACAAATATTAATGATTGGCGAATCATAAAAATAAGAATTTTTTTTAAATATTTTCATTGTAATCCTAAATATACCCCTACGTTCCAAAAACATGAGATATTACCTTAAGATTTGCATTTTGCAACAATTCCTAGATAGGCCCTTTCTGCGACGGACGTGAGGAAACCGGGTTTAAAAAATAAAAATTAAAAAAAAAAAACGTGTTAAATTACTAAGATGCCCATGAACTATTCGGTATTTCGGTTCAAATGACTGAACTGCCCCGTCCACGTACGATCGCTGACGACTCGCCATTGTTTCCATCAATATCCGCAGCAGATTTTCCAATCCAACCACGGCAGCTGTTCCTCTTGTTTTTTACTTTTTTAGCAAAAGATCTCCGCAAATGGCAGCGACTAGCCAATTCAAACCGCAGCCACCCAATTCAAATCGCACCTTTGCTCTCTCTCCAAATCGGCCAAGCAGCCCCATTTTCCAACATCACCGACAATCCCAGCTGCCCGTTCTCCTTTTTTAATTCAAGAAAACAGCAAACACGCAGCATTCCAATGGCATGCTCCATTTGCAGCCACATGAGCAAGGCAGCCCCCATGGCCGTTAGCAGCACCAGAAAATTCTAGTAGCCTGCGATCGTCCAAAATAATTGTAGCAGCCCCATGATTTGACCCAAGCAGTCCGGTCGCATCGCTGCATAAAAACAGTTGAAGCTACATCGCTGGAGCAATTTTTTTGGTGCTCAATCATCTTCACCCAAAAGACCGGCCATGGCTGCTGCCAAATCCGACACCCCTGAAACTGGTGAAGTAGAGTGCCAGCGACATCAATTTTTCATCCAGCCATAACCTATGCTCCAGCTGATTCAAGCTCTAGACGGCAGCGACAACAACTATTAATTTGGAATCATTTGATTTTCAAAGAAAAACCAAAACAGCGGCCAAGAAAGTGGCAACTCTGCAACCCGCTAGCAGTAGCCATCTATCCTCTTTGTTTCCATTGATTTCAGCAAAGCTTGTTGAAATCCATCGTTTTGCTGCTACAAATTTGGTGGAAGCCGATGCATGCTGCAGAGGTGGAAGGTATGGTAGTCGCTGATTTTGCATAGGCATGGAGGTGGACGACTGACCTCTTGAATTGATGCAGGGCCAATGATCACTGGTGGGGATCGGTGTTTCGATGCTGGCCTTTTTCTTGTCCAATTTAATGGAGACTTCTGCTGGTTGGTAGGGCGACGAGCTGTAGATTTGTACAGTTGGTCGAACTGCTTGGGCTAGTTGAAATCAATGGAAATAAAAAAAGGGGGATACAAGGGGATGCTAGATGGTTAATGGTGATGGGTGCGGCGGCCACGATCAATTTCCATGGGAGACAAGCACGTCATTTGCAGCCGCTAGATCAATTTTCATGGCCCTGCATCGATTCAGCGTCTGCAAAAATCTGTAGCTTTCTCAATTAGAAAAATCCATCGGCAATCTCCCATCACCATCAGCCACCTGCTTCTGAAAAAATCTGTTGATCTTCCCATGGATGATTGCCGCTAGTAATTGCAGAAAAGGCAACTTCAGAAATCCCAGTCGGCAAATTCGATCCAAGCCCAACTCACCGACGCATGCAGATCCCATTGAAGCAGCCATGCCAAGGGTAGTCCAGGCATTAAAAAAATTTGACAGTCATTTTTCAGCATTTGCTATAATTAATATAATGGTTGGTGACATAGTGGCTATATATGGGACTATGTGTAAATATGGTAGGAATATTTGAGATTTTTGTGACGTAATGAGCATATTTAGGATTATAGGCAAATGTAATTGGTATATTTGTGAAAAAAAATCCTAAAAACTGGTAAAATTTTCATGTATATTCATTAATTTTTTCCTTAATTCAATTGATACCCATTAAGTGTCAAAATTTTAAATATATTCATATCTTTTGCCTAAAACTACACTTATACTCATGTTGTTAGAGATTTACTAAAGCGTTGTTAGCTCCTTGTGAAATGCTGAATATTTTCAGCCATAATTATATTTTTATAGATAAAAATTCACATCAAAATGAATCTTAGTATTTTACAGTTCGACATATTTGTTATTTTATAAAGGACTAATAATCTATTTAATGAATCAATAATGGCTTGGGTATAAGTAAAATTTTAGGCATAATACATGAATATATTTGTAATTTTTAAAAATTTATAGATATAAATAGAATTATGAGTAAAATTTGTAGATAGAGGATAAAATTTATCCATGATACAGTTTAAAACATGAGATAGGTGAAATTTTCTGTCCAATGTCCCCATTTGGGATTATTATGATAATTTATCTAAATGAACTACGTTATTAAATTTTATATTCTTAATTATATTTGTAAAAATAATATTAAATGGATATTCTGGCAAACCATTAAACAATCAAGAATTTTCATATTAAGCTACGTGATTTTAATTGTCTTCTATATTCAATTACACGACGTACAATCCCGTGTAGGATGGCTTTTATATAAGAGATTTTATTTAATGCACCCGTGGGTGCATTTGACTCATTTTTAAATTTTTCATAAAACTATTAATTTAAGTGTATTATTAAATTACTAAGATAACACTGATTTTTAAAAACTAAAAAATTTTAAAATTAGCAAAAATTGATAAACATGTTAAATACAGTTATATTAATAGTTGTATAATTTTTTTTAAAAATAAATATAAAACATAGATATTTGCACCCGACTGCACCTAATCAAGTCATTTATATATATAACCACGTTAAAGAATTCATTCCATTTTTTAATTTCATATAACTTTTTCCATTTTTAATGTCTTGATGTGTAATAGAAAATTTACTTCTTTTATTATATTTAATATCATCTATTGATGACCATAAAAAATGTCATTTATTGAGCAAGGAGGCTAATGCTTCGTTTGGTCATCAATTTCATGCCTGGATGGGGCTTTTTTCTAGCAGAAAGTAATGTCATGCTATAAAATAGGTGTTTGGCTAAAAAATAGACAACTCTGTCAATCATAATTTTTTGTAATTAAGAATAAGCTCAAAATTGTTACTTATGTAAATCACATAAGCCCATCATACCTAGTTACATTTAAAAGACAAAAATGCCCTTAAAACCCAAAAGAGAATTTTTCATATTTACATTAATGTTATCCACCCAAGCATTCAATTTTCACCATAAATGATAAGTAGACATATCATTTACCTACTATATTTAAAAAATTAATATAAAATCATGAAAAATCATCTTTTTATTTGAGTGTATTTTTTAATAATTATTTATTTAGTTAAGATATTTATTTTAATCATTTATGTAAAATAAGGGTGGTAAACCGTGTAGTTGTCTCAATAATTATTTCGAAAATGCTTAATTTTGTGTACATGATAAGTTAAATTAATAATCATTTATTCATGTCCAGTTTGATAATTTTGCATATTAAAAGCACTTCAATTTTTTAGTCCAAACATATTATTAACATTGAAAGTACTTTTTATATGATACTCTCAAATGCTTAACAACTTTTTCCATAATATTTTTTAAAAGGTTATTAAAATAAAAATATTTTTCTTAACATGTAAAATCTTATTGCTTGGCCAAACGAAGCTTAAGTTTCATCTAAACATCGAATATGACCGGGGCTACATTTGCTAAAAATTATATATTCGTGTATCAATTATGAAAAATGGTTAGATCCGTTTATATATATTATAATGTAATAATATATTATAAAATGATTTATTTATATATTAATGACATTTTAGATAATTTAGATGTTGTATATATAATTTTAAAATTGATATTTAGTATTAAATTATTTTATTATGTTGATTTTGCATATTAACTAATGAAGCCATGTAGAGTGATTTAGACAAATGAAAGCCTTGACACCTTCTAAGGTACTGATTAGGAATGCAAATTTTAGTAGAATTTTGGAATAGTATATGGAGTAAGAAAATGACTATTTTAAAAATTATGTAATTGATATAAAACGACATAGGTA
The DNA here is from genome assembly GCA_035584095.1 of Annona squamosa. Taxonomy (NCBI): domain Eukaryota; kingdom Viridiplantae; phylum Streptophyta; class Magnoliopsida; order Magnoliales; family Annonaceae; genus Annona; species Annona squamosa. The sequence continues at coordinate 4,441,672 of JAXCLR010000105.1, forward strand.
AAGTTGAAATAAATAATGTCTTGCAGGAAAAATGGTGGTATCTCGTGCTCTAGCCAAATATGATACTTAAATGAGTTTGGATTTAGTGCATCTTTTGAATAACTCATTTATTATTATTTTTTTTAAATTTTTGATATTCACATGTGGGCCCAAGTAAATTATTTCTCATGTAGTGAGCCCACAAGTGGATACCAAAAAACAAAAAAATAATTTAAGAGTATGTTTCGTAAAGTGTAAACAATTATTAAGCTAAAACTTTTCAATTTCAAAATTTTGATTCTATATAACTGTATTATTTTTTAATCATTTCTTAACATATTTCTATAAAACCACTATACTTTTCAATCATTTTTACATTATTCATACAACTAACTTATCTATTTTAACAATATTTTTTTTACTTTTCATCATTACCCCTATTACATAACATCATTTTCTTTCATTTTTGTAGCTTTTATACGAAAAACTTTTCATACAACAGTTTTATTATTTCTAAAAGCATCATAGAAATAAAAGACCACGTGCATGAGATCTGGACTATAGTTAAATTGGAAGTATGTGTAAGAGCTAGAAAAATTAAGAAAAACGATGTTAATTGCCAAAACATGACCCCTACTCCCGAGTGTTATTTGGGCGTGGATGGGTAACCTACTTCAGCCTGCATTAGCACTTTCCAGGGGCCTTCGCTGCCCCTTCGCGGCGTGCCCGAATTACCTCGTCAACTTGCCAGCCAGACGGATCACCGAGTCCGTATATCTTGCAGGCTATTGACAATCTTTGCAGCACTTGGCGTACCTTCGTGGCTGGGTTTTTTTTTATTTTTTCCTTTTTTATGTGTTTTTTTTTAAAAATCGCCCCTTACTACAATACTTTATAGGGCCACTTGGGGCATCGTGCTTTTGGAATGGGCTCCGAGACAAAATGAAATGGTTCAATGATCCATGTGCATCTCTTGCGTGGTGGAGGACAGGATCTTATGCTTATTTTTTTTTTATATGTTATTTTTATTTTGAGCTTCTCTGATTTTTTTCCTGCACCAGAGTTACACGGCCGCAGACGTCTGACCTACCGCAACAACCATACGCGTGGCTTACACAGACAAGATCGAACCGTCCATCACCTTTTGTACCCACATCTCGCAAATCGGTACGATCAGACAGCCAATCAAAAGGCACATGACTCTGGTCTGGCCGAGCTGATCAACGGTCAGGCTCTCATGTGAGGGACAAGGATAACGACGACTACCGTCGCAATGAACCTGCCGTGCAAGTCCCGTTATATTTCCCAGTCCGTCCACTTCGGCAGATCAGCCGTCCATTCTTTTTAAAAAAAAAAAAAAAAAATTTAAGTGCCGTCTGAGACCTCTTCTTTCATCTTACCCATTGGAATATGTGAATGCGTCAAGACCTTTGATCCAACGCTTCGCCCATAATACGTCCTGACAGTGAGAGAAATTTCAAAGCCTTGTTAAACGGTGCCAGAGTCTTTATTGCCCGGAGGCTAGATTAATGTTACTTCCAAAGGAGGCTGTCGTCGTGTGAACTTCAGTAGAGTCGCTCGTCCAGACCTATTAATCACATCAAAACAATAAAAAAAACTTAAACGAGAGCACAGTGACCTTTGCCCATAGCTGGGCAGCCATGGGTTCAAATGGCAGCACAGGCAATTCTGGTGGCAGCGTCTTCCTTGTAAATGACAACGGGAGTGTCCACGGTTGATTTAAGTAGTAAAATAGGATGGATAAAAAGATACGATGTTAGAAAATTGGTAAGGTTGATTTAGGTATTTTATTAGAATGTCTCCCGTGGCTTGATTATAACACACATTTGTGATAATTGTATATATCAATAGAATTAAAAAAAGAGCACATTGTCTTAGGCTCTATTTGTCAGTGTGATGCTTGTTTTGCTTTGCTTAAGAGAAAATGGATTAGCATTTTTAATAGACGTGATATTTTGGAGCTTTTGTGTTAAGTGCTTTTGAGCTAATTTTTTTAATTGATATATCTATAAGTTATAACGTTAAATGGATAAGTCATGAATATTCCTTAAACGCAATGCCAAACGGGGCCTTAATCATAAGAGACCAACTGCTGGCAGCTAAATTAGTATGGACCATGTGTATGAATATACACCACTTGGGTTCTTAATGTGATGCTCGCAAGTGAGAGTTAGATCTCTCTTTATATTTTTTCCTCTAGTTTAGAGGCATTTATAAATGAGGAGTGACACTATTATGGGTGTTAATTGATCACGTTGGACGGGTTGAAGCATAACCCTAATACTAATCCATTTAAAATATATTAACTCTAATTCGTTTATTAACCCATTTAGAAACCATAATCCTAATCTATCGACAACCTATTTAATAAACGGATTAGTGAGTTATTAACGAATTGTATAATAAATAACTTGAAAGCCTAGACTTTAATAGATGATAATTTCATAGGGAGAGACAAGATAGTGTTTTCGGTGCAGGAGAAATAAAAATAAGGTAGTAACGGAAAAATAGAATTGAAGTAGCGGTGGAAAAATGAAAATTAGGTGATGAAAAGAAGGCTTGGAGAAAGAAAATAATCAAGGAATTTGCATTTATATATATAAAACTTTAATGAATTAAATGAGTTAAACAGATTAAACGGGTTGAACATGTTATATAAGTTAAATGGGTTACTAAACAGGTTGACAGGTTATAAAATATCAACCATAATCTGCTTATTTAATTAAATAGTTAAACGGGTTAACGAACCATAACTCATTTATTCAAAAATTTTAATCCAAACTCATTTATAAAAGGGTTGGATGAGTGTGTTAATGGGATGACTATGATCATTAACACCCCTATATACCATGCTTCTGGCCATGAGACCCTCAAAAAATTTTTTTTTTTATAAATTTATAGACTTAGATATATTTAAATTATAAACTAAATTTTATCATTTTTAGATGTTTTTATGTATTTTTATTTTTAAATATAGCGGTCGGGAAATTATGAAAAATGCCATTGTGTTTTAAAAAATACTTTAAAGCATTAAAAATGTGGTAACTTTTAGTTTATAAATTAAATACACATAATTCTATATATTTATAAAACAATAAAAAAATGTTCCCAGGTCAAGACGCATGGGAGCCCTGCATGGGATCAACCCTTTTTATACAATTCTTTTGATGTGGGGATGCTTATAAAATTTTTTTTTCTCGATAATACGTAAGGACAGGAAAATATGCTTAATTATAATATCAATTGTTATCGTATATAAATATTAATAAAAAAATCATGAG
>JAXCLR010000105.1:4445052-4462467 GCA_035584095.1 Annona squamosa
GTATATAAATATTAATAAAAAAATCATGAGAGTTACACGCTATATATATATATATATTTATTATTATTATTATTATTGTTATTCACCTGGGAACTCCAGTTCAGCAGCGTTCCCGTCGCGCCGGCAGCACCGAACTACCAGATCTGCGCCGCCCCTGCCTGGTTTGCTTCTGGCGTGGAAGCAGCAGCGCCAAGGGTTTCGGTTTTGCGCGCGCAGCATGAAGGAGGACTGAAGAGTACCGACTACCGAGCCTACCAGCTACCCAGTGTGGCGCCAGCTGTGTACGTAACGCAGTTTCTCCGGTTCTCCCATGCGGCTTGCGCGCTTGCTCTGTTCACAAATCAGTCCACCACAGTTTCCGCGTGCCTGAACCGGCGTGCCTCTACAATATCTATTTGGAGGTGGTCCGCTCTTCGAGTCCAACCTCTTGGACTACAAGTGCGTCAGACGCACAGCCGAGCTCTCGTGCTTCGGAGTTTTTTCTAATGCAAGATATTTCCATGGAGCGTGCCAAATTATTTTTTAATAAAACGACTTAGCTTTATCCAAATTAAGAATATAAAAAAGTTCAACTCGAAAATGAAAAAGGTAAATTCAGCATAGAATAATTTTATTTATATATAACTTCCGGAACTACATATTAACATCTAAATCATTTGAAACAAATCTCATAAAAAGGTAAGGGATGGGTGAATAAGCAAATGAATTTACCACATTTCCAAGCATGAGCCTCCTGCCTTACACACTTTATACGCATTTATGTCAACCGTATGGTCATCCAATAATGGCCTAGTATCGTATTTTAATACGTTTACAAATAGATCTAAGCGTTATTTTAATATTAAGAAATTTATTAAATAGTTACCTGTCTTTTCCATACAATAAAGTAGAAATAAAAAAAACCTTCAACTCTAAAAACATTTTTTCCAATCCAAATATTAAAATTTTTTGCAAATATTTATAAAGTGTGATTAATATTGCATCCATATTTTTAAGTTTCTTGAAATTGCAAATATAACTATAAGATTTGCACAACATTGTATTAATATCCTCCTTTTTAGGATACTATTGGAATTTTCTATAAAATAATGAAAATAACTTTTAACCTATATGATATACCTACAATATTTTCCAATATTATAAAAATATTTGCTACTTCAACACTTACAACACTTACAACACTTACAATTATCATAATTTATAAATAATAAATACCTTCCACCTTTTGCCTAACTAGGAGTAAAACTTAGGCAGGCACCCAAGCGTCAACTTCCACCTTGTGCCTAACTAGGAGTACAACTTAGGCAGACACCCAAGCGTCAACTTGTCAAGTACCTCTAAAATCAGTAGAATATGCTTCTCTTATTTTTATCTAGAATGTATGACAAGTTCTAAATAAAAATATTCAACTAAATTAGGGTAAGATAGGTTTCAAAATCTAGGCATTTGAAACCAACCCGAATTTAATAATACATGTTCAATATATCTTTTATACGACATATTAACATTTAAAGATACAAAATATATCTTTTATAAATATAAAATTTACTTAATTTATTTATAATTTAATACATTTAATCAATGTATTTTAAAATGATATTTTTTTCTTATTATTTATAGGTCTTGAGTAAGATTTACAGTAAAATTATAATGTTTATGAATAGTATAAAGGATCATATAAAAAAATTGATTTAGAATTGAAATCGAAATTGACTTAATCTTAAAAAATAGGATATGATAGGTCTTCAACTCGCATTACTAAAAATAAAGTAGAATAATTTTTTTTAAAAAAATAAATAAAGATAAAAGGGCAAATTCCTTATATACCCACAAATTTTATCTACAATTTAACTTTTATCTATTAATTTTCAAATATTCATTTCATACTCATGAATTTTCATCATAATTTTACTTATACCTATGTCACGAAGGATCTGTCAAAATGGTCATTAACCCTTTCACAGATGATGAATATGCATGTCCATAATTATAATTTTATAGCTAAAAAGTTCATATTATAATGAATTTTTAATAATTTTTTAATTATAAAATTATATATTTTTTGAATATGAATCTTTAACTATAAATAAAATAATTTTAAAACTTGTACATATTTGTCATTTTACAAAGGGGCTAATGGCCGATTTAATAGAGCCCCAATAGCGTAAGCATAAGTGGAATTAAGATGAAAATTTATAGGTATAATTTTTTTTAAAAATTCATAAATATAAATAAAATTGAAAGCAAAATTTGTGGAAATATATAAAATTTTCCCAAGAGAAAAACTATACCTAGCCCACCCACGTTGCATTCGTATGCCCAACTCACGGCACAGCAAAGCGAACATAAAACGGTCGGGCTTATCATCCGAGTGTACCTATAAGTGCAGTACAAGCGGTTGTACCACGCACACCATCCTTTTTCCTTGGCGATTATTTCCAAGTCCACGAGAGGACTGGGGGTGCTAAAAAAGAAAGGCCACCTCCTGGGGTAGAAATCCGTCGGACACCCACCGACGAATTCGCTAAAAAGTTCGCGTCTCATCCCCAAGCGCTGAGATTGCACCAGGGCTTCGGATTCCAGCCTTGCATTGAAAACCAGCTCATCTCCATCTCTCGCCATTTCTCGCCAGCACCGATCCCTTGGACTCCACCATCCAAAAGGGGAAGGGAAAAGAAGAGGAAACCAAGGAACGCAGCAGCTCCGATCTCTTCTTGCCACCGTTTTCTCCGGAGGAGATCTGCGCATATCTCGCCGTTTCTGATTCTCGTCTGTGGTTAGATCCAGCTCGCCGAGTTGGAGATCGGAGCTGTACGAGCATAGATCAAGCAGATTCAACGCCCGAGGTACTTCCTTGCTTTCGTTCCTTCCCTCTCTCCTTCCTGCTTTCCTTCCGTTTCAGTTGGTAGATCTGTCTGCTGGGCTCCTCCTTTGGGGAAGGGGATCGAATAAAAGTGGTAATTGGCTAGTTTTTTTGGGAAGTTGGGATTTTTTTTTTTTGACTCCTCCGAGGGAGAGCGAAAGCTGATTCGAGTGAAGGAAAGGGTTTTGAAGGCGAATTATGGCGCCGAGCACGATCCGGAAAGCGATCGGGGCGGTGAAAGATCAGACGAGCATCGGCATCGCCAAGGTTGCGAGCAACACCGCTCCCGATCTCGATGTCGCGATTGTCAAAGCGATGAGCCACGATGACGACCCTGCAGAAGAGAAGCACGTTCGGGAAATCCTCACCCTCACGTCCTACTCGAGGGGCTACGTGAATGCTTGCGTTGCCACCATTTCGAAGCGGCTGGGGAAGACGCGGGATTGGATTGTGGCACTCAAGGCCCTGATGCTGGTGCATCGTCTCCTTTCCGACGGCGATCCCAGCTTCCAGCAGGAGATCATGTACGCCACCCGCCGGGGGACGCGGCTGCTGAACATGTCTGATTTCCGTGACGAGGCGCATTCAAGCTCGTGGGATCACTCGGCTTTCGTTCGGACGTATGCTCTGTATCTGGATCAGAGGCTGGAATGTGTTGTGTACGAGAGGAAGCAGAGCGGCGGAGGAGGCGGTGCTGAGAGGGAATTACGGAGGAGGCATTCGGATTATGGAGAATTCGATTCTTATGGTGTAGGTGGCTACGGAAGATCTCCTTCACAGTACGGTGACTATGCTAGCCCCCAGCAGAGGAATGATAGGAGCCCATCGCAGCAGCAGCCGGCGGTTACTCCGCTACGGGACATGAAATCAGAACGGGTCCTGGGGCGGATGAACATGATGCAGCAGCTGCTCGATCGGTTCCTTGCTTGTCGGCCTACCGGCACGGCCAAGAACAGCCGGATGATTCTCATTGCCCTGTATCCCATTGTTAAGGAGAGCTTCCAGCTCTATGCCGATATTTGTGAGATTTTGGCGGTTTTGCTGGATCGCTTCTTTGACATGGAATACCCTGATTGTGTTAAGGCCTTTGAGGCTTATGCAAGGGCTGCTAAGCAGATCGATGAGCTTGCAGCTTTCTATGCTTGGTGCAAGGATACGGGTGTGGCTCGGTCATCTGAGTACCCAGAGGTGCAGAGAATCACTGATAAGCTGTTGGAGACACTGGAGGAATTTATGAGAGACAGGTCCAGGAGACCGAAGACTCCCGAGAGGGAGCCGATGCCACCACCTGAGGTGGTTCACGATGAGTCGGTACCGGATATGAACAGCGTTAAGGCGCTTCCTGCGCCTGCTGATTATGAAGAGCCACCCAAGGAAGAGATACCAGAGCCTGTCAAGCCACAGAAGCAGGAAGAAGGGGATCTATTGAATCTGAAGGATGATGCAGTGACGGCCGATGATCAAGACAATAGGCTTGCTCTTGCTCTTTTTTCAGGGCCAGCTGCAAATGGTACAAATGGTTCGTGGGAAGCATTCCCGGCCAATGGGGAGCCAGAAATGACCTCAGCATGGCAAACTCCGGCTGCTGAGAGTGGAAAGGCAGATTGGGAACTTGCTCTGGTTGAAACGGCAAGCAATCTTTCTAAGCAGAAGGCAGCCCTCGCTGGTGGATTTGATCCTTTGTTGTTGAATGGAATGTATGATCAAGGGGCGGTGAGGCAACATGTGGCTACTAAGGCGAATACAGGAGGAAGCGCCAGTAGTGTAGCCTTGCCAGGACCCGGCAAGACACCAGTGTTGGCATTGCCCGCCCCTGATGGAACTGTTGCGGCAGTGGGACAGGATCCATTTGCAGCTTCATCGAGCATCCCTCCACCATCCTATGTGCAGATGGCGGACATGGAGAAGAAGCAGCAGTTTTTGACACAGGAGCAGCTTGTGTGGCAGCAGTATGCTAAGGATGGTATGCAAGGTCAGGTCAGCTTGGCAAAGATCAGCGGCCAAGGGTTCTACACTACAGCAACTCCAGCGGTGCCAATGCCTTATGGCATGCCCGTGCCTTATGGAATGCCTATGCCGCCTGTCAACGGAGCCGGGTACTATGCACCTTATTGATTTTGCTATGTATAAAATCACCATTAAATTGCTGTTTTGGATGGGTCTTAGATTATACTTCTTGGATTACGGTTATCTCATTTCTGTTATGTTTGAGAGAGAGAGAGAGGGGGGGGAGGGAGCAGGATGGGATGGAATGGAAGAGAGTCATAGTTGTTTTTTTTAATTTGGATGTCTGCTCATACTTTGTAAGTTAAATGAGTCTGTGTGGGCGGTGGACACGAGGCACGTTGCTTCTCTCTCTGTTTTCTTTCTAGATTCCTTTCATTGTTGGAATGCAGTTTGCATCCTTTTGTAATTCTTTTTAGAGTTTTTGAGCTTGTTCTGAGTTATTTGGTTTGATGCACGGAAAGTTCGAGTTCTGTTGCAAACGGCATTGGTGCACCATTCTGTTGGTCGTATTAAACAGGCTGCACGACTCGCCTCTTGCTATGGATTTGTGACCTTGAATTTGAAATGGTCTAATCGCTCTTTAACAGCAGTCAAGTTGGATGGATTGAATCCGATCTGTTCAACTTACTAATAGGTTACTCGTCTTATACCCCATTCCCGCTTTGACTCTTTTTGGGGGGTACGGCTTGAATTGCTTATTCTGTTGGTGAGTTTGCAACCCCACCGGCTAAGCGTGGGAAGCTTGATTTCTTCGTTTATAACATTAGCGTCTGAGCAGTTGGATGGAGTGGTTGAGATCCTTTAAAGACAAAGGGTTGTTCGCCCTTATTAAGTAGGTGAGACGAAGTGGCGGATCAAAAGCTGGCGTTTAGTAGAAGAGAGTAAGTAGTAAATCACGGGCTCCCTGTTTTGTAGCATTGAAAGCTGCGGCTTAGTAATGGCTCTCTGGGTGGCAGAAGCCTTGAAGATGGCACAGCATTAAGTGAGTATCAAACCTCGTGCCCCTTCGCCTTCAATGCCATCCATCCACTGAGAATTTCATGATTTCCCACCATGCTGGTGTGGCTTGCTATTGCATTACCGTGAGGCGTCTGGATTCTCATCCAACTTGTACTAAACTGTTGGTGGGTGGTTGATGCTTTAGGTTGTTGCGACATGCCAACATTTCGGTAATTGATGTTATATTTTATTGATCTATGAGTTCCTTTGCGAACACAACTTTTTTCTCATAGCTGGTTCCTCTCTTTTCTTCTATTTTCAAGAGTTCTCTTGCTATGCTTTTTTATTAAGGCCTTTTTAAAGGCCAAAGAAGACCCATACACGAGTTTAGGAGGATGTCTTAACTTTTCAAGAGCTTCTAAGTCTTCGACCAGCTTAATGCAGTTGCTTGCGAACCTCAGTTGCATTCAATTCCTTTCTTGATTGCGAGACAAATGAAAAGAGCCTGTTGATGCTCGCACCTTTAAGTGACCAATCATACCCGAGGCTAGCTTTGATGGCAACAAAGATGGTCAATTAAGGCTTTTTATTTGCTATGCTTTGGGAGGAAAGCTTTTGTTCAATTCATTGTTTTAAAACCGGTCCGAACCGTAGGACCGGTCCAACCGTGAATCAGAAGTTTAAGAGTTCCATTTGCATACGGTTCCCTATTACAATATTAAAAAGAAAATTAAAATACAATATTTTTATTTTCTACTTTTTCCAGTGCACCTCATAAATTAGACGTGTAGCTTATCATAATTATAAATAAAAATATTCTTTATTTAAAGAATCAAATTAAATATTGAATTTTAATAATTTATATATGGTAATTGTTTGAAAACGGTTGGTTCAAAACAACTGCGGAACCGGTCAAACCTGAACCGACAGAAAACGGTTCGATTCATAGTTCGCATTTGACACCACTGGTTCAATTACGAGAAAATTAGTCCGGAGAGACCTTCAGCGCTTGTTGCTTTATGCATTTTTTTTGTAATTACTCCTAGAACATTGTATAAAAGCAAAAGTCTTATGCTGCGTGCTGTCATGCCATCTTCTACTACGGAATGTTGACAGCTCATTGTCTGGATCTTTTTCCACGCCAACGATTGCTGTGATCCAGGAGGATGTGAAGCTGTCTATTTAAGTCGACCTATCTTGGGTCCTTACATTTAAGGGGATGTTTGGGAATACGAAAGTGGTGGTAAATATGGTATTTTGTGAGAATAGAAAATGTAATATTTTAAAAATTGTGTGATTGATATGAAATAATAGGGGTAAAGTTGGAATAAATAGGTTCGTTGGAAGATAGTTGATAGGGAAAATGATTACAATATAGAAATAAAAGTGGAAAAATATAATAATTAGTTGTGAAATGATAGATTTCGAAATCCGTATTACCACGTTTTCCCTACCGCATTTCCCATGCTACTTTACCAAACGTGCCCTAAGTTTACTTCCATTGATTTTGACATGCCTTGCGAATATCTTTACCATATGACCCTAAACGTGGACTCCTACAGTTTTACCTCGAAGTGAACTATGGAATGCTAAACGTTTTATTCAAGGGGCTTGGATGAGATTCAAAGACTAGATAAGAATATAACGATACATTAACAAGGGGCTTGAATGAGATTCAAAGACTAGACAAGAATATAACGATACATTAACGATGAGAAAAGTGAGGTTGAAAATGTAAAAAAATTGTCTTGAAAATTGAAAAAGTTGGCTTAAAAATGAAAATTTTCATCACAATCAAGCCTTTTAATATGAGGAGTGGAATTGGGGTAAGTCGATTTGTGAATCGCCTTAGACCCAACCTTTTTGGATTGAATAAAACTATCATTTTTATAACTTAATATAGTAGGAATTAGTTAAAAATTTATTGATGATATTTACTTTTATTAAGTAGTAAAATATTGAATTTTACAATATTTAAATTTAGCATAGATGTATTTTTATATTTGATAGATATATAAATTCTTAAAATTATCTTACTTACATGTATTTTTTTTTATCTGATTTGTCAAGTGGTCATTTCAATATGGACCAAGACAATTTGAAGTTTGTTTTAAAATCTATTAAAAAAGATGTTGGTCAAATTGACCTTATTCACATATCTCCACTCGGACTAAAAAATAGGGTAAAATAAATTTTTTAAAAAATAGAATTAACATTAGATAAACCCTAATTTGGTATAACTTGCTTTGATTCCCACCCCTACTTTATGCTTTAGAATTGGCCATTAATTCTTCAAATTTCAATTTGAAATGAAAACTTAAATGGGTTCCATTTATGACAAGGGTGATGAAAGCTTCTTTGATATCGGTTGCACATGAATTAGATTTTCAGTGGTAGTTGCTAATTAAAGAAGTAAAGGTTTTCTCCCTAACGACTTGACTTTAGGATAGATGCATCATCAACTAAAGTTTGAAGTGTGATAATACTCATCACTATTATTATAAGCCGATTTTCAATTGTTAGAAGATATTTCTTGACAATGTTAAGTGTGATAAAACTAGATGAATAGAACATTATAAGTTTTAATTGAGCAGATTGCCAATATAGGGCGTGTTTTGGAAGTGGTAGAATTTTTAAATAAAAAGTTTTTTGTGTCTAATTCTTGAAATAGAAGAAAATGATGTAATATAATATGCATAATAATGAAAAGTAAATTGAATAAAATTAAAATAAATAGGTTAGTTGTACGGATAATTGTATAGAAATGATTGAAAGATAGAGCAATTGTATAAAAAATGTGAAAAATAATTAACAAAATAAAATAATTATGAAAAGTGAAACGTTTTACCTGAAAAAGCTTTATTGTAAAGCAAACACATCCGCATTGCATCATGTTTGGTAAAAAAAAGAAAAAAGAAAAAGAAAGAAAGAACCAACCCTAGAAAGGCGGGTTTCCTAATGCCTCTCTTCTTGCTAGTTTTAATCCATTTGATCAATTCGATAATTTAAGGGACCACTTTCTTTAATATGTTTTTCCTTATGTTTATATTTTAAATGACTACTCTTGCTTTTTGGGAAAAATCATTTGTTCATATTTAATAATTACTATTAGTTATATCTCATCGTTAGTATCCTTTTCTCTTCAAAATTTCCATTTCCATTCATCTATTTTTTCTTTTATTGTTACCAAGCACTAATTCAGCTTTATCTGCACAGGCAAGCCATGCTATCCAGCCATCATTCAACTTGTCGGTCAATTATTGTCCTATTTGGTTCCGTGAGTTGAAATATAAATTAATGTCAATAGGAGAAAGGAGGCGTAAATAGGATAATAAACTCGCTAACATTTCTAGTTTAACAGCTTCGAATTAAATTCCTTACTATTATTAATTACCTGGCGCTTTGATGGAGTGAAGAAGGGTAAAATTCGATAGATAGATGGTGGAATTGTGTTTCAATGCATCAGAATGCAAAATTTCATTTTTTAATAAATTAAAATTTTTTTTATAAGATTATTACGCTAGGTGTATTAAATCTCTTACCCAAATTTTACCATATTTGGACATGTGTATATATATTTTTGATTTTTTAAAAAGAAGGGTATTTTAGTCATTTTCAAGTGACTAAAATACTTCTATTCTTAAAAAATAAAAAATATATATTTGTATATCTCAAAAAATGGTAAAACTTAATATATAAGTTAAATACACCTAGATTAATAATCCTATAAAAAATTTCAAAAAAAAATATATTAAAAAATGAAGTTTTGTAGAGTTTTGTACAGGTTTTGGGGGGAGTGGGGGGTACTACTTCGGCATTTGTTATGTAGTGAGCGAAGGTGTTAGGTTGTCCTTCACGAAGCATGCTATCCTTGCATGTACTGGTATTGGCGATTGAATTCACGGCACTTCAAAACCTTAGAAGGGAGGAAAATGAGATGGAAATGTGTTAGGAATGGATAAAAGTTTATTGAGATTAGATAAAAATATTATTATTATTTGTTGAAAATAAAATTTTTTTTTTTAAAAAGTAAGATTCCATCCCTTCCAATGTCCAGAGCAGCCGTAAGCCTGTGAACGCAAGGGCATAGCATACGCAAGCGAAGCTAATCTCACAGTCCCACTTCCCTCTCATCGACGTCGAGTCTCGCCAGAAGCGCCGTCTGATCTGGGAACTTACAACTTCCATCCATGACCATGTTCTTCTTTGCCTGCTATTGTACCGCCACAATAGCAGCTGGAGTTAGGTAATACCGTAATATGTGTGGCTAGTGCCTCGTGATATAATATTTATAAAAAAAAAATTTTTTTTAAAAGAAAAGAAAATCGAGCTGCTATCGACGGCCAAAATTGGAAATTCAATGGTTAAGTGGCTGCAGTTAGTCGTGCTGCTCTTTTATTTCCCTTAACCGTATTCTTAGATGAAATTAAGCTAAAGTGTAATATTCACGCAGAAAACTACCATTTATGCACTCCATTTCCTCGATTGAATTTAAAATATTATATCTAATTGAAAATCTATTAATTTAATTTTAAAAATGTTGGGCCATAAAACAAATACAATTTTAAATTGAACATGAATACTTTAAAATCCTCATTTCATATGCCGCCTACAAGGATTCCTTTTTAAATAATTTAAAAGACATTATTAAATAAATAGTAATGAAGAAATCAATTTTTTTTTTTTTTTGTAAATTTGTCCAAATGGAGCCCACTCGAACCGGTCGGAAAGCGAACAGAACCAATTTCTAGTGCATCGTAAAAAAGATTAAACAATGCAAAAATGGGGCGATGATGTCTGCTGTGAGCACCTGAGAAGCCCATTCGCAGGCCTTATTATCATATGGGCGTAGGCCGGTGGCTACCTACCAGCGCCGCTCTCGCTGCACATGCACAGAAGGGTGAATCGGGGCATGTTCTAGTGGGTTAAGGTCGATCCTGCCTTTTAACTCTATTTTAAGAACATTCTCTCTAATTCTATATTTTATATGTGATTGGAATAAATTTTTCCCTATCCTCATCTTACTTTAATATGTCTTGGGTTAAACATTAGCTTAATCTTAGACTGCTGGCCTGAGTTAAAAATGCATGTCTGGTGTGATAGTTTTAAAAATTTGTACGCTTGTCAAATATAAATTCACATGTATATCAAATTTATAGATCAAATGATTCAGCGTATCAATAATTAGTGAAAGCGAAACAATATCAACTATAGCAAAGTATTATTAAATATATACAACTATAGCAAGGTATAATAAATTTATAAAATAAGTTAACACATCTACAACTTGAACAAGTAATTTAGGTTGAAAATCAGGGTCGATTTTAACATTTTTGGTTTTTTTAAATACTTATTTAGATTAAAATTTCATTTATATTAAATTTACATCTTAATGGTTACAAGATATAATTTTAAAAATTAAAGAAGAGTATGGTTAATAATATATGCAAAATTTTGAAAAATAATAACGGTATATATATATTCTTGCCGACACTGGTAGACCAAACACAATTTTCACCATTAACTGTTGACCTTGACATGGGGCGGGAGAGAATGACAAGGGAAGTTGGATTTTTCTTAAATGACTTTTAAAATCTAAAATTATCTCGCGTACGAGTTAAGAGGTCCGGATCAGCTAAAGTCATCATCAAGCATCAAGCTACTTCTAGGGTCCAGCATATTTCGCCATCAAGCATGCCAATTTACTTTCTTTACGCTACTTTTACACAACTTTTTGAGAATTTGAGGATGTAATGTTTTAGTTTTTTTTTTTTAATCGGTAGTGTATGACATTTGATATTATAAATCAAACTTGTTCATATATATGAGGCACACTACATACTAAACTCCCAAATTCTTTTTTTTTCAGAGATAAAGTTCTACCTATACTTAGAATAGATTTTTTTTCTGGGAGAAAAAGCTGTACCTATACTTAAAGAGATAAAACTCATAGAAACCAGACTCCCACGATACCACACTGGCTCTGTGACTGCCACATGCATGAACCAATTGGGCTATTGAACAATTGGTGGATATAATGTTTTAGTTACTTTTTCATCAAAAAAAATAAAATAAAATGTTTTAGTTACTTAAATAACTTTGTAACTCCAGATTTCCCAAGATTAAACACGTTCCCACAAAAGCTGGCAGGGGAAAATGCCTCCGAAGTCCAGATAAAAGAGATACAGTAGCCGCATTGCACGGTTTGGGACTGAGCTGTATGGAAAGAAATTGCCCGTGGCCAGCTTTATTAAAGGCAAGGCTTTTCTCGAGAAAGCAAATCCAATTATGATTTGGCCCACACAAAAATTTCAAAATGTGCCACATAGCAGATAGGAACTGGGCCATGTTGTTATCATCAAACCAATGTTTGCCCTCGCCGATAATGATAGAAGCGATTACCGGTATAAGTGAAAATTCATTTACTAAAAGCTATTCTATAGTATGTTTTGCATAAGTAATCCTTTACATGACTCTCTAAATTTAAGAGTTTGGCAAACTAAACCCCATCACTAGAAAAGTAAGGGCAATTTTTATTTGATATTTATAGAATTAACTCTTTGGTTTTAACGTTTTTCTCAAAAGTAGTGACACCATTTTGTTTAATGACAAATTATAAATGGTCATTTCTTATGAAATATTTATTTCGTAAAGCTCTAAAACCTAGAGGGTCAATTTTGGAATTTGGAAAGTTGGTTAATTATGCAAAAAAGTAAACTTACACGGTTAATTTTTCAAAAAAACTTCCCCAAATGAAAAAAATAAAGGGCAATTTTGTCTAAGAAAGATTACAAATGGTATTTTTTTTCAATACTCTTAAACTTAGAGATTTGTTTTTGCAAATATTTAAATATAGGGTCAAATAATAATTCAAAGTTGGAAGGTTAATTATGCAAAAACAAACGTAGTTTTCATATTCTAGTAAAACATTTTTTTTAGGAGGAGGCATAAGTAGACCGAAAAAAAAAAAAGACTATTTAGGCCTCATTTTGAGCTGCTGCAGGTTGCTTGATTTTCCTTTGGAAAAATTAGACTTTTGGAAGCGATACTTTTAAACTTTTATTTTTTTGGTTGCTGATACTTTTATACTTATTTAATACATATTATTCGATCTTTTTTATTACAGTATTTTCTATTTCTCTCTCTCTCTCTCTCTTTTTGAGATTTACGTATTGTCTGTCTCTTGTTTTGTCCCACGGGCGGCTCTGGATAGAGCCCTATTGAAAATATGGAAATCAGTACACATCTCGTGAGATTTTTAAAAATATTTTTCAAATGTAATTTATTGTACCATGATTATCCCTCTCAAATAACAATATGACTCTTTATTTTATGGAAGATGCTTCTATAAAACTTGCTTTTTATATACTCTCTTCCATTTTCAATATTTTGATGGTTGATGAAAAATTCACTTTATTTATTATGTTTAATATTACTTATGTTATTATGAAAATTCTTTCATTTATTTAATGTCTCTGTATATGGTCCCTATCTACAAATATATAAAATCAATGTAATAACATGATTTAATACTAATAATAATTTTAAAGTATTTTAAACATTTAAAAATTATCTAAAATATCATTATTACATAGATAAATGATTTTATAAAGTATTAATATATTTCAACACATATGTAAATAGATCTAATCATTTTTCTTAATTTACACATAAATCTATTTATTTTTGAGCAAATGTGACTAATTTATATATTGCATTTGGTTGAAACTTTGTCTCCTAATTAAACAAATAATGTTAAATATAATTAATCAATTGAAATTTTCATCAAACATAAAAATTTTAAAATTTGAAGGGGTTACATGGATCCGTTTCTATGTAATCCGGTTACATAAAAGAGGAAAATTGTTGCCGCTTGCCAAAAATATTGGATACACCACTTATCCAAATTCTAAAAAGGTATTTATATTTGGAAAAATTCCTTTTATATAAACAACATTTGTTCCTAGTTCTTAATAGAGGGGTGATTCCATGTGTTCGACCATGAGACACTCTCAAAAATATTTTTTTGATTTTTTTATAAATATGTAGAGCTGAGTGTATTTAACCTATAAACTAATTTTTTCTATTTTGGATGCTTTTAAGTATTTTTTAATTTTTAAATATAGTGATATTTTCGTAATTTTTGTACTTGGAAATTTTTTGTGCCACTGTGTTTAAAAATAAAAAATACTTAAAAACATCCAAAAATAGTAAAAATTGGTTATAGGTTAAATACATTTAGCTCTATATGTTTATAAAAAAAATAAAAAAAGGGTCATGTAGCCGGCCGCATGGTATAACTTTTTTTCTTAATATACCAACGACATTTCAAAATTTTTTTTATACTCATAATACTTTGCTGAGAATTTTGATCATACTCATATAGTCAAAACAATAATTAATTAACTTATTAAAAAGGTAATTTTGTATCTTCAAAATTTTCCTAATTGAAGTAATTTAGCCTTGATATGATAGTTGAATCACTTCTATCATAAATCAATGGTTTACTAGCATTAATTGGGTCATATTATAGTTGAATTGTTTCAATTAAGAAATTATGAATTGACAAAATCATTTTTCCAGTGAGGTAGTTAATGATTTTTTTTACTACATTAATGTAATAAGAATTTAAGATGAAATATTATGAGTATAAATTTTTTTTTTAAATGTTATGGGTATAACAGGAATTATAGTTGTAGAGGCTTGGTTGAAACCACCTCACACGTGTCCTTCATTGCAATATATTATATTGGCAACTCATTATGGTGGTGCACTTCATTGCAATATAAAAAGAAAGATCACAAGATATATAGGTGGCAATGTGCATTATGAAATGGTTGATCCTAATAAAGCTAGTTTGGATAGACATGGAGCAAAAGACACATGACTTACCTAAAATTTCAAAAGACCTATTTGCCGTGGGGTTCAAATATCCATATGTTGACATCTCAAATGGAATTGAAAGTATTAAGTGTGATATTGATATAAAAAGTATGATTGAGTTGTATGTAAATAAAGACTAGATGAGGGCAATTAAAATTTCATTGCTTGTGGCTAGTAAAACTGCTTGTGGGTCATTTTAAGTTGATGCAACTCAGGAATTTATTACGTAAAGATTTGGAGAAGAGGATATACAAACTATGTTAGTGGACGACCATTGCAATACTCTTCTAGAATCACAAGTTGAGTCTAACACAAGTAAATCCCATTTTTCATGAAGAATTTTATCCAACATTATTTATATGTGCTATTTATTTATGATAGTAACATATTATATTATAACTAAGTAGTAGGGATGATATGTCCACTTGACATGGGCAAATAATTGGATCATCAAAGTCAGCATGCGGCTTGAATATGGACCAGAAGTACGACATGGATTTTTTGAGAGAGTGATTCAAGAGGCAGAATTGTTAGAGATGAACAATATAGGGATGGAGGCAATAAAAGAGATAAATGATCTTGTCTATGATGGGGAGAATGACAACAATTTTGAGTCTAAGGGCTCTACAGCCATGGACACAGGTCTAGTTATATAATAATATTTAACAAGTGTTATTATATAATGTTGTCATCCTTATTATTGAATGCTAACAAAATAACTAACTTTGTAGATGTTTCTTCATGGAATGAAGAAAGGCAGCATGGTGAGATGTAGCTCGTTCTTGATTTTTTTTTTTTATTCATTTATCGTATTTACTTTGCATTCTATGTAAGAGCAACGCTTTCGGGGACAAAAATGTTTAGTATAATATAACTTTTGATGCTTACTGTACAGACGAGGATGCAGGAGAATTTGATGTGAATGAGCATGCTTAAACAGGAAAGGATAAGAACACTAAAGGAAAGGATAAGGCCCTAGTAAAAAAGACACCAACATTGCTGAAACAGATTATGTATATAAAGGTGAAGATGATTCGTGTTATAAAATAGATGATAAGTCAGAAGATGGGCCTCCTAAAATTAAGAGGATTCTGAGAAACTAGAGATTTTCAAGTAAATATGCAGAGGATCCGCAGTTACATATTGGGCTACAATTTTTGAATAGTCAATTGCTCAGACAGGCCCTTGTTGAATATGCTGTATGAAATTTCTCCCATACATACTATGTCCGAAATAAAAGACAGAAGGCGATAGCAAGATGCAAGGGAAAAAGCTGCCCTTGGAGGCTATATGCACGATTGATGCAAGAGCAAGAGCAAGAGCAAATTTGAGCAACGAAAATGTCCATATCTCTTTCTTCCACACGGATCTATAGTTTGAAGTGTCTTAACAAATTCAAATGCAAAAATCCCATTACACAAAATGCAAGAGGATTCGTAGCAAGATTAGCGATACAAAAGCTGATTTCAAATATCGAAAAAAGAACATCAAAGCAAAACTCTAATGTCCATACCTCCTTTTCCCACGTAGAATCTGGTAGCACAACTCCCACTTCGACCTTCGAATGCTTCCAGTACAGCCGCAACACAGGCTTCTCAAATCGTTGCGGGTTGGAAGTCTTTTATCTTATCAATTCAAAATAAGGGCAGTTGGTCATTACAAATTGCTTCTTCGGCGAAAAGGATGCCGTTGTATATTTGATATTTAGGTTGATGGTTGTGGGCAAATTTGAAACTTTTCATAGTGAGTATATTTAAAATTAGAGGCAAAAGTTGTGGGCCTATTTGAAATTAACTTAAAAATTTAACATATAAAAGTCATCCAGAATGGGTAGTCACACGAGGCCTTGCTTTCAACCCAGGGGGTCACACTATACATTGTAACTTATGAGCTATCATAAAAGCATTGGCCTCACCAACAGGACTAGGGCTGGTTGGTAGCAATGTTGACAACGAAGCTGTTTCGGCGGTCTTCGTAGAAAAATCGTAAGGGTATTTGGGCTTAATTTGTTGTATGAAATGAGATAAAAATGTAAGGATTTGTTAAGATTGATTTGTAATATGAGCTCGGATGATAAAATGTAATGCTGTAACAGTAATAAAACAAGTAATAACAAAAAGCATTGGCCTCGGTGTAGGCCCAAAGAAGCCTACTTTCTCCCAGAGAAAAGGCCGACAAACAGCAATCAGGGTAGACATGGTTCAAGTTGAACTCTGAAAGGACATCGCATTGCCATTCATCTCATGTGCTACTCATGGAAATTTGACCATCCCGTGTTGCTGACCCGAAAATGGACGTTTCCAGTCGGAAGATTTATTAATATTCGGTGCTAGCCGGACATTTTGGTAAAGGTACAACTATTTTTCGCATGGTGCATGATTAGGCCCATTGTATCTCTATCCACCACGTGCTTTTTTTTTTTTTTTTTTTTGGTTCCCTGATGAGGACGTGTTTTTATCTAGGCTAGGTTGTCTGCACCGAAACCAGATTTTGGAGGTCAGGACTAAGGTGGCACTAAGGTGGCAATGAGCCACTTGGTAGTTATTGCGCAGCTATCTGATATCCCAATCTTGCTTTGTCCACATGGATGGGATATGGATGGCATCTTAGGATCCTCATAATCAAGCTCGGATCGTCGGTCCTACCACATTCAACTTTGGAGGCTCTGTTTATGCGCAGAACCAATAATAATAATAATAAGAGGTGTGGCGGCAGAAGCAGAA
>JAXCLR010000105.1:4469373-4488718 GCA_035584095.1 Annona squamosa
TACATATTACTGAAAATTTAGTCTTAAATCGCCAAGAATGGCATAACAGAATCCATGCAGCCGACCCCACATAGGTGAGAAATGGCTTATGATGATGATGATGATGATATGGGCAATAGAATACATATGGGAAAGAGATTTCCACAATTAACTTTTTTATTTGCAATTTAAATACGAATAAAATAATACGAAATTATCCAAAATTTTCATTCTTTGTGGTGCACTTAGACGCCCGATTTAAATAAAATTTGAAAATAACTTAAAATTCTGAATAATACAAAATTAAATAGTGGATTCTAAATTCCTTTTATTACAATTATTTCTCATTTTGGAATTTGGACGGCTACGGTGCAGAGATTTTCATGCACGATACTATGGTTTTCGGGTAATCCTTGTGCCACATTCCAACAGAGAGAGAAAAATCCACCGCTTTTGGCGCCGTCAGCTCATCCAACGCAATGAAACCTCCGCCCCAGCGCTTGATATATAGACTCAAAATCCAACTGCCCCTTCCGCAACTCCTACTAGAAACCGGTTAGGAGAAAAGAAAAAATCCATGAACGGAAACGCCCAGCACTGCCACCCTTCCGTACTCGGCCGGAGCAACGCCAAAGCACGAGAATGCAAGGCCAAGGAAGAAGAAGAAGAAGGAGCAGCCGGAGAGAGGGTAGGGGAGGACGTCCACCTTCTCACCACAGAATGTCCGAAAAAGACGGGCGCATTCCTCAAGCCCTGTTTCCTGACCTGGTCTCTACATGACGTCGCAGGTGTCCCGCGGCACCACCCCCTTCCGTTCGCCTTCGCCTTCTCCCTTCTTTTCTTCATGGCTGTCGAATACACTCTCCGCATGACCCCACCTTCGTCTCCCCCCTTCGACGTCGGCTTCGTGCTCACGCAACGCTTTCACCGCTTGCTCACGCGCCTTCCAGCTCTCAACACCCTGATGGCGGGTCTCAACACGGTAAAATATCAAATTTTCTGAAGAAGCAAACGCATTATGGTGTGAGGTGGGCCTTCACATTCAACTCTTTCCCTGAAATTCGCTGCAGGTGTTCGTGGCCATGCAGACCATTTACATACTGTGGGCATGGCTGGTGGAAGGTAGACCGCGGGCCACCATTGCAGCTCTGTTTATGTTCACTTGCAGGGGGATTCTGGGCTATTCCACCCAACTCCCGCTGCCTCAGGTACGTCTCCAATCAATCCGTTTCATTTGGATGCGGTGCTCGGATCGTGGAAATCTTAGTCTCGAACCTCGCAGGGCTTCTTGGGATCAGGCGTGGATTTTCCCGTCGGGAACGTATCCTTCTTCCTCTTTTTCTCCGGCCATGTTGCTGGTTCGGTGATTGCCTCCATCGACATGCGACGGATGCATCGCTACGAGCTGGCTTGGTTGTTCGATGCCCTGAATGCGATGCAGGTGCTGAGGCTGCTGGCCACCAGAGGCCATTACACCATCGATCTGGCCGTCGGCTACGGAGCCGGCATCTTCTTCGATTCTCTAGCCGGCAAATATTACGAAAACAGCAAGGGACCAGCAGCTTCTTCTCTCGCGCAACAGCGATCGCTGCACGACAAACGCCCGCCCGTGGATCCAATGGCAGCCGTCCAATACAAGTGATATCGATGGGCCAGATTCTCTGTGGATGGGTTTTTTCCCAGCGGAAATTTAAGCTGGGAAAGCTGCCTGCGAGAAACGACGAAGATTGGAAGATGATGAAGAGCCAAAGGAGGCGGTGACCTGGAAAATCGGTGGAAAAAGTAGGATTTGTGAAGTGTGCTGTTACTTTCCTGCGCCTTCGGTTGCACGCCGGTTAGGTACATGAAGGAACGACAAATGCGTGGTGATTCCGCCGTTTGTCAGCAAGGCCAGATGGATTGTCGACTGTTTGTAACTTTTTCCTTTTCCAGCACTTTTTTGTTCTTCTATCAAAGTAATGTGGGAAACAAATGATGCTGATCGATGACCAGATGTTTTTAACGGCCGTGATTCCTTTTTTTTTTTCCCTCGGGAGGGGAATTTGTTTCTTTAACCATGGCAGACACCTCTTGCAGGCCCATTTTCGCTCCGTGTGTTCGCGCATGGATGGGATAGGGAACAGAACGTCTGGTTGGCTTTTAACGGCCTCAGATTAGATCTACCATCCACTTTTTTCTAATATATATAATATTTGCGAAAAACTCTTTTAGTATTTTCCTAGTCCACATGGCTACTGCTTTTATCAAAACTCCTCCTCCTCCTTCATTTTTAAATTTCGGTGGTTAATGAAAAATTTATTTATATATCATATTTAACATCGTTTCTAGTATTTTCAAAATTTTATTTATTTGTCTAGCATAACTATGCGTGAGAATCGTCTAAAATCAACATAATTAAATATTAAATATTAATTTTAAAGTTATATTTTCAATATCTAAACTATTTAAAATATTATTTTTATATAGATAAATGATTATATAAAATATTATTATATTTTAATATATATGTAAAATAAATCTAAATATTTTTCCTGATTTATATATAAATGTACTTATTTTAAAGCAAATATGACCCATGCACATATTTGATTAGAATATAACTTCATTTTCTAATTTAAATATAATGGATGGATTAAATTTTTCATCAAATATAAAAACTAGTTTAAAAGAGTTATATGAAAACATTAAATAGTACCTATATTTCTTTCTTTTTAGTTTTACTAATTTAAATTTTATTAGCTGTGGGTCGCATGAGTGACAAGAACGTCTCCTGGAGAACTAGAAGCTTGGGAAGGGGCATGGCATTCAGACGGTCTGCCGACATCCAAATAATGGTCACGTAACTGCGATCAGATTTGCTACAAGGCGTTGCCAGTCGACGTCCATATTCTTCCACGGAGAGCTCGTGTTGGGCCAAAAAAAAAAAAAAAAAAAAACTGCCATTAGAATTCATCATAATAAAAACATACAGAAATGCACAGCTGATCGTACTGAAATTAAGGAACATTGGGGGGTTAGGGGTGGTCCGTGGTCTTTGAGATTTTGCATATGTGTTTATCCTTCCCCTCGTCATAAATCGCGCAAGCATACCTATCATGGGTGGTAGTCCATCTACCCCTCAGAAATTATCGGGAAAGCATGCATTCATGGAACGTCCACGTGTGCCCCCCAATCATTCATGAATAACGTGCACCACTGACCTGACATCCAGAGACGAAATAATAATAATAATAATAATAATAAATCCTGCAGGCCTGAACAGTTTCGCTTGATGCAGCCTCATCAACGTTTTTAAAGCATTTATGCATAAAAATTGAATCCACTTATCAGGCTTATAATATAATGTGAAATCAAATGAGTCAGGGCACATGGCTTCTTGAATTCCACAATCTTGAATTTGAAGACATTACTTCCGTTTAAGGGTGACTTGGGCTGTAAGCTAAAATGAGAGCCAACGCTTCATTTCCAAACATCGGTTAACGACACCAAACACATCATTTCCCAATTTAAGAGACAATGTCGATAGCCTCGTCAGCCGGGTTTTAGCCAATTTTCCAGCTGGCATTTGCTTTTTCGCCCTCTCGGTTCCATTCTACCCATTTGAGGCCGCGTGGACCTAAATGTGGACACTTGATTTCTCTACTCTTTTTCTTTTTTAGTGGCCACAGTCACTTGATTTCTCTACTACTCTTTTTCTTTTTTAGTGGCCAGAGTTTCGATCCCTGACCACAGGCAAGTGTGGCCAGGCGAGCTACAAACTGCCCTAAGGCAGGTGCTCGATTTCTCTACTATTTTATATGTTTTTCCCGTTTGGATCGATAATAAAATATTGGACGTTGCCCAGCAACTGCGAATCTTGTAAACAGCATGCACATTCCCGCAAGACAGTCATTCCTGAATTATTTAAAAAAGAAAAAGAAAGCCAAAATGAGTCCGACGGTCCTTTTCCTTTCTACAAGCATACCTTTAAAATAAGATGTCCCACCTCTCTAGAAGCATTAGGCTGCCATTGAAGTTGGATACTAAAAATAGAAGCTGACGCAACTATTGGTGGCAGCACAAGAACTTTTAGATTTCCCGTGTGCATAAACTATAAAGAGGATTCCATGATACGGAGCTCATAAGGCACCATTCCAAAAGCTTTAAAAAAAGAAAAAAAAAAATCATACCTGTCCACAGGTACGATGAAATGAGATTAGGATAAGATTAAATTTCCCATTAAAAAAATACTTTTCTAATTCTCAAATAATAATTTTTTTAATTTTTCATACAAATTTTTTTGCAATTCCCATACTTCTCCTCTAATTTTGATCATAATAACATATATATAAAGAACATTTCCTATGCAGTGAGACGACACCATAATTAACAGTGCATTTAGGCCAAAATGGACCTCATATGTACTTAAATATATTAATATTTTGTACAATCATTTATCCATATATGAATTTTATAGCAAATGATTTACATGTTGAAAAAACAACTTTAAAATTGTTATTTACATTAAACTATTTTATTACGTTAAATTTGTACTATTTTCAGATGGAATCCATACACATCCAATTGGGATAAAAATTGATATGATAATATAATACATAATTATAAATACAACGAGTAGAGTAAATTATAATTTTATAATCATATGTGGCCCATTTTGAGATAACTGCACCGTAAATGTGTTGCATTGAAGCTGCACTTGAATATTTCTTATACATACATATATATTCATTCCATCTCACATCTCATACTAAATGAGCGCTATAGGAGAGCCTAGACACAATAGTAGTGTGAGAGGGCGTAGTGGGGCCAACTAAATGATAACAGCAACAACACACATTGGATCCAAGAAGATTTGCAGGTGAGGATTCCTGTGAGGAATTGGGTCGCACCTCTTTTCAAGCAGAGCAGCAACACAGGACAACATTGTTTATCATATTGTGGAATAAATCAAGAGACACAAGTTCCAGATACAACAATATTGATTGATTTTGGTTGTATTTTCCACCATGCATCATGCATGCACATAAGAAAGGCACAACTTGCATTTGGAGCTATAATGGTGGAAGGTGTTTTGTAGAATGAGTAAGGTAACTTAAATAAACCGTTACTCCTCAGAGTCTGAAAACGCTGGACAAGATCCATCATCCACATTGGCAAGTGGGTTGAAGTCCGGGGAGCTTGGATCTGTGCAACCAGGCACAAGGTTGAGATTGCAGCGGTCTCCCTGCGTCAAAACCCAGAATAAGAACAAACTGTCAACAAAAGCCTAATGTTGCAAATTAGGACAATGTTCATGTTTTCACACATATGGGCTTATTTTCAGAAGATTTTTTGATGATGGAGGCAGCAAGATTGTCATTGTTTTGCATGTATCCAAGATCTATGGTATTCAACATGTGTGACAGATGCTTGTCCATGCCCCACGAACAGGTCAAAGAGGAGGATTGATTCTACTAATAATGAGTGTATTCAAGGAGACTGATGCGTCCTTCGTCTTCTTTACTTTTATGAGCACTCATGTTTAACATATGATGTTGGGAACCCATCTAATGAGCAGACCACCTTGGTCTGAGCATGACATTATGATCTTGATGGGCTACATCTGGTAATTGCTGTGTTCTTGATCTGGGCATGACATTATTTATCATCTGTCAATGCTTATTTCAGTTTTGAATATCTATTTCTTATCGCAAAGATGAAATAAAAATCAGCTGCTTACCCCTACTGCACTAAGATTACCAATCATCGCACAACGGGTTTCAACAATGTTAGCATCTGGGAAAATTGCTTCATCGCAGGCACCATCTTTACCCAGCTCTTCTGCAAGACCCTACATAGAAGCACATAGTATTAACTACTAATCTTCGATTTGCATAGTTCTTCCAAATTACAAAAGAGTTTTTGTCTCTAATAATCAGTCACTTGGGAAAGCACACCATATTTATGCAAAAACTCCATAAACTAAAAGGTTCAAACAATCATCAATTAAAGAAACAAACTAAAAAATCTCAACAAAATTGAAGGTGAACCCAGCCATTTCAATGAAATATGTCATATGATTCAAATGTGAAGTGGAATGAAGGATCACTAAATTATCAGTAATTCACTCAATCATAAGAAATTTCTATGTTTCAATCTATCACCTGACACATTTACAAGGCTAGAGAATCTAATTAAAATTAGATGACCAGCTTCCAGTTCTGACCACTAAACTAGAAATAAGCTCATCAGCAAGACAATGGAAATTAAGGAAACTACTTCGATCATAGGGAAAAGGGTCGGCAGAATACAGCCTCTGCTAGATTTGAAAGGGATCCAGGACTAAAAACAACTTCAAGGCATTCTGAAAAGTGCACAAGACATAGAGGTAGCCTAGGAGAAATGGTGTATCTCCCCCACCTCAAGAGCGATAATTATCAGAGATGAGTCAAATAAAATGTCTTGATTTGTATTATGACAAAGATTCAAGTTAAGGTGAGGGCAATATGGCAGAGGACATCTATTTTAGAATGTTCGCCTCACCTCATTGAAGAAGCTCAGTGGTCTGTCTTTCCACCTTTCTGGGACTTCAAACCGCAGTTTGTATGGCCCGTCCCAATCCACTCCATTTGTGAATGAGAAAATCAAGTTCACAGCTGTCAAACAAGTGTGTAATCCAGTCAAAATCATGGAATATACACTGAACTTGAAATTAAACCCCTGGGGTTCATGAATGAATCTGAGTAAACTAACCATGCTTGGGAACATAAATCTTGATTGCAAACAGTGGGGGCTCTGTTGTCCCTCGATTTTTTTTTGTCATTTGTCGTGGCTCACCACCACACATGATGGGCTGATTAAAACCACCTGTCATAATTAATAACAACCAAACAGGTATTGAAGCTTCAGTACAATGACACATTAACAAATAAGTGTGGACTGTCAGTACTTGAAAGAAAGGGCATACCATTGAAGGCAATACCAAATTCATCATGAGGTACTAACTTATTTTTAGGATTGTAGAAAAGTATCAACTTCTGTCCCTGTAAAAAGATCAAGTAAATACAGTAAACAAGAGAATCTAGTAGCATCTTAGCACATCCATCCAACATACCGAAGCAGGCATTCCACCATTAAAGGTTCTCCAATAGACAGGAGCCTGCCCTAATTCAAATGAAGACCAGGGAGGACGCATATACCTGAAAAATATGCAACATCAATAATTTCACAAAACAGATTGTACAATAATATGAAGTAACCAATGAATAAATAATAATAGATAGTACCAAGCAGTAAGAGTTGCCATCCAGAAACAGTGAAAAATGTGCAGTGCCACTATTTTTAAATTCTCAGTCCTACCATGCTACTAAAAATCACTTGATAAGTAAGGTTCACTTTAATCAACAGAATTTGTTACTAGACACCTTAAACACAAGTATTTACTGGATAGAAGACAACATTAATTAATGTGAAACAGTGATTTTAAACTCAATAAATCTAGACCAGATGATGCTGTCAATTTTTCTGCCATCATGCTGGCTTTCATGAGTTAAGATAAGCCATCAGAGATATACATTGCCCAAAACCGAATCCATCCCAACAGAAAAATGTGGTATTCACTTTAGTGTAGGCATATTTGACATTCCCAGTGGGTCCATAAAAGCATCAAATAAACTGCCTTTGGAACAAATATGCTGGAGTTTCTACTTGAAATTGAAAGGCAGTTAACTTGGAGGTTGTAGCCTCCAAATCCTCCAAATCTCCTGGGAAAAGAAATGAAAGTTGGATACTGAGAACATGAGTTAGCAGCAACAGAGAGTGACATCGATGGAAGGGAGACTACGTCTATCATCTTCAGAGAGCAAGGGAGATGGAAGGAGAACTATGTAAACGTTTTATAATATTTTAGTAATATATAAAGAGGAGGATGATGATGAGGAAGAGGAGGAGGAGAGGGGGAGAGAATGTACTCTTCAATTTCCTCAGCAGCTGGTGCTGCAGTAGTGCCTGCCTTCCTGACCATCTTATCAACCCGTTTCTTTGAAACATATTTTAATGAGTAGACGTCCGGGAAATTATTGGCTGCCAAAAAAAAGGTATGCATTTGAGTTTCAACAATACCTTGGATAAATGAAGTAAGCGAAAATGCAGACCTTTGAGGCTCTAAGTGATGCATTCACATGTTAGATACAAGTGAAGATCCAAATACAAGAAAAGGCTAACATCAGATTGAAGGCACCACTAATAAACATCATTTGTTTCTGATCAGAAAGAGGTATTTTACACAAGTTCTATTGCTCAAGTCTAATTTGGCAAGAGGCGTTTTCCAAGATTAAGAAACATCATTTGGTTCTGATTAGAAAGAGGTCCACAAGTTCTATTGGTCAAGTCTAATTTGGCAAGGGGCGTTTTCCAAGATTTCTGGTGTCCACATCCAACACCACATAGCCTTGTGTTCCCATGTAAGATGAAAGAAACAAGCACCTCAATCGAAAGGTTAGTGAACCGAATTCAAACTAGACCACGTACAAGTGAATGCACCAACTATGAGCCTGATATTTGATGGATACTGGATCTAATTTGGTTGAGAAAGAGAGAGAGAGAGAGAGAGAGAGAGAGAAGAAATCATGGCATTCCGTGCCACCAATTCACCAACTTATTACAAAACCCAACACGAAACTAACATTGGGAACTAATCACTTTCAGTTCACTGCAATAGCGCCACCACCAATTATTACACCGGCGAACTTTCTTCCCAAGAGCTGGTTGACAAGTCGCATTACTGTTGCAGTAATTATTCAGTTCTCAATAATGAACTAGACCACATACTGCCAAAGCAGCAAACAAAGATGAAGGCATACACCAATTCGATTCACGTCTTCCCATCAGACAAATGGAGAGGAACAAGAACTAGAAGACTAAATAGCGAAAGAGGCATACTGGTGGGTGGCGAGACGGCCGCTGGCGGGTTGAACAGGAGAGCAGAGCGGATGCGGAACAGAGGAGAAGAAGAGGAGGGTTGGGAGGAGGACGAAAGGAGAGCAGCAGAAGAGGAAGCCATATAAGATTCTAAGGGCCGGGTGGCAGAACTCCGCGACTACGGGGGTGGGAGAGAAGGGGCTTATTACTTTATCCAGGTAAGGGTCCACCCACTTAGAGAATTAATGTTGCAAATAGGGGCGAATGGCGCAAAATCGCAAACTTAGAGGGTTAGATTTGCAAAAACCCTTGCTTCCGCTGAAAAAATATCTAGGGGATTCAGAGCAAGTTGGATTTTTTGCTGTGAGAATGAAGGATACGGTGGCTTCTAGAGAGGCTGGAATGCACCACAGCCTCTCATGGGTTTGGTTGAAGGTGGAGAGATCCAGTCAAGTGTTCGAATGCCGACGCATGCAAGTGGATTTTTTCTTGTTGGGTGCTGGGGAAATCATAAAACTTTTTTTATTTTCAAAAAGTTAAAAATGTCATGCTAAAATTTTTTTTTATGTAAAGTATTTCATTCTCCATGATTATTTTATTTTTTCATTATTTTCATATTTTTTATACAACTATTCTACTCTGGAATCATTTTTGTACAATTATGTACATAACTAATTTATTTATTTTAACATTATTCTCTTTATTTCTCATCATGGTTCATATTTTATCACATCATTTTTTTTTAATTTAACAATTTTTATATTAAAAATTTTTCATCCAAAAGTTTTATAACTTCCCAAGTATATATTAAAACTTTTCACTTTATATAATTATCTTATTTTTAAATCATTTTTTAACATCTACTTGTATAACTGTCATATTTTCAATCATTACTTATACAATTACTAATTTACCTATTTTAACTTATTCTTTTTATTTTTCATCGTTATCCTTATCATTTATTATTATTATTATTATTTTTAAGATCTGGGCATTACCGTGCAATCACTTTACACTAAAATTGTGTCAAATGAGAATGCAACTTAAGTTGAATTGAGCCCAAACCCAACTCATCGAATTCGACTTCAATAGTATTAGCACTTGCTTTTTTTTAACTCTAACCCCATAAACCCCATTATAAATATATAATGGTGGTTTAAGTAAACTCAAGCCCTATTCACATCTTATATTTATTATAAAATATATTATATATATAATATTTAAACAATATTTCTTTATTTTTGTGTATTCTATGTTATTTATATTATTTGACATATTGTAATTATATTATAAATAAAGTATATTATCTTCATTTATATTTATCTTTTATTTCTACCATTTATTTTTATGTCAATTAATTTTCTTCCTTTATTTCCTTTTTTTATGTTAAATTTTCTTTTAGAAATATTTTTTTGATAAAAGTATAAATTTTTTATATTGCCGTATTTTTTTAGTAATATATTGCTATTTTTAAAAAAAAAATCTATAAATTGACTGTATATTATTATGTTCACTTACATAATTTGTTATTATTATATTTCATATGAAATTTTGAACCTATCATTCTCAAATAAAATGTAAACTCATGGACCTAAATTTCAACTCAGCTTAATCCGAAGTTGATTTTTTTTAAATAAAGTTAGAATTTAGATTTCATGGCGAGGGCTAAAGTCAATTCGAGTTTCATTCGGGTGGGCCAGAGAGCTTAGACGCGGGCCAGCCCAGATTGCTGATTCTGCCCGAAATGAATCCCCGCGAGCATCCGAACGCCCTGTTTCTCATCCCCCGGCCAAAAAACCCACCTTTCAAACTGCAAAAGCAGCGGGAAATTAGCCCTTGAAAGGCCCCTCTAATGTCCAACGTCGTCGTCCTTGACAATGGAGGCGGCCTCTGCAAGGCCGGCGTTGCCGGAGATTGCGACCCCATCGCGGTCGTCCCCAACTGCGTCGCCCGCTCCGCCACCTCCAAGCACCACTCCCGATGGCTCGTCGCCGATCAGCTCCTCCAGCCCTCCACAGACCCTACATCCCTCTCCATCCGCCGGCCGGTTGACCGCGGTTATCTCATCAATCCCGACCTCCAACGCGACATCTGGGATCACATCTTTCGCTCCCTGCTCCACGCCGATCCCCACCGGTCGTCGCTCCTCCTTGTCGAGCCGCTCTTCAGCCCCCCCTCCATCCAGCGCTCCATCGATGAGCTCGTCTTCGAGGACTTTGGCTTCCGCTCCCTCTATGTCGCAGATTCTCCCTCTCTCGTCCACCTCTACGAGGCCAGCCGGCGGCCTGGGTCGGTCCTGTCAAATACCCAGTGCAGTCTCGTTGTGGACTGCGGGTTTTCGTTCACCCACGCCGCCCCCGTGCTACAGAACTTCACGCTGAATTACGGGGCGAAAAGGCTTGATCTTGGGGGGAAGGCGCTCACCAACTACCTCAAGGAACTGGTGTCGTACCGGGCGATAAATGTGATGGATGAGACATTCATTATCGACGATGTGAAGGAGAAGCTTTGCTTTGTCTCCGTCGATGTTGCAAAGGATTTACAGATTTCTAGGTAATGGTCTGAGCCTGTGCAAAAATGGCAATTATGATTCACTGAGAATTTAAGAAAGAGTTTTCTGGTAATCAGATGAATTAGTATCTCTACCCAAATTCTAAAAACGTAACTTTTAGAACAATGCCCATCCTTCATCAAATTTGAGTAATAAAGTGAAAAATTTCTAGGAAGTTCTAATAAAGTCTGAAGAAGACATAATATTTTTTATCCTATTGAGTCCTTTCGTCTTTCCTCAAGCTCTTGTTCAAGCCATTTCAAAGCAAACATGCTGAATGCCAGCTTCATGGAGCAGACAAGAGCTTTTGGTTTACTCCCTTTATCGAGTCATAGCCATCCACCCTGAACAGGCAGCATGAAGTCTCTGCGTTGTCAACTAGCAACAGATGAGACCTTGGACTTATCGAAATTCCAATTTGTACATATTTCCTGCTTTTCCAGCGGACACTTCTTGGACTTGTAAGTGATTTCTGGCAGCATCTAGCTCTTTGTTTGAGTAGCTAGAATAGAGCCCGAGTGGAATGTCTAAATCTACTGATTATGCAACCAGGAGTGGCACTTTAATTACGATTTAAGAAAAAGGAAGAAAGGAAACTGACAAGATTTAGGACAATCGACCTGCATTCTTTCTCTTGACAAGTACTTCTATTTTCATCTTTGTTTATAGACAATTTTTACTTTTAAGCTGGCTATTGTCTAATTCATTCTCTAGGAAACACGGGAAGGACAACCTGCTGAAGTGCACCTATGTCCTGCCTGATGGTGTGACGCATACCAAGGGTTTTGTAAAAGACTTGGATGAAGCACAGAGATACCTCACCCCAGATGTGACACCTACTAAGCCAGTGTCAAAGGAAGCAATTGACCAGTTTGAAGATGCAGAAAAACGAGAAGATAGAAGGAGAATTGATTTGACAAAAAATGTAATAATCAGTCCTACTAGTACAGATTAACATATTTCTGGTGTCTGAGTGTTTATTTCGAAAAGAAAGATAAGAAAAGAAAATGTTCACAATCTAAAATTTGAGACAATTTTGCAGGAGTTCAACCTCACAAATGAACGTTTTCTTGTTCCTGAGATGCTTTTCCATCCTGCTGATTTGGGTTTGTATTGCATTTGCAGTTCCTTGTTTTCTGAGATGCTTTCTTTGTTTTTTTAGACATTGACATTGTCCTACCGCTAATCCAAGAAAACAGAATATTATGATAATGATGATTTCAAGATTGTTATAAAAAAAAAAAAATACAAAAGGTTGTCCTGCTGATTCAGTCCAGGAGTTACTTGCTGTGGCTCATAATTTTTCTGCGTTAATTGGTTCATTTGACCACCCCTCTTAATTTTCTTTTGGATGGCCTGTATTTAGATGTATGTGCAAAGAGATTGAGAGGCAATTAGAGGAAGGTATATGGGAGATCCTTTCCCATCAACATGCGCCAGGATAGTCCATTGGATAGGGAATAAACAAGAAACGCAGGAATTCTGCTAAATATGACCAATAGCCAATATCCTATGTGCAAATGCAGCCCTCTAGGAGTGGGGATCATCCTGGTTGTATGTTTGGGAATTCTTATAGTATACAACCTGTGAGTGACCTTCCTGCCATCTATGTGGATCACAGAACCTGTACTGTAAACCACCAATTCCGCCTCCTGTTGACTAATTTCGCTCAAGAAATGTTATTCTGTTCAGGATTTTAGCTGATGAAATGTCATCATTGGAATTGAGTGACCTATCCATGCATTGTGAATTTTTTACAGGGATGAATGAAGCTGGATTGGCTGAGTGTATCGTTCGAGCTGTTAATTCTTGTCATCCATATCTTCATCCAGTTCTCTATGAAAGGTGATTTTATGCTGATGTTTGCTAGTCCAGTTTCATAAATACATTGTCTTGCTTTTTCTCCTCTTCTGCTGCTATGATGCAACTGCTATCTTCTCCGACCAATATTTGTGGGTGCAGTATTATCTTGACAGGTGGGAGCACTTTGTTCCCTAGGTTTGCAGAAAGATTGTAAGCTTCTTCCTTATCACATCGTTTAGTTTAACCGCTGGTTATGTTTTCTTCTTCATCAGCATCTTTGTGTGTGTGTGTGTGTGTGATGTTACTCCTGCAGAGAGAGGGAGCTTCGACCACTTGTTCAGGACGATTATGAAGTGAAGATAACAAGTCAAGAAGAGTAAAATGCTTATCATTATTTCAACTTATTTGGATCTCTTTTGCCTAACTAAATTCTAAATAACATAGGGGCAAGGCTGTGCACATGTTGCTTGAGAGAAGATCAATCATATAACTAGAGTTATTAGCTATAAATATATAATGAAATGACGATAGACATTTACTTAAAATGCGCTGGAAATTCCATATTATATCCTGCAATGGCTATAATATTGAGGTGCTTACACAATCCTCTCTCATCTCATCCAACACAAGAGCCTTGCCTCTCGGTATGTCGTTTTTGTGTCAATTACAGCTGGTACTAAAAAATTTTCTTTAATGCTCAGTCCTATTCGAGGAGTGTGGAGAGGGGGATCATTATTGGCCTCCAGCCCAGATTTTGGAACAATGTGTGTCACAAAATCAGAGTATGAAGAGCTTGGATCAGCCAGATGTCGACGCCGCTTCTTTCACTGACCACCCAACTGCAGACGTGTGTAGTGTCTTTCATTTTTATTATTTTTATTCTTCGGAACGAGCTGTGTGTATCCGTGTAGCTGAGGAGAAAAATACACATTCCTAGTGCCTACTAGCCAACTTACCCAGGTGGCTTTTGTAACTGAGTAGAAATTAGGCATAAAAAATTACTCCTTTTCATGTACTCTAATTCATAAAAACCAATTGCCAGCCATCCAGAAGCCTCAATCTAAATTCACTGTGCGTCTTGAACTGCTTTCTACAATTTACTCCTGTTACTTTGGCTTAATAAAATTTATCAAGTAATCTTCTTATGCCATTTGAGGCTGGCGCAAAAAATTTTTTTTAAAAAAAACAAAATTGTTCAAAACGGCTAAAATGCTTTGAACTTTGAAATTAAAGAAAATACATACACATCTCTAAAAACAGTAAAATGCTTTGAACTTTGAACAGTGCCATTTTAGGCTGGCGCAAAAAAAATTTTTTTTTAAAAAAAAAATTGTTCAAAATGGCTAAAATGCTTTGAACTTTGAAATTAAAGAAAATACATACATATCTCTAAAAACAGTAAAACTTGGTTTATGGATTGTATACACTTAAAAAATCCATTTTATAAAAAAAATTTTAAGTACATGTTTTTGGGCCGACCGATTTTACTCGGCCCGAAATCATCATCCGGCTCTATAATGGCAGTTCAAGTAAATATAAATGAGAAATGTGGATGGGCTTCATCTAAGAATGGGCAAAATCAACGTTATATTTTGAATAGTGTTTCCAACATTGTTTCTGATTATATAAAGTAATATTACATTCTGAAAATCTATTTTCAATGTGCAAGCTGTCTTGTGTCATTCTTATATATATAGAACGCTAATTGTTTGCGGCCAGCCACAGAATATGTAGAACTAAGTGTATTTGATCTATAAATTAAGTTTTACTAATTTTTGATGATTTTCAGTATTTTTTAATTTTTAAACACAATGACATTTTTGCAAATTTCTGTTTCAAAAATTTATGAAAATGTTACTGTGTTTAAAAATTAAAAAAATACTTAAAAGCATTTAAAATTGGTAAAACTTAATTGATAGGTTAAATACACCCGGCTCAGCATGTCCATGAAAAAAATCAAAAAATATTTTTTAAGCTAGCCTAAGAGAATTGCATCTCTATTAAGTATTATTATATTCTAATATATTAGTACATAAATGTAAGCATTTTCATAATTTATAAATATATATATACACACACATTTAACCAAATGTAGGCCATTCAAGAGACTAGCAGGGATTATTTTTGGTACCTTAGTAAAATATATGATGTAAGTCATGGCTGTGGTATTTTAATTTTGTCATTCGTACGAATCACATTTGCAGGCAATTGCACGCTAGCATTTCCCTTCCTCTAATACCCATATATTTTTGCATTCACGAAACCATTCTTCAGTGGGTGATTGATAGGAGAAGGCCTACCAATTTAAAAAGCCTTGCGCTACTTTACTGTTGCAGCAGGCACCGGACGCAATCCCTCCGGTAAAAATGCTGTTATTAGAAGATTTGAATCTGCTGTTGCTGGCCTAAGAATATGGATCAGAATTTTTCATTGAATTTTGAAATTCTAATAGTTAAAAGAATTTTTTATTTAAATGGTAAAAATTCTGTTATTGATCTTTTAGTTGTTTTTATCAAATGTTTTTTTT
Source organism: Annona squamosa (assembly GCA_035584095.1). NCBI lineage: Eukaryota > Viridiplantae > Streptophyta > Magnoliopsida > Magnoliales > Annonaceae > Annona > Annona squamosa. The sequence continues at coordinate 4,485,132 of JAXCLR010000105.1, forward strand.
CAAGCAAAACAATACAGCTATCACCCTATTCCAAAACAATACAAAATATGAGCCTATTTGATTTTTAATCGAAACGATACGGCCTATAACTACATTTAATTTTTAATCAAAATAATATGGACAAATTTTCATTGACATTACCGGGCAAGTCCATTGGTATTATAGATGCAGTTCAAAGGCCAAGTTTATCTAGATACAAGAAGTGGGAATGTTAGAAGACGTAAGGGGGAAAATGGCCTGGCATGTGACTGCTCTGCAAAGCTTGTTCCAGCTCCTTCCGCAGTTTGTAATTATCCACCTGGAGATGGGGATGAACAAAAGCAACTAACATTTAGTAGTCATGGACATATAATAACGTGATAATAAACCAGATAGGGACGACACCACTTGTATGAATTGAATATTACCTTGAGAGCATTCACTTGCTCCTCTCTCTGGACGACAATTTGCTTCAAGTTCTGCAACTGCTGCTGCTGCTCATCATACTCTTTCTGCCGCTTATGTTGAATGACCACGGCCCTCTTGAGAAGAATGTTATCTCCAGTAAGTGCTTCAAGCTGCTTCCGAATCATACTTTCCTGATATAACATAGTCAAGCTTCAGACATTGCGCCAACATATAAATCATACCATACAAATTTGTAAACTTGAAGGGAAAAGAGGTTACGCCGTCGCATATATTTCCGTATTTTAAATCATTAGATCAGGATCACAAGGTACAAAGTTGTGGTTTTGTGCTGATGATCAGGCACCATATACATGATTTTCTCCCTCAACACATTAAACATCATTCCGTGAGGGCTGCAGTGAGCCCGACATGGATTACCAACAAAACTCTTTAACGTACACTGATATTCTTCATATGGAGTAAAAAACAAGTCCATATTTTCTTTGATTATAGAGGTTGAACACCTGAAAGATGCAAACATATATTACCTGCAGTCTTTCTGCTGCTTCGGCACCAGCTCTGTCAAGAACGGATTTGTGTAAAACCTCCAATACGCTTGCAGCACGAGCTCTGGCATCATCTACGTGTGAGGCATTCGTCATCTCCCGGATAAGCAACTCCACCCATTCAGAACCATGAGCTGGAAGGTTGCCAACAGATGCATTCTCACCTGTGGCATCACCACCTACAAAATTCCAAATTAACAAAATAATCAAACCTTGTTCCGGAGGTAATTGGCAACATGACTAATAACTGATGATTCCATTTGACACAACCATGAACCCCACACTTAGAACTATCACCATATCATCATTTTATGGATGATGTTTACTTCATTTCCACTGTTCTTTGCAGCTCTTCTCTTCTTATATATTGGAGAGAGCCCACGGAAACTTAAAATCTCATCTGCTCCACGGCCTGTAAAGTTCAGCTATTCTGAAGGTTTACTTTATCATAATACACAAATCAAAGACTTACCATCAAAAAAAAAAAATTACACAAATCAAAGACGGCAGAATAGGCGATGAATATTTATATTTAGGGACATTTGCATTTACCTCCCACTCTGTTTCATGATTTTATAATTTGCCCCATAACTATCAGTTTTGAAAAAGTACTCCCATTAATAATGAAATTTGTTAGGCAAAATATCGCTGTAATCAATAAGGTTCAAGTTTTAAATAAAAAAAGGGTTCGAATTCCTAACAAAAATCAAGATTTGATTATCTACACACTAATAATACTTAGACGGAGCATCCTGCAAAGATACCATTAGATGACCGTAATCAAGAATTATGGATAAAAATTGTAAATTTGCAAAAAAGATGCGAGACGAAAATCATCCCAAGCTTTGCCTCAGTCTTGCAAAATCAAGAGTTACGGGATATGCAATCGAAATGATGATAAAAAGAGAGAGAGAGAGAGTTACGAGATAAATTTTGTAAATTTGCAGAAAGATGGAGAGACAAAAATCATCCAAGTATTTGGCTCGTCTGGCAATTAAGGTTATAGTCGTTCTTCTCGTCAGTCAAAAAAAAAAAAAAAAAATTCTAACCTCAAAGTTTCCCTTTTTCCGCCTTCTCCTCTACACGTTATACAAATTTGGACTCCATTAGGACAGTTTACATAGGATGCACGAAAAGGACTTTGAGGATGAAAATGTGTTGTCCCGACTCCGAGTTGATTTTGAACAATCCGTTTCGACTTTCGAGTCTTGGAGGAAAAGTAATCGTGGATAATCCAAAAGTCCATGTTACCCCAGCCTCGTGTCATAAACTACTTGAAAGTTACATGTTATTTATATAATGGCACTCGCAGTTACGTGCACCTTGTGATGAAAGTTGAACATGAATTCTTTGGTGAGGGAGCGACGGGCGAAGCCTCTTCAAGGGAATGGATTGGAGCGGGCTGTCACTCTCCTCGAAGAAGGATCTCTTGCCGCGGCCGCACACTATTGCAGACATGGAGGACGGCCGCGGTCCTTTCTTGTTTCCTTCTTCCTGATCTCTTTGCTTCCACTCTCACGTGTCTACGCGACTTAAAAGCCTTTTCCGACGATCTCTGCTCTTCTCTGCTGTTGGGGTTTTTATAGAAGAACGGAAGGCCGCTAACTATGCGACGCAACGCACCGCCACGCATGACGTAACATCCGCCCTATTCCTTCCAATTCGCATGACGCACCTGACGCCTCGGCGATCTGGGTTTGGTTGCGGAGATTTTTAACTTAATTAATGGGCTGTGCTTATGCAGACCCCTTTTATATAATTCTTTTTATTTTTAATATTTTAATATTTCATGAAAATTTTATTTGATTTATTATATTCAACATCATTTCTATTATCACGAAATTTTTTTCTAATCTTAATACATATGAGCACTATTTAAAAATATACAAAATCAATGCAAAAAAATAGTTTAACTTTAAATATTAATTTTTAAAATTATATTTTTAAATTTTAAATTACCTAAAATATCACTAGTACGTAGATAAATAATGCTGTAAAATATTATCATACGTTACTATATATATAAATGAATCTAAGCAAGTTTTATAATCATACATAAATGTATATGATTTAGATAAAACTTACTCTCTTAGTTTTTTTATTGTTATGTATATATTACAGTTTATTTCAAATATTATAATGAAGTTGAAGGGAGAAAATAAGCTTTTGTCAAATCATTATGAAAATAAAGCTTTACCTAGCACCCGCATAATGGCGTTTGAAACCACGAAGGTGAAACCGTTGTTAAAGAATTCCGGTGCTTGGGCAATAGCCTAGTGTTCTTAATCTCTTATTTAAACAAATAATTTTAAATATAATAAATAAAAGGGAATGATCTTATTAACTTTGGTTAAGCAAATGTCCCACTTAACCCACTTTAAAAAATTCATCTACTACAACTTTTTTTATTTTTTCTTCATACATTTGTTTATTTCAATATATTTAACATAAAAACTAATTTTTACCATTTTTGGATATGCATATATTTTTTTAGATTTTTAAACATCTATATATATATATATATAGAGCTGTTCCGGTGCAGCGTCACTGCACCGGCACAGCGGTGCAGTGGGCCCAAAACGGGCCCCACATGATCATGAAATCATGATCTACTCCACCCATTGTATTTAGAAT
>JAXCLR010000105.1:4488818-4532086 GCA_035584095.1 Annona squamosa
AACACCTCAATCTTTAAAAATATAAAAAAAAGAGAAATAATCTTGTTAGCCTAGGTTGTTGCTAGCCTATCTTAAAAAATCCATTTATGATTTTTTTTTATTTTTTCTTCATACACTTGTTTAACTTAAGTTTATTTAACACGTAAACCAAATTTTACTATTTTTAAATGTGTAAAAAATATATATGCACATTCTAAAATGGTAAAACTTAATTTATATATTAAATATATTTAGATAAACAAGTGTACGAAAAAAAATTTCATAAACAAATTTTTTGAAGTGGGCCTCTTAGCCTGAGCTAATAGTATCATTTCTCTTTATATTAATCCATTAAATAATTAACATCTAACAATATGAAAATAATAAGTTAAGAAAATATTGTTTTTCTTAATACATTAATCATACACAGATTATAACATCCATTTTTAATAGGTTATGCACTATCACTCTTCGAACTCGTTCTCTTTTGAAGAGATGGGTCTGTAACTAACAATCCAATTTATAAACCAACAGCCAGTCACCTAGAAGCCTCAATGGAAACTCGCTTTGCATCTTGAAATGTTGCGTTTGGGACTTTCCGGCTCTCCTGCTTGAAGTCCTTTATCCGTCTATTCGCTGTCAGTTTGGGCTTAAAACAAGATTTATCCAAAGGGCTGTTCCAAGTAAATTAGTATGTGCCTCACTGAAAAGGAAAATGGAAGAAAGGTCAAGTCCGAATCTGCCACAGGTTTGGTAAACAATCTTTTTTAGTTGACGGGTCTACGGTGACAACAGGCGAAGGTCTGCCAATTTCTAAAACCCTACGCAATTTAACAGGTACCAGACACTGGAGGCGAACCCTGCGGTAAAAATACCACTTTCATCCAAAGCGATTGTCTAAGCCTGGAAGGCTAAAGAAATATTTTTTTTTTCAAAAAAAAAATAAATAAATAAAATTGAATGTATTTGTTCATATGACAAAAAGAATGCAGGCGATCTGCAAATAAATATGTATTTATATTACACTGAATTAATTAAAAATGAAAAGACCAAAAAAAAAAAAAAACTGCAGCAGATCTATCCTACCTACCTCTATAATCATTATCAACAACTTAACACAAATATAAGCTTCTTTCGTCAAAGCTGAACACCAACGATGCATCAGCCAGACAAAAATTAAAATTCTGGCTTGCGATTACAAATGCCATATTGCTCCGTGATATCGTTGCACCTTGTCATCCCATGACAATTAGCACTTACGATGCCAAAGCTTATGAATACAGTCCGCAGATAAATCAATCAAATGATAACATCTGAAGAATTTACGAATTATGATGCGAGCTTCAGTGCAAACCGGGTCTCCGGATCCCAACAAGATGTAACATGCTTAACCCAACCCGCTTCCTTCATAGCCCAAAACCCACCTTTTCTAATCACATCTTCATGGCCTCCAGCTGTCCTCAATTGTGGTGAAGCTGTTCAACTGGAGCAAAGAATAACCCACCTGATAAATCTGTGTCAATAAAATAGTGATTCCAGCCAGGCTGGTCAGAGTGACAAAATCTTCTAGACCGCAATTTCTTCCATATCAGTCTAAAAGCGGGGCTGCATCCATGCAAAGATGCACCAATTTGCGCTGGTACTGTCCAAAATATTCACCGACGGCAAGAACATCTTCGTGATCTGGATTTATGCCAGGCAGAACAAAAGACAGTTTCTCTCTGACCAATGGCTTTGATGATTCCCCTGAGTTTCTAGATTTTGACAGAAATTCAGCATTCATTTCATGGCAAGCAAGTAGAAACATTGCCGCTGTGTCTGGCTGTTGCGCATCCCGGAGTGCTGCAAGTGCCTCATGCAATGCACCAGCTGCAACAAACAAGACAAGGGCTCTGCACAATTTAGCAAACAAAGTCATTACTCACAAACGTAACATATAAGCAAAATCTTCACACACACACACACACACAGACACTCAAAAGAAAGTACTATCAGTCACCTCCAAATGTTATGCTCTGCATGGAGGACATGATCAGCCCATCTTTGTAACACCCTGCAAGGACCAACTCAAAATTTTCAGGACTGTACTACTATATAAAGCTCCCAAATGAAATGCAATGGATAAGTGGCCAATGGTTGTTGATTTACAATTCCATACCATGTACAAAAAATGGAAAAAAGATGATACTTTTTTTCTTGAAGGAGAATAAAGAACCAACCTTGCATAATCAGAACCACTCAAATGAGTTGCTGCAAGAGTTGCTGCATCGGTCCAGCACCCAGCATCTTGTAGCTGCATTGTGGAAATATCATCAAAAACCACAAAAAGACAGGAGAAATAAAGCATCTCCCAAGGCAGAATTCATATTATTTATTTTTCCTTGAAGTTCATCCATAAAAAGAAAAGGAATATTTGTCCACAGACTTTTTAAATCTAAGCATGGCACACTTTCAGAGCTTGCAAAATGCTTACATGAAAGTTTTTTACAGTACCCCTGGTCTGATCCAGCTAGCAAAATCTGAATTCCTAGTGTGGCCCGCTAAATTCCCTTCATTCATCTGGTCAAGATACTCTAGTACCTTACACACCCAAACTGAACTTTATAATGAAATTCCAAGTTAACACAAGCATCTAGCTCCTAATATAAAACACAGTCACCATCCGACATCAAATTCACACAATGACCACTTCGACAAATTCAAAGATATAATCAAATCATAGGTTGCTAGGAGTTTGAAACAGCAAAAAAGATGATCAACAATGAAATGGAGCACAATAGATGAACAACAGGAAGCCACCTGAGTGCTTTTTCCAAATAGAAACAGGACCATCTGAAAACCATTCAACAGACCATTCAAATCTTATACGGAAATTTACTCAAAACGTTTGTAAGCCCTTGACTATTGTCAATCTTTCAGCCTCTTAACCCTACACACCTGCTCAGGCTCCCAAAACAACAACATCATCACAATTTTGTCCCAAACTTATGTCTCAGCTGCTCGAGTCCTGTCACACACTACTATCTCAGCCCACTGCCCTTGGTTGCCTAGATGATTTCCGCCCATCTATTGTAGTTTGCACTATGAGGGAGCTAGACAAATTGCAAAGCTCAAATAATGAGCGACTGCCACAGTCATAGGGTGATCATCCTCTTCCATTCTGCCTGACAAGTTTCAAATTCTGATCATTCCTCCAAAAGACGTGTAGATGATAACACAAAAAGGAGAAAAATAGTTGCTATTTGTTTAGGTAAGGAAACATTATACAATTGAAGGGAATAAACATTACATGAACCATCTATTTATTTTCAGTGATTCATTTTCACCTCAACGAAAGCACCACCACTGACTATCTTTTCCAAAATCAAGTATGTCTTCCCCTCAGTTAATCCAGTCTTTTCCAACCAGAATATTCTTGTCTTTATTTCATTCTTCCATTTTCTGTATCCGACTACGATGCTTACACCATTTTCGCTCATGCTATCAGCAACTATTTGCAACAGCAAGGCAGTCAATAAATTAGCATTTCTCCTAATAACGACTAGAGTGCTCGGGTTGTTTGAGCATTCCTACACAGATGCACAAGCGCATAGTGCAAAAATCGCTCAATTATGGACAATAACAAAGGTCCAAACCATAGAGGTAGCAGAATATGTAGTCAGTAACCTATGTGACACTTTGGGAATCTAAAAATAAATATCCATTAGTCCATTATGAAAATAAAAGAAAATACAGCTAGCAGAAAGGATTGGTTTATCTCACCTGAGAACAAGCTTCTTGATACCTCCCAACAGCACATAGAAGATGTATTCCAGATAATGATTTGTCGGTCCTTACCATGTTGGCTGCAACAACCTAGAAGGATCATACAGTATTAGATAAGTAAACAGAGTCACCCATTTTAGTTCCACAAGTAGAGAAATCAGATCAACATTCCATCAATAACAAAAATAAAGCATGTTAAAACAAAAGAAAAAACATTACTAACCTTCACAGCAAGTTCATGCAAAGAGCTTGATACTGCAGAAGAAAGTGCAACTGCTCGGAGAGCATTGGGATAAAAATGAGAGCCCTCAGGAGGAGTAGAGAGTAGCAGCGTCACTGCAGCTTCAAGGTTCCCAACGGACACAAGCCTGATCAGCACAAGAATAACAGAGAGAAAATTAGTTATGTTAATAGCAAACTCAAGCCAGCTTGAACTACAATTGACCAATGAAGGACCTTCATTAAGGGTGTGTTTGGTAAAAAGTAAAAGTTGTCAAGTTAAAATTTTTCAATCTAAAACTTTTCACTCTCCACAACTACCCTATTTTTTAATCATTTCTTCACATTTTTCTATATAACTACCCTACTTTTCAATCATTTCTACGTAACTACCAACGCAACTAACCTATCTATTTCAACGTTATCCTATTTATTCCTCATCATTACTCCTATCATACCACATCATTTGATAACGTCTACTCTCTACAACTTTTCATCAAAAGTTTTATCCATTCCCAAACACACCCTAAATAGGAAATAACACTCAGTCCACTGCATACATGAGACGCTTATGCTCGAGAAGGCACAAAGATGCATGCAACTAAGCACCTTACGAAGGAAATTGGTTGAGTACAGCTTAGGCTGTAAAAGCAGAAGGCACTAGTTCTCCAATTCCTATCCATTCGACATTTCCTCCAAACAAAGACCTTTACCTTGAAGGCAACTTGGGCAAATTGAATGAATGTTCAACAAGTTGTCAGGGACTAAGAAAAACCAACAATTTCAGACTTCAGCCTCACATTTTAGAGCAACCATATACAGAAGCATAAACTTTAATCTTTTGATTTACTAGAATTTGATTAATCATCTGCAAGTGGTAATTTACTAGAATTTGAAACCATGATCCAGACAACAAGATGTTCCAGAAGCATGTATGACGGACAATACAGTCAGCATCAAAGATGAGACATTGGAAAGACTTCCAAACGTATACTGCAAGTCCTTCAACTTTGAAAATCATCAAACAATATATCCAGGAGAATTGGTTGCAGATCATCAAAATAAATAAATGGAAACAAAAATAAAAACCTTAAACCTATTAGAATGTTCTTAGAAGCATTGGTTGCAGATCATCAAAATAAACAAATGAGAAAAAAAACAAAAAAAACCCTATTAGATTGTTTTTAATTCAACAATTCCAAAGAAGCAAGCAACAAGAATTATCACCTTTGCACTGTTATAAGCAAGTCAAACAGAAAGGAAAATATTGACAGTCTGACTCACTCATGCACACGCTTCTGGATTGCCTCTTCTCCATCCAGTTTTTCATGCCAGGGAATTCGTTCGCTGGCACTTTCCCACAAATCATCTTGTTCAAAAGCCATTAATTTGAGTCCCCCCTGAATCTGACAGCCAGATAATATTTGTCATTAGCAGAATGCACAAGGCCCGAAAAATAAACTAGGAATTTGTGGTGTTCATGTCCTGAAACTTGTGACTGAAGTATTATATGCCGCTTCGATTGATAACATGGTCTGTAGCATGTGATGTAAGAACTTGAGAAGATGCTACTAGGCTACAATCCAAAGAGAAATGAACATGGAGTTCCCTCATGTCATAAACCCAAATCCAATGAATAGGTTCAGGTGTGTCCAATGCTAAAGGTCATAAAAAAGGAACCAAAACTTGCTAATCAAAAGGCAACAACTTACCTTGTCATCCCTCTTCCCCATCCCTGGAATTGATTCTCTCATCAACGTCTTCCTATTTGGTGGAGACATGCCCATTCCCCCAAGTTCAGGAATTGACGCTGATGATAAAGGAGATCTGTGAGCAGTCTTGTTAGATGGTTTATCCATCAGATGGTAAAGAGCACGGGGCAACTGCAACCAGAAAAGAGCTTCCGATGATTCTCCAAAAATGGCAGCAGCAAAGGCAAACCTCGCTGCTGAACCTTTGCCAACTATAGAAGCATACAGCTCCGCTTTATTGCTGTCAAGTATGCAACCTTGCAAGATAAACAATAGGCTCCATGGGAACATCCATAAGAACAACAAAAGGGAGTTCTACAGGAAAAGCCAACAATTGTTGGAAAGAAGTTATTGACAGCATACCTTCTCTTCGGTATGGTTCCAACACCTTTAGAAGCAGTTCTGGGACCACAGAATCACCAAGTGTCGGAAGCCTTGAATCAATCATGTAGCCACGCAGGTCTCCAGAAGATAGGGAAGAATTCTCTCCAAGAGATTTATCTGCTGTTGTGCTGCATATATTAAACCAAGAGGGCTTCACCCCCAATTGCAAGATCATCCGCAAAGCCTGAGAAAGAGATACAGGGCATAGTAAGACATTCTATCAAATTATCAGTTTGGAAAACCTTATTACTTTCCAATGCAGAAATTGCAAAAAAGGGGATGACGGTAAAGGATGCGATGTGAACTTTATGCTGCACTCTGCATCACATTTAGCAAATAACAAGGTTTTGCCAGTTTACAATAGTCGAAGAGAACTGCGAAGGAAAAATGTGTGAACTTGAAAGAACAGATCATGGATCCAAATATTGGCCGATATGCCCTCATATCAGCTGTATCATATCCATATCGGTCATCTCTGATACTGACTACATGGGTATTTCAGGCCCTAAGGTTTTAAAAATTGGGTGTGGCAGCTGATACAGGGGGCATACTAATACGAGGGCATATCAACCAGATGAACATAAATAGGACAAGTTACATTTTTTTCAACTCATTTGCATGTATTTTCGTTTCCAAACCTCTTTTCCCTTCCTCTATTTACTTTCAATGCCTAACCTACTAGAAAAACAAATTAAAACATTCTTTTTTGTGCGATTTTGTTTATTTCCAAAATTGACCCACACCGTCTAGGTAAAGAAACATTGATTAAAACCATCCCAAAATCCTCGTTTAATTAGAGATTAGAGGTATATAGCAACTTGGGGGCACTTCAATTATTGTAGAGTTGAAAATCTAGGGAAAACACATTTATTGTGCTAGAATTTAATATCTACGAAGAAGAACATTTTTAGGGAAAGTTACAAAAGAACATTAGTCTTCGAACTTCAGACTTATGAATAAAATGATGCTAGATTTGTGTTTTGGGTTTATTTATTCATTCTTAAATTTTTATTCTGAATTTTTTTAAAAAAAAAAAAAAAACAATTCGATTTTTGGGAATGTTGGGTTAAATTGTTTACAACATTTTTCTTTATGTTTCCATATTTCTCAAAAGGATTTTCATAATATTTTATATAATTTAGAAAATTTCTGCTTTAGATATTAAAAATAACTATCTTTTTCATTTTTCTATTGCATGCTATAAGCCTACATGATAATGCAGTCTTATAAAATATCCTAAAACATTTTCATGATATTTTTTGGATTTATACTTGAGACTTGGGTAGTTATGAACTAAATACCTTATCACTTATAATACAGAATGATTTTGCTAATACAATTAAAAGCTATAAGCATTTTACTTAATATTCTAATCAATAGTTTATATGTGACGGTCATTAGTCATACACAGCCAATCAGCTATTTAGGCAGAAAATGGCTGATACACCATAATTTATATAGGAAAATGTAAAATAACTATATATTCTTTCATTTTTCTGAAAATTTTGGATTTTTTAGTTTTTTGGCTTTAAAAAAAAAAAAAAATCTAATACGAGCCAATACATTCTAATACCGATACCATACGGTCATATCGTATGGGTTTAGAGGGGCCAAATATGCCCGTCGATGTTGATATTCATAACCATGGGACAGATAAACACAAGCATGAGCTTGCAATAGTTCCAACAATACTTGTTTCAAATGGAAACTATCCCTATACCCAAAAAAAAAAAAAACATTACAAAGAGTGTGTTTGGTAAGTGGGAAAAAAAATGGAGAAAAGCTTATAGGTGGAAAAGTTTAGAAAAAATTGAGAATCTGATATAGAGGGTAATGATTAGGAGTAAACGGAATAAAGTTAAAATAGCTAAAGGTGCTTACATGGAAAGATGTGAAAAATGATTGGAAAGTGAGGTAGTTGTATAAAAAAGTTGTCTAGAAAAATGTGTGGAAAAGTTCGAGTTTTTTTTTTTTTTTCCTTTTCCATTTCCAAACATGACCCAAAGTATATGTTCGTTACTCTTTATATCTTTCTTTATTTCTCTATCCCTCTCTTTGATGGAAAATACCAGAAGTTCCATCTATTCATTATGACGGTGCTCCAACATAAATTCCAGATGGTTATGTATTATGGCGAATGCCAATTAGCAAAAGATGCACTCTGGTACTCTTCCAGAAAGTTTCGAAATGGAATCACTCATCCATTGCTAAACAAGTACATTACTTGCAAACTCACTATATAGGATATCTTTTGTCGATACTCAGAAAATCCACTAGAGTTATCAGTTACAAATAAAAACAAGGCATGACATGAGATGTACCAGTCTCTAGTGTTTCCAGTAATAAGACTCACATACACAGGTTAGAACTAGGAGTCAAGGACAACATCTTCCAGGAATAAGCAGAACTGAAAGATGAATGTTGAGGTGAGCAGTCGCGGATGAGGAAAGACAGAGGTACCACAAACAGAAAGTTTGATTCAAGTTAACAGAATTGCATGAAAGTAACTAGACTTAGTGATAACTTTGGTCGTACAATAAAGATGAAGAGTTACACAAGTTGAACATGAACTGGTACAAATTGAAAACACTGATCATCCAGGAAGTATGCATAGATAATGGAGACAAAAAATAAAATAAAATAAAATAAATAAATAAAAATCTTTTTTATATGTTAAAAGCCACAAAAAATTGAGTATGCCTTTATTGGGAATATGGACTTTAAGATAACCAAAAAAGTGAAACATGATGGGTAGTCATGGCTTTCCATAATCACAGCACTCTGGAGAATCATTTTCAAGACTAAAAAGTGAGGGGGAGATGAGAAAGAGAAACTATGGCAAAAAGAACAATTGTAAATTGACCCCTTTTTCGCATATAACATACATTTCTAAACCAGAAAAATAGATAACATCTTGATGTCCAAATGGATCATGAATTCACCATCATTAAAAGGAAAAAAAAAAAAAAAAACTTCAAAAGCAATCCACAATATTACATGCATCCTGTTCTGGGTATAGACCTAAAATCTCATAAATTTGAGGTGAACTGCTGTTATTCAGTAACATTGAGTAATACAATAACAAAAAGAAGATAGAGACATTACCAACGCATGTGCTGTTGGAAGCAAAATAGGTAAGCACAGTGGCAATGGCCGGAATCTCTCTTTAACAGATCTTGATTTGGATCTAAATGGAATCTTGGAGTCAAAGCTGCATAACATGGAACACAACATTAGGACCGAAAAAAAGGTTGAACCATCTTAAACTATGGTCAAAAACATTTTATGTACAAGAAATGGAAAGCATTAGAACTGTTTGAGAACAATGACTAGATCAAATATTTACACAAAGTAATTTAAGTAGGCAACCTACTGCAAGACATGCAATTGAGAATTAAGGCAAAGCTGATATCATATTCTCATGCTTATAGTTATGCCAGCAAATTAAAAGCTTGATATTAGCACAGCTACAATATGAAAAAAAACTCTTCAAACTGTTGTATCAGGAAATTCCTTTTCGAAAGGACTTGGCACAAAATCTACAACAAAAGGGAACCAATATCTATGGGTAGTTCTACTAAAAGGACCATCATGCAATCAGAATCAGATTGAACAGATGAGATCATTTTGTAGAGGATAAAAACCTATTTTTCAAAAAAATCTTAAATGATTAAGCTAATATTCATAAATGAAATTACATACATGTTCACCTCAATAAGGCGAAAGCTACTATCAGCGCCAGCAACGCATAATACCAGTGGTTCAAATTTGTCTGTTCGCAAAGGCAACCAATCAAGCTCCAGCACAAGGGTTCCAGGAGATTGAGGTTGTAAGAGAGCATTGGCTAATGGATCCTGCGTATCCTGCAATAAGAAAATAGGAGAAATTTGGCATTTATCTACTAGCAAGTTTCATATAGATCTTTTTGGAAGATGACTAAAAACAACACAAATGGCAGATACCCTTTTACACTTTGGAAGACCACTTACCTTATTTCCAAATTTCTGACTACAAAAACCACTATATTTTTGCAGAAATCTTTCTAACCCTAAGAAAGTAAGAGAATCTCTCTTCTTCTTTTTTTTGGTGGGCAAGAGAACCTTTTGGTTGACTACATTCAGATAAGAACTCCTTTTCATAAATTTTGCAAATATCAACAAGGTTAAGATCAGCACAAGGACTTTTTGTGAATGTTGGTATATAAATGAGAGGTTTATAAATCCAAGAAAGATATACACAACCAAAATCAATATCAATCATCCTTTACCAAGTTGATATGCCATATCAACACTACTTTTACGATCACCCAGAGCGTGTACAAACTTTTGTCTGCATATTTGTGTGCACATACATATATATATAGGTGGCTCAAAATGGGCCCCATGTGCACTAAAATGTATTGATATTTTATAAAATCATTTATTCATGTATAAATTATATCTTAGATAGTTTACATGTTGAAAAAACAACTTAAAAATCATTATTTACATCAAACTATTTTATTACGTTGATTGGTACCATTTTCAAATAGGCCCATATACATATCCAATTTCGATGAAAATTTGTATGGTAACAAAAGAAACAATTCTAAATACAATGGATAGAGTATATTATCATTTTATGATCATGTGAGGCCCATTTTGAGCCAACTACACCGTAACTTATGGTGCAGTTGGCTCCACTATAATATTTTCTTATATGTATCATATCTGAGGAATAAAGCTCTACACATCCCAAAAGCTTCACTGAAAAATCAGATGAAGTGTCTGTGTAATGATTCCTCCACAGCCAGAAGATACTACACACATAGGGGTGGGTGAACCTCACTCTGTATCTCCCCATCTCTTGTTTACTATTCATAACAATCAAAAATAAATTTGAAACTAAATTTCTTTCTTTATCCAAGAAAAATACAATTCTTTTTGCTTGCAACAAGTGTAAATTTTAACACAAAATCAAACGATTTATAATCAGATACTCAAATGTCCAATAGACCAACCAAAAAATAAAAATATGTCAAGAAGAAAAGCATTTCCAGCAGTGATTTTCCCTGCCTACTTACAAGATCAAAGATCGAAAAGGTATTATCATAAAAGAGAACAGCGATACGCCCTCTGCTAGAGTCCCCAGGAACAACAGGAGAGAACTTGATTCTCCTTATTCCTTCTTTATGAGTATTAAATGATGACGAAAGTCCTGTAGTCACATCCCACCAACGTATATTCCCTGATCTGTCCCCCATGACCTGATATGATACATTAATATCAGGCATGAATATCATATCAGCAATAACAATACTTTGGGAAAAATTCAACAGAAAAGAAGACGGTTTCAGAAATTCTAATACATACTACATGTGGAAGGCGGTATGCCATAGCAGTAACTAAGCCATCCGATGAAACAAACGACGAAGAGGGCCATTTTGGCCTGTAGATCAAGACCAATATGTATAAGGCAATTAGACCAATTATCCCCAATGAGACCAGAAATATATGAAGAAAGTAGAAACTGATAGATTTCATAAGTTACAAATTGTGAGGTCTGAATTTGATTCATAAATTCAAGTAAAATATATTACAAGTAATCCCCCAAATCAACATCAAGCTTGCTTGTTATTTTGCAAGAAGAAACCATGCTAATGCCTCAATTTAATAAAACCATTCTAGCTCTACAAATCCCTGATGCCTTTGACATATCTCAATTCTCAAAGATACAAAAATAGATCAATTTGCAATATCAGAAAGTACCAATACATCACTAAAAGAGATTCACAATGTCTTTAAGAGAGAGAAAACATAAAGTTGACTCCATCCAAACCTATTTCATCAAGATTGAAAACATGACTCTCAACTCATCGTGACCAGCAAAATATAGAGAAAGTAGAAATTGAAACAGATTTTCATACTGTAAGGCTTCGATTTGGTTCATAAATTCAAGTAAAATGCATTACAAATAATCCCCCAGATCAATGTCAAGCTTGCCTGTTATTTGGCAAGAAGAAGGCTAATATAGAAAGTATCATTAAAAGAGATTCAATACGTCTCTATGAGAAAAAAATATGAAGTTAACTCCATCCAAATCCATTTCATTGGATTGAAAACATATGACTCTCAACTCATCATTTTGCAGCATTCATGTAACAATCAGACTCCATTTGCAAATAGGGAAAATGCTGAAAAATTTCTCGACTTTTCTCCACCCATAATTTGATATATGAACTACTAAGGGGTGTTCATGGCCAGGGTCAACCTACTCATTCAAACTGTTTATAAAGGGATTTGGATTAGAATTATTGAATAAATGGTTTATGACCCGTCAACCTGTTCAATCATTTAATTAAATAAACAGATTATAACTGAGATTTTATAACTCGTCAATTCGTTTAATAACTCATTTAATACATTTAACCCATTCAACCCATTTAACTCATTAAAGTATAATACATATATTCAAATAAATGTAAACCCTTTGTTTATTTTATCTCGTTAAGTCTTCCTCCCACTACTTAATTTCCATTTTCCACTGCTACCTTAATGTCGTTATCTTGTTATTGTTCTATTTTCATTTTTCATTACTCCAGAAATACCCTCTCACCTCTTCCTGCAAGATCATCGTTCGTCGGAGTCTAAGCCTTCAGGTCGTCGGTTATACAACCCATTAACAACATGTCAACTTGTTAATTAAATGGTAGTAAATGAGTTATGGTTAAAATTTTTTAAATAGGTTGATAAGCGGATCAGGATTGAGATTTTTTAAATAAGGACTAGGATTAAGCGCTGACCCTTCCAACCTGATCTGTTAACACCCCTAGAACTACCTAATTATTACCCAATAGAGGAATGATCCTATTAACCCAGGCTGGTTATTTGAGGTGGGATGAGTGAGACATTTGTTTAGCAAGGACTAACGGGATCACTCCTTTACCCAATATTATTACCAGACCAGGGTCAAACGATTGTCCAGCCAGTGGCATGATTGGCCCCTGGTCGAACTGGCTAGTAACAGACTAGTCGAACCAGCCAATCCGGTTTTGATAACACTACTATTACCCATATCTACAATCATTATTCTTCATCTTTTCAAAGAAAAGTCCAGTTATATTGTCTTTGTTCACCTTTTTTTTAATTTTTACCTTCCATAACATTCCCCCCCCCCCCCCCCAAAAAAAAAAAAACCCACTTTCCATATTTCATTTTTCCCCCACCTCTTTTCCCAACTCCCAAGAATAATGTGCACATTCATGTAATACTGTGAGAACTTCTCTTAAGGATTTTTATCCTTTTTAAATGAATTATTTACAATAGATCTTTATCTCAAATAATCAACACATCTATGCATTCACCTATTTCTTAGAATCATTTCTAATATTAGCATTATTAGGCAAAGAATAGGAACCTTCTCTCCAACAGGTCTTTCTATACCTATCTCTAATGAAATGACACGGCAAAACAATTTTGTAATACTTTTTACTGTGGCCAAGTGCAAGATTCAACTCAAATGCATTTTGAAACTTTTTTTCTTTCTATTCCCAAACCAGTCTCATTCTGTTCTATTGTTTCAACGGCAAAAGAATCTCAAAAGCTTTCAGCAATGGTTGCCTAAAGATAACAGAACATAGGGCACACGTTCGCAATGTCTAGAAAGAAATACAAGTGCACCAGTACAGGTATTATGCAAAGCACAGATCTCAGTTGCATTCAGATATAGCAGTGGAATTCAGACAATACCAATATATGAAAGAAATCACTCCTGATTTCTGTAATGAAAAGAGGAGGAGGAGGGTGGGTGGGTGTTGTTGGGGGGTGTGGGGGAAGAGAAAACAACCTGAAGTCTCGGATCCTTCGCCCATGCACCTCAAAGACTCCTAAAGCACCATTGACTAATGCAAATGCAAAACTTTCAGACGTGTCCTCCGCAGATCCTTCAAAGCTTGTTGTTTCTGTAAAATGCAAATGCTTATTGAAGGATACTTTTCTTTTTTGCTGGATGATCCACATACACTTTCGGAAATTAAAGGTGAAAGAATTTTGCGTCGCATGCAAGTGATCCAAATAAATCTTGACAAAAAACAAAAAATTCCAGAAGACAGAAGCTCTTACTAGAATCCGCAGATTCGTTTGTAGGGGAGGCCTCTACAGGACTATGATCTCTGGAAAAGGACTGTTTAGATGGCCCATTTTGAACTGGTCGTGGTGCAGCCGGAAGCGTCCATTCCAATACTGTGAATGGAAGGGCTAATGACCTAAGCTACACAGGTAAAATAAAGGAACATAAATATAAAAGAAACCAATGGTAAATATACCCCGAAGTAACCAGATTCGAATAAGTTTCCAAAAGAAATGATGCAGCAAGCTCAAATCTATGAATGCATGTCCGTAATTGTTTGGTAGAACATACATTCAACTAGGACTAAAATAACATATATGCCATCCAGCTAGTTCAACAGAATTGAGACTCACAACCGTGTGATACCCCAAAAACAACTGCCCCAAGATATGAACAAACCAGACTAAAATGAAAACAGGACAGCCACAAAAACTAAATGGATGAATAAATGGTTGCATTAACCTAAATCTTGAGCATCAAGTCCAAGGACACATATCAGATGCAATGACAGAATGAAATGTCTCAATGCCCAATGACGCATCAGCGCTTGTTATTTCAAAAATATCAGTAATATTATCATGACAACATCACTAGAGGGGAATTTATCGCTGATATTATCAGAAGTTTAAAGACCATCCATCCCTACCAATCACCTCGAAGTTCACTAATCTTCTTTTGAAGCATCATTTCCAATTAAAAGCCACGTTTACCCAATTTCTAGGTGAATCATCTGGATGTTACATTATCCTACTTAAAATGCATAAATGATTATAATTAAGGGTGTGTTTGGCAATCGATATAACATGTCAACTTAACTTTTCAATCTAAAACTTTTCACGCTTCATAATTACTATATTTTTTAATTATTTTTTTACATTTTCCTATACAACTACCCTACTTTTCAATCATTTCTACACAATTACATATACAATTAACCTTTCTATTTTAACTTTATCCTCTTTACTCCTCATCATTACCCCTATCATATCACATCATTTAACAACTTTTACTTTCCAAAACTTTTCACCAAAAGTTTTATACATTACCAAACACACCCTAATTGTAAATGTGCAGGAAAACAAATCAAATGAGATGAAAAATACAGGACTGAATATGATTACCATAATTGGATTCTTTGTCATAGCCCACACTTCCACTGGAGCATCACGGAACAGAATCAGGAGATACCTGCAAATATATGCAAGTCTAGTGACAAGGTGACAAAAAGAAGACATGTTCAAACAAAGAAGACAAATGACTCTTAACACAATTACTCACCTCCACAAAACAAATCAAACACTGAACAAACCAAAATGATTTCATAAAAAATACAAAAATAGCGCAAATAAACATTGTCTCGCAATCAAAACTTCAATGTTTTTGAATTGAAAGATGGGAGTTACTTCCTTTGCAACTAAGAGCTTTCCACAACTAAAACTGTAAAAGGCTTTATAGAAAATTATCAAAGACCAAGTGAAAAAACCACCAGGAGAATCAAAGTCTTGGAGAACAAGTAAACCCCTTGGTAGATCAATGACTTAAATGACAAGTCCAAACCTGTAGTTTTTCAAGGAGATTCACAATATTTATGAAAATATATGCAGGGAATACTTAAAGAGAGATGATCTAAATCAGGAAAGAAACTCAACAGAATGACAGATAAATTACCCAAAAGCAACAAAATCAAAGTGGAATCATGCAAAGTATGATGTTGATCAAAATGGATACAAATATTCATCCAAGAAAGGGAATCCGTGTTTATCCTTCTCAAAATACAACTGCCCCAAAGGATCACATAAAGTATATTGCAAGTGCCTCTTCGTCATGATATCAACATCATGATTCATGACAGCACCAGTTGCAGCCTCTCAAAATCATTTCCTATCATCTTCTAGTCACACATGTACTGTGTATGGAGTCCTTTCCACAGTAAATACTAGAAATTCATTTGTGAAAAACAAAAACCCCAGATATTTTATCCCTTCATTCTATAAAGAATACTGTAACATGGAACACAAGCACCTTATGACGTTCAAAAACACGAAATTTTCACCAAATATTAGATGGGATTACCTATACACAAGATAGATAGATGCTAAGAATATAACATAACATGAAACATGTGTTCTGTATTATCAACCTTCCAGATGAAGAAGCTCTTAAAGCTCTTATTGGAGCACGCTCTGGCTTTTGCAGGACCCGAAATGTCCGATTAAGGCCACTTCTAAGACAGGTTACAACTAGTCTATTAGTATAACCACCCACTTTGTCATTTGCCTGATTCACAAAGATTTTATTAAATCTCACCATCAGAAAGACGTAAATAGATATGTGGTCTGGGAAGTAAATTGAAAGGCACGTGAAATCATGTCCCATTCATGGGAAGCAATCATAGGAACAATTATAAAAACACTAAGTTGATGCGAAAAATGGAATTTAAGGGGCAGCAAATAACAGCAACGATGCCTTTGGTACTAGTCAGTACCACTGCCTTCATGTAACAATCTACAACGGTAGTAATAGTCTAGTTCTTATGATAGAATTTGCATGGGAATTCACTAGTAACAAGTTTTGAAGAATGCCAATATCCAATGAAAATTTTCAGGGTAGCTCATACTATGAGAGAAGTTAATAAAAACAACAAAACAACAATAACAATGACGATGATGGAAATAAGGATGGGAAGTAGCTAGTATTTACTAACAATAACTCACTTAGCAGTAAAAGTATAGCACAAGGAATGTTCTCCCTGTATAAACTAGGCAAGGTTAGCCAATCATGGAATGAATTTTACTAATATGATGTGGCAAACTCATCCATTCAGATGCCCCGACAGTGAAATGCATGAATAAAATAGGTTGGATGTTTAGCACTCTGAATCAACTAGCATTATATGTTATTTCTGAGAGATTTACCCCTACTTTGCACTATCTTGTGTCCTTCAGTGATATTTCTATCATGCATTCAAAGTAAAGCACAGCACCACAAGGATTGCGCTATATTAGTAAACAACAAGAAAAGATTGATAGGTTAGTGCCCTAGTAAATAAAATAGTCATGAGCTAATGCATCCACCTGAACATATGAAAATGACACAAGCCGAGAATTTCCAAGCCATCGTAATCCTCGAATAACACTACTGTGAACAGAAAAGCTTGCTGCAACTGCATTTGCAGAAACATCAATGATATCAATAGTGCCGCTTTGTGTTCCTAGTGCAACAAGGGGAACTGCTGCTGCAGGATTATTTCCCCCACCTTCATACAAAGTCAATACCTTGAGTTAGCATATGGAGAAATCTAATTAACAATTTATTGCATTTTAAGTCCACAAATTCATTAGACCAACAAGACAAAAATAGAACAACAAATGAACAATGGAATGAGGACTCACGAGCCAAAGTAGCAGTTAAAGATGGAGAGGGAACAGCTAACATGGTCACAGTCGAAGAGAGGAGATGAAGTTGGCCAACCAAGCTGATCTGCGCAGTAATACAACATTAGCTGATACCCCCAAAAAAGCTACAAACTTATGAACACAATAAGAGAGTAAAACTCCAAATTGCAACACTATCCAACAAATAAAATTACAACCAATGGCTAACGTGGTGTGAACATGGAGTACACAAGCTCACAAGTACATTAAATAATTCTTAAAGAACTAATAGCACTAATCAAGAGATGTTATCTGGTGCACCCGGGTGCAAAAACATATTTTTTTAATTTTTTTGAAAAAATTTTCTACAACTGTACAGGTTTGTAAATTTTTTTTGAATTTTTTTAAAATCGGCAGCATTTTCAAGAATTAGTTTTTTTAAAAAAAAAAATTTACCAATTTTGAATTACGAAAATGCCACTAATTTTTTAAAATCCAAAAAAAATATAAAAATTTCCAAAAATAATAAAACTTGATACATGAGTTAAATAAACTTAGATTAACATTTCCATTAAAAATTCTAAAAAAATTCTAAAAAATGAGATTTTACACTTAGGTGCATGGAATCAAATACCACAAATCAATTAGAGAGCATGATCAGCAGTTCCTAATGTGTAAGACCAATTAATTAATTGGTAAAAATATGTATGTGTTACAAGTCGCTCTAGCTTAGGTAGAGCAAATAGACAGACAAGATAAGCCTGAACAGAAGCAAACTCATAGCAGTAATTTGTATGGCTGCAAGAAAGCGTGGAGAGAAACTTTTGAAAAGCAGTGCTACTGAAGGTTCCATTTCAGCATACTTCCGTCTGCTCTCTCCTTCTCATGACTGCTTTTTTGGAAAGGAGTGAAGGTTCCATTTCAGAACCTTAACATTCTCGAAGGTCAACATTAGCTAAGTCTCGGAAAAAGAACAAAGGGGGTTAGATTATTCAAGTTGTTCACAGGAAAGGGGATGCCAAATACATGAGGGCCCAGCCAACATGGGATCTAGCAGCGGATGAGCTATACACCATACCTCCATTTTCTAGGGAACCTATTCCAGATCCCAAAAGGACACAAGTGAAGTGCCCTGTCATATCAAGTAATGGCCCTCAAACATTCATGCATGCTAGCTTCAAAGTAGTCTGATTCTAACAAATATGTTGCCAACTCAAAACCAGAGGCACAACATCATATGATCCAATCCCATAATTAAAACCAGTCCCAGAAAAGTAAAACTAGGTAGATTGCCGTGCATTAAAACTAGGTAGATCGCCATGCATAACCAAGAAGAAGTGCAAAAAACTTAGGGTTAAGGTTGTGACGATTTCAAGGAATCTAGAAGGAGAAAAGAAAGCTCCAATGCTCTGGCTAAAAGGAAAAATATTTGAAATGTGTGGTTTAACTGATAATGTGGTCCTTGCTAGAGTAGAACGGCAAAAGCTTTTCCAGAGTCCCCTGAGTATTTAGAACATAGCTTAATTGAAAGGAAAAATCCAATTGCCTGCCAGATCTCCAATCATCCCAAAATAGTTTCAGATGCAAGTATTCTGTGTGATTATTTGTTTGTTTTGCAACAAGAATTTCATCCCAACTGTTCCTTTTTCCAAGAAAACCCAGGCAGTCAAAATTAAATTTGATGCCATCAACCCACTTAAAGGGCTTAACACAGAAATGCCAGCTGTCATTCTATAGTTTCCAGCAACTAGAAATCCATGCTACAATGGCATCATGGAGGATTTCATCGTGCATCTCAAATGAAAAGGGAAAACAACAGCAAGGAAGAGCCAGTGCCAGTAATATGTGATAATGGTGTCTGAGAGTTCAATTTAACAACCTTCAAAGAAAACTCTGACTTCGCAAAGGGTGGCCTTGATGAATGACTGTTGTTATGGCCCAAAGGGTCTGATTCTTCGACAAAATTATGTACAGATTCATTGAACAAAGCATCTTCTGATGGACCATCCATCTCTGGACCATTTTCTTCAGAAACAACCATAAGCACGTTCAAATCAGACAGACTCTTCGGATGACTTCTGGCCTCTTCAGCAGCAACAAGCCAATTCCATATCTTTCCATCATCAGAAATGGATATCAAATATGTCTCTGAAACAATGGGTGCTTCATTGACAGAATCTGTGGTAGCATAATTAACAACATATGGAGATGAAGTATGGGGTACATCTGAATAACGCCTGCTAACAGTTTGAAGAACAGATTCTGATTGAGATTGGATGACAGCAAGAACAGTAGGAGAAGGTACAGTAGTCCCAATTGATGGTATTAACTCTTCTGCTGTACACAGCATAAGCACCTGTTCTCCTCTGCAATAACAAGCCAATGAGTGCCTTCCCAAGCATCCCAAAACAATGATGCAGTTTCAGCAATGCAGTTTCAGCAGAATTTATATGCAAAAAGGGAATCCAGAATAAGCTAAAGTAGCGAAAACACACTGAAACAACCAAAATACAATTATTCCTGTGTGTCTCTATGAATAGCACCAAAATGCTGGCCTTTTGCTGATTTGCCCTTACAAAGTAAAAAAGTATTTGTTGTCTCCAAGTTGCATATCTTGATGCTAGACACCTGCCACCTGTTGTCTACGTGTTGATTTAAGGTTTAACCCTATAGACAATTGCTAATACTATGACAACTGGATGAAGATTTGTCCAGAAAATGTACCAGGTGGAACCTTCCATTGGATTCAAAAGGCATTTGTGAAGGTTGAGGATTTTTCCAAACGAGTCCCTCCATCTTCTTCCTATAGAATATTTGAACATCAAGGTTTACCCAAAATCTATCATTTTCCATTCATTAGCTCTTAAGACAAATAGTCCTTGCAAATAACTTCACAAACCACATTGAATAAGCCCTGTCAAACTCAGTTCAGGAGAAACAACACCTGTAATTGCATATCCATAAGGGTCAGGTGGCAGATAATTTTCAATTACTTACGTCATCTCCCCCATCAACCAATTGCGCACCGTATAATCTATTGATTTTTTTATCCTTTTCCCTTTTTCCTCATGTGACAGGATGTACGTAAAGGTTGGTATAGACTACAGCAGGAGTCATTCATTGGGTTTCTAAGAACTCATCCAAGGAAAAAAAAAAAAATTCCTCCAATGTTTCCAATATCTCTTACTTTCTTTAATCATGAGAGCAAATGCTGCTAATGCCATTCCTACTTTATTTTGATCATTACATCCTATCCGTTTTTAATTTATTCACTTTATAGTTGACATATCCCTATTTAGATAACATCAATTTTATTTTAGTCAACATCATTCCATATATCAACTGCATATGGAACTATTAATGACAAATTTTGAAACCATACTGAACTAATGGGATTTAAAAAGTAAATAACCTACTTGGAGGATAAATCATGGTAAAATGGAAGGTGTTCATTCAAGAGTAGTTTGGATCATTACGAAATAACTAGACGGAAAAGCTAATTACAGATTGACTGACACATGGCAAGTTGCTGGAACACTTCTGAACAAAGTACTGCTCAAAGTGTTTTATAAAAATCCTACCAAATGACGGTTAGATTTCCTCCGACCTACCTGCGCATGTGTGATCGAATCCAGCATTCTAATCGCTCTTGTAATAATTGTCCACTTATGATGATCAAATTCCCAAATAGGAGAAGCAATGTTGCTTGCGTATCCAACATCCTTGTTGCAGTCATCTGTTTTCTGCGAGCAACTATCGTACAATTTGCTTGAATATGCAGTAATCGTTGAGATTGGATTATCATAATCTTCAGATGCAGATCGATCATTACCACGATCCATTCTCCAGCCTTTAGTCACAAGGTATGCATACCAAATGTTTGGTTGGGGATATGCAAATATAGGACTCACCAAACATATTTCTTAAGCTGATTATTGGATCTTTTTGTCGTTCTTTTCCTTTTTGTTTCAGAAATGAGGAAATGATATTTGGACCGCTTATTTCTTACTAGATCTCCATCCTGCCATTTACCCATAATTAGGATTTATAGGAAGGTCATGCCAAACTGCATGCCCCAGTTGCAAAATGAACGAGTGATAAAAAGCTAGCAACTAGTGAATATGCATTCAGCAATATCATAAGAAATGCATGAGCATCCTTCTTAGAACAACCCAACAGTTGCAACGGTTACAAGAACCGATATCAAAAAATTAAAGAACTGTCATGCAGTGAGCAGGTAAGCACTACTGCGCAGGTGATTGAATAAAGAAGACAAGGGTTTAGACCGCCTTACTCTTTCCTTCTCCAGGCAGTCAGCTTCCCGTCCAGATGAGCACAGTAGATGAGGTGGTTGTCCAGATCTGCCATAACATCCATGAACTTGCTGCAACCCCGCGGCAAAGAGGTCGAATAAAGGACCGCCCCGTATTCCAGATCGAATACAATCAGCTCCTTTGGGAATGTAACAAATACGATGTACCTCGAGAGATGCGAGAATGCCAACTTCACGAAGAATGTCGGGAATGCTGCCAGGGCAGGAGAAGATGCAGCTGCATTCGCCTCTCTCTCAATCCTCTGCAACTCTGAGCTGTAGTCGGCAGCAGGGATCTGGTGCTCATGAATAGCAATATCTTCGTCGCCTCCATCGCCGAGGATTTTAATAGATAGTAAGAAACCTCTAAGCCCGAGAGCGCAGAGATGACGGGAATCGAATGGATCCCGGCGGATACAGGAGAAGTACTCAGGCGAGGCATCGTACTTCCATATGCAGCGGCCGGTAGAGGCGTTCCAGAGGGCTAGGAGGGAGGGCCCGCAGAGTGATGCGAGGAGCCAGGAATCAGAGCGGGCCCAGCAGAGATCCTGGACGCCGAGCTTGGAGCGGTCCCCGTCCAAGTTGAACCAGAGGGCTACGTGGCCTGCGCGGAAATCAAGGAGGGCGAGGCGGCCCTGGCGGTCGCCGACGGCAAGCCGGAGGTGAGAATTCGAAGGCTCGTGGGTGAGCAGGTCGCGGCTGAGGGGCTGCGGCATCCAGCGAACAGAGGTGACGAAGGGCGCGAGGGAGGTCGGGGATGGTGCGGGCATCGGGAAGGCAGAGACGAGCTGCATCGAGCGAGTATCGACGATGGCGACGCTGCTGCCAGAGCCGTAGGCGAGGAGGCCAGCGGGGCTGCAATCGGCGCAGCCGCCATTGCTGCGGCTCGGAGGGCCAGGGAGCATGCCATCCCACGACTCGAGTGGAAGGCGAGTTGTAGTCATGGAATTTAGAATTTCTCAGAGCGAGCGAAGGGAAAAGATGGGAGTTACGGAAATTAAGATGAAGCTGGTGAGCAAAATGGAAATTACGGAATTCTTTTTCTCTTTGTTTATTTCTTTTTTCGTCTCTCTTTTCAGAGGGGATGGATCTGCTGGTAGATCACAGCGCAGTCGAAAATGCCCGCCATTACCTCTCGGCTAGCTTGGGGAATGGTCGTCAGCGATCCGCGACCGCAGGATTTGAATATAGGTCGTATTTTTGTTCGTCCTACGGCTTCAGTCTATGGGTGCAGCGAGAGCTCTGGCCGTTTTTCTATCTTGCTGCACGGACGCCGTGAATTTTTTTCAGAAATTCGCCGGATCCGATCCTATGGAAACGGATATTAGTCTATTACTGTTAGTGCATATGGTGTGTCAACTTTGAATGTATTTAGAAAGTATTAAAATTATGCGATGAACAATTTGTAATATAAAATTTTCTTATGGGTGTGTTTGGGAATGAATAAAACTTTCGGTGAAAAGTTATGAAGAATAAAAATTGTCAAATGATGTGATATGATAAGTGTAATATAAAATTTTCTTATGGGTGTGTCTGGTAATGAATAAAACTTTCGGTGAAAAGTTTTGAAGAATAAAAGTTGTCAAATGATGTGATATGATAAGGGTAATGATGAGGAGTAAATAGAATAAAGTTAAAATAGATAGGTTAGTTGTATAAGAAATTATGTAAAAATGATTGAAAAGTAGAGTTGTTTGTGTTGGAAGGTGTAAAAAAATAATTAAAAAATAGAAGAGTTGTAAAGATTGAAAAGTTTTAAGTGAAAACTTTTTTTTATTGCCAAACACCCCATATATATAAAAATGATGAAATTTGATAACGATGAAAAGTAAAAAATAATAAATTTAAAATATTTGTATATTTGAAAATAAATAAAACTTTTGATAAAAAGTTGTGAAGAGGAAAAGTTGTCAAATGATGCGATATGACAGAAGTAACGATGAGTAGTAAAAAAATAAAATTAAAATGATAAGTTAGTTGTGTGAATAGTTGTATAGAAATGATTAAAAAATCATATAGTTGTATAGGAAAATGTGAAAAAAAATTAAAAAGTATGATAATTGTGGAAAGTAAAAAGTTTTATATTGAAAAGTTTTAATTTGTATTTTTTATTAATTGCAAAACACACTCTGGATAAGTTAATTTGACTGATAGATGTATAAATAATTAAAATATAAATTAATTATATAAAAAATATGAAAAATAATTAAGATTAAAATTATTATAAATAGTAAAAATATTTTTTGAAAACTTTTTAATATTGCTATGCCCTTATTATTGAAGTCTTAATTGAAGTTTGGACCGTACACGACGTACGGCAATTTTTTGATCGCGGTGTACGGTCATTTGACCGTGCAGAATCTGTCGTGTTTATCTGAGTATCGAATATCGGCGCATCCCGGGACATCCGTGTATCGCAGCAAAAAGGTCCCCCGTTTAATGCACGGCCAGGACCCGGAAGGTATCAGATCGGGATTATTCAACAGCTGGTGGGGCTCTGGAGAAAGCAGTGAAGCCCGCGAAAATGAAGGGGTGAACTATTTTTTGAACCTGGACCGTTGGAAGGACATTTTCAAGCAACAATCCTACCTCTTATTATCGACTTTTTCATTCATTAAAAGTTTGTTTGTTTAATCAACTTTTTTTATTAATGGGTGTCTGTTTATATATAAAATTTTTTAAATCAATAATATGTTTGTTTTAAAAAAACATTTAGTACTCGATTGTTTTAACTCATTTTTTTATTTTTTTGAAAAAAATTTTATACAACTGTTAATTTAAGTGTATTTAACATATTTATCAATTTTTACTATTTTTGAGTATTTTAAATATGTATTTTTATTTACTTTTTCAAAAATAAAAATAAATATCTAAGATACTTCAAAAATGGTAAAAATTGATACATGTGTTAAATACACCTAGATTAACAATTTTGTAACAAAAAATTTTTAAATGGATTAAACGCACTCGGGTGCACTATATCGGGATTCTATTTATTTAATGTATAAATTTTTTAAATTAAAAATCACTATGTATAATTATCATATTTTATAAATTATTTTTCATACTTCTATGTGCAACTACTTTATCTTTTAATCATTTCTAACTAACTTATATATATTTATTTTATTTTATTTATTTCTTATTATTCTCTCGTCATTCAAAGGTTGTGTTTGGAAATGAATAAAACTTTTAGGGTGTGTTTGGTTTTAGGTAAAACTTTTGATGAAAAGTTTTTGGAGTAGAAGTTGTCAAATCAATTGAAAATGATATAATATAATAGGAGTAATGATGAGAAGTAAAGAGAATAAAGTTAAAATAAATAGGTTAATTATATGGGTAGTTGTGTAGAAATGATTAAAAAGTAGGGTAGTTTGTGTAGAAAAATGTGAAAAAATAATTAAAAAATAGAATAATTATGGAGAGTGAAAAGTTTTAGATTAAAAAGTTTTAGTTGACATTTTTTTATCTTAAACAAACGCACCCTTAGTGAAAAGTTGTAGAGAGTAGAAGTTGTCAAATGATGTGATATGATAGAAGTAATGATGAGGAATAAACAGGATAAAGTTGAAATGGAGAAGTTAGTTAGATTAGTAGTCGTATAGAAATGATTGAAAAGTATGATAATTGTATAGAAAAATGTAATAAAATTATTAAAAAATAGGATAGTTATGGAAATTAAAATATTTTAACTTGACAACTTTCACTTATTACCAAACACACCTACAAAACTCTCGACGCTATTTGGCATTCACTGAAAGTCCGGGACGTTTTTTGAATTGTTCGATTAAAGGGCTTGCGTGGCAGAGCATCTTGGTCATGGGTGTGACCCTCTTTTTCGTTGACAAAGGTAACCAGAGTAAACACGCGGCATGTTGCTATTCAAAGATTAGCATCAGCCCATACGGCTAGCAACACTCAGCCGGCTGAAATTTGTTCTCGCAAGCCATGAAATGACACTTTTTCTATTGCCATCTCCGCATTGAAAAGTTGCAGCGAATGGTGTATTGAAAAGTTGCAGCGAATGGTGTATAAAATTTTTGATGAATAATTTTAAAAAGTAAAAGTTGTCAAATGATGTAATATGATATGGATAATGATAAGAAGTAAAGAATATAAAGTTAAAATAGTTAAAATATATAGATTAGTTGTGTGTGCAGTTGTATATAAATGATTGAAAAAAGGATAGTTATATAGAAAAATGTGAAAAAGTAATTAAAAAATGGTATTTATGGAGAGTGAAAAGTTTTAACTTGACATTTTCTGCACATTGCCAAACACACCCAAAATGGATAGTTTTCATTTTTGCCAAATAATCCCCTGTACTGAAACTTTTCATGTAAAAGTTCAATGGCTTCCTAAATACACCCTTAAGTTAAACTTTTCACTCTAAGCAAGTACCATAGTTTTAATTATATTTTGATTTCTGTCAAACTATTATATTTTTTAATTGTTTATACATAACTACTTATACATCACACATATCTATTTCAGCTTTATTTTATTTATTCTTCATTATTATTCATATTATATCATATATCAAAAGTTTTATCATACAACATGAATTTTTCATTTTATAACCTTTCGTTCTCTAAAATTAATATATTTTTAAATATTTATTCACGTGTTCTTGTATAATTATCATACTTTTTAATCATATAAACACATCTACTCATAAAACTAATATACTTATTTTAATTTTATTCTTTTGACCCTTATCCTTACTCCTATCATACTATAATGTTTTTCTAATTTTAAATTTTTTATAAAAAAATATCTCATTGAAAATTTGTATTACTTCTCAAACACACCTTAAAGATAAAGGAAACATATTATATGCACCGAAGTGCACTTAGCTTCAGTGCAACCGAATGCAAATACCTATTTTTATATATTTTTTAAATTTTTTTAAAAAATTATTAATCTAAGTGTATTTAACAAGTGTATAATTTTTTACTATTTTTGAAGATTTTTAGATATTTATTTTAGATTTTTAAAAAATCAGCAGCATTTTTAGTAATTTAAATTTAATAAAATGCCGCTAATTTTTAAAAATTCAAAATAAATATCTAAAAATCTTTAAAAATGGTAAAAATTGATACGCATGCTAAATACACCTAAATTAATAGTTGTGTAAAAAAGGTTTCAAAAAATATTATTAAAAACGAGTGTTTGTTCCTGAATGCACGGAAGCTAAGTGTACCAAAGTGCATAGAATCAAAATCTAAAGATAAAAATGCATGACAATTGATTGGATCACTTTTTCTTTCATTGGCTCATTAGCGAGAAACGTGGACAAACTGACAATGCACCTAAACAACCACGTGCATTATGATTGAGTTAAGATACAGTGCACCCGGGTGCAAAAACTCATTTTTTTATGAATTTTTTGAAAAATTTTTTATACAATTGTTAACTATTGATTTAAAAAAATCAAATTAAATATCTAAAAGTCTCAAAAAATGTTAAAAATTGATACAAATGTTAAATATATCTAAATTAATGATTGTATTAAA
The DNA here is from genome assembly GCA_035584095.1 of Annona squamosa. Taxonomy (NCBI): domain Eukaryota; kingdom Viridiplantae; phylum Streptophyta; class Magnoliopsida; order Magnoliales; family Annonaceae; genus Annona; species Annona squamosa. The sequence goes on from JAXCLR010000105.1 coordinate 4,516,225, forward strand.
AATTCAAGAAAATATTTAAAAATGGGTGAAATGCACCCGGGTGCACTGAGATTGCATGTGCCCGGGCTTATATAGTCAGCCCTAATTAAGATTTTGCTAGTCGCATGTCTCCGGACAAGAACTCTTCCGCAATTTGGAGAAAACAATCAAACATAGATGACATAGACACATGCTTGCCATGCAACTTAGGACCCTGATTTTGAGTTCAAATTTAATTACATTTTAAAGCTTGGCCTAATTTAGGATAGACCACTACTTTTTTTGATAAGTATTCATACAATACAATCTCAACTGGTATTATAATTAAATTCTGAGACATTCTTACAATTTGCTAATAATTGTCTACTACTTCTAAACTTTCCCACCGGTGGACGGCTCCCACAAACTTGAGGAAACTTGCAACGCCACCACTTCAGAAATGCTGCGGGGGAGATTTGAACCCAGAACCAACTACTTGTGAGGCCATGTCCTGTACCACTGAGGTACGCGATAGACCATTACTTGATTTGTGGCAAAAGTTAAATCCAGAAAAAACCCAAAGCAAAACAAGTAGTGCATTTCCTGCGACTTTTCTCTTCTTTTTAGGTCTGAAAGGGGCGAAGGAGAACAAAAAACATGATCATATACAATACATTGTACATATGTTTAAGTTATAATATTTATTTTTTTATATTTAAATTTTTTTTATTTTTAATTTTGTATTCATAAATATGTTCTAAGTGTATTTAATTCATATACCAAGTTTTGATATTTTACAATGCTTTTACATATTTATTTTTTATTTTTAAAAATATCAATTTTAGGGGCATATAAGTCATTTTTCACTGCTTAAAAAACTTAATTTTTAAAAATACAAAAATAAATATGTAAAGTTATTGTATCAAATACACATAGAAAAACATATTTATGAAGAAAAAATCAAAAATAAATAAAATTAAAATTAAAAAATGAATATTATAACTTAAGTACATGTAAACTATATCGTACATAATCATGTCTAAAAAAAAACACCGCGCTTTACTTCTCCCAGTCGAGGAAGAGAATTGCTACAGAGCCGATTCAAAGTTTCGGCTTTGGAGATTCTGCATCTGTTGTTTGATCGCAACAATCTCATTTTATTGATTCTTCAGTAGCTTTTGGATCTTCTGTCGGATTGTTTTTATATTCAACGGATCATGTTTCTCTGGTTCGTTTACACGAATTTTCAAAATTTCAGCAGTCTAGATTTGTTGGAACTTGGAATGGTCAAGGTATGCGGTGCGTAAGATTTTAGCGATCAATTAGATCCTACATGGAACGCCGCTTGAGATCGAACAAATAAGAGAGCTGCTGGTGGTCAGATTACCATTTTCCTATTGATTAGAATTTTTTTTTTCCCTTTCTTTCTTGGAATTGCCAGGTTTCAGTGCCTACAGAAAAATGGTACACAGTTTGTACCATTTTTCTCTTTGTCAGGCTGTTCTGGTTTCACGTTACGAAATCTTATGCTCTAGATGCTGTAAGATGCCTTTTTACTTCCCCGAATTTGATTTGGATTTGCTGAATATGGATATATGCCCTTGCCTTCCAACTTGAGGCATTTAACAAAGTTAAAACCTTTTATCGATGGTAGGAAGTTGTGAAAAAATTTATAACTCCGAGAGTTTATTTATTTATTAGTATATATACATTATGACAGTTGATATTATAATCGAGTACATTTAACCCTTGTACAATTGAAGAGTTTTTTCTCTAAATACCTCCATGATAGAGAGGAAACTCATAAACGCCCTAACTTAGAGTGGAATTAATAAAATCTCACAACCACGTGGGACTAGGATTCAATCCTATGTCAAATGCTTCCAACAATTTTCCACCAACATAATGTACTACCAAGCAGCTAGCCTGGTGGTACCACTCCAATAGCTGAAATGTGAATAAAGCTATTTTTTTAGAGGAATCTTGGGTTTGTTAATACATAGATTTTAATTATATCTCAAAAAATATATATATCATTTTTAATGACCATATATTAAGGAAAATATATCAAAAAATCAAGTAGGCATTTATATTGAAAAATAAAAGATACTGAAAATTTTAGACTTTGTAATTCTATTCCTATGAGCTCACTAATCATATGATCCGAAATATTTATAACGGTTAGCCCAAACTCAAACACAGCCAAACCCAAACTTGAACCGAACCCAATCCAAACCTAGACACATAATGTCTAATTTAAGGTTCAATTGAAAGTAATAGTGCAACTTGGTCCGAGTAGGGATCAACCCTGTTTTTATCTTATTTTTAAAAACTTCTACCTTATCCAGTTTTAGGTTAGGTTGATTCTAGATGTACCATACCCTATTTTTTCAAGAACAGGTTGGTTTCAATTCTAATTCCAAATCAGTTCTTAAAACACTTACATAACATATTCGCTTACCAAAAATTTATCTTACAAGTCTATCAAAAACAAGTATGTATTGGTTGTTCAACACAAAAAGTATCTATTTTGAAGCAAATAATTGCATATAAATTTGTAGAAATAAACTAAAATCTAAGGATAATGGTAATTGCATAATTCTAGCTACATACTTGTTTAATACACAACCACATAAATTCTAACTATGATTAATTGCAAAACAAGCAACTAATTATAGAAATATTGTAATGTCAATTCTAACCCCAAAATTCATATATACATGTAACAATTTAACAACAAGTTTGATACAAATAGTAATTTTCTCCCTTCAAAAAATTTGAAAACTAGAGGCCTTCACAGCAAAGTTGCAAAATTGGCAGCTAGAAAGTCACAATCTTCCATCATATTCAATGAGCCCCATGGCCGAAATAAGAAAATTTCTTCTTCTTCAAGGTCGATTAGCCGACGTATCTAGATTTAGCCACCAGATATGAGTCGTGTTTTATCAGCACACTGTAGACCACTTTATTAGTTTTAGTAGAGTTGCGACTCAACCGACGACGACCCTACCCTATGCAAATCTGAAAAGAAATGGGAAAGAGAAAAAACACGGTGAAGGTGCTAGGATTATCAATGGTGGGGGTAATTTGAGAATAAATAACAAAGAGAGGGAGAGAGAGATAGAGAGAGAGAGAGAGGTCGAGTGAGGTTGAAACGGAGGAAGAGAAGAAGTGGCGATGCAGCATTGGCATCAGCGTGCTTGCCAAAAGTAAGAGATGGAACAACAACAACATTAGCGCACTTGGGTACAGCGATGTGCACTAGGGTTTTTCGAGGGGTGGAGAAGAACGAGAAATGACGATAAGTGCACAACTAGATTAGGTATAACAATAGAAATAAAGATATAATATATATATATATATTACGATTATTATAATGTATACAATCTAGGTCAGTTCCGGATACCGACCCCAAGAACCAACTATACTCGAATTCGAAATGGGTATTTCACATGTAAAATGGACCTAACCTACCCTAATTAGGGTACCCAACAAGTCAACCCGTGATTACCCAGACCGAGTTGTATCCTTAATTGAAGGTATTATAATATGAGTTGGAGTCTGCCCAATTACACCCCTAGTATTATTCCCTGTGTGATTGACCAGCTGTCTTGAATTTAAATCGCGAACTTTAAAACCAATAATGTAGGTTGGGGTTTGTTTCAATGCAACCTCGATTAGAAATTTCATATGTTATTAATTTTTATAAAACTCTTAACTTAGGTATATTTAATTTATAATTCAATTATTACTATTTTAGAAATATGTACATATATCTTGTTATTTTTCAAAATAGGAGTAGCTCAGTCATTTAAAAAGTACCAAAATCTTTCTATTTTTTTAAATATATACACATTTTCAAAAAATGTAAAATTTATAGATTAAATACACGTAAATTAAGAATTTTATAAAAAAATTCAATAATTATAATAATAATAATAAATAGGATTTTCAGTCATTCAATGCATCCGAGTTGCATTAAAACATTTGCTGTGTAAGCTATGCATCCGCATATGGATTGCAGTCGAGCGGAGGCCTGTGCGGCAAGGAGGATTGTGGGCTCGTGGAGTTCAACCTCTCAAAGCCCACTTGAGTGTTGGCCTGTTTCAGGGATATTTTTAGAACCCAGCAGAGGAAATTAAAAGATAATATCCCTTGGCCCAAGCAGCTCAATCAGGTTCTCCGCCTCTCTCTTTTTTAAAAGTGAAAACTCAATCGTCTTCTTTCGAAACAAAATGTTCATTCAATCAAGTAGCAATGACACTTACTGGTGATGAAGAAGAGTCTTTGACTCTCGAGAAGAGCTTTTGGTTATGTTACTATAACTCTCACAATTCTATCTGGAAAAGTATAGTTGTTTGAAATCGTTTTCCCATTTATTACGTTCGACTTTGCGTACCCGCAATCCTCCCGCTCTAGAAATTCATCCTCGCGACGACGTCGGACGTCCTATGTCCGTCCGTCGTCTCTCTTACATCTCTCTGCACTTATTCACCCGTCTATCTAACGTCAGAGTCATTGCATTAGTAATTGGTAAGTTGTAAATCGGCTCGGGTCGGATAATGCTCAATCCCAAGTCCAACCAACTCTAACCATATTTTCAAGACCCAACTCATCCCCATAGAAACCCCGGGAAATCGAGTCGGCTTGGATTAGAAACTTGGTTAGTAAATTCGTGGGGAACATGTTGATATATAATTTTTATCATCCATGCATATAGAATGACTAATTAATAAGAAAAAGAAAATTGTATTGCTTGATTGCATATAGAAATAGCAGTATATTAGGAGAAAAACTAATTCATATTTGATTCGAAAAAACATTTTTACACTTGAACATAAATCTATATCCAAACACATAAAAGGGTGTAAATTAGGTCAAGTTAGGGGTAAACATAGCTCTAACTTATCTTCTAAAATCTGAACCTAATCATATTTTTCACACACTAACCTTACTTTAACATTGTAGAAATTGGTTTGGTTCGGGTTAGAAATTGAATTAATAAATATATAATATTTTAAAATGTTTTATTTACTTAAATCCATTTTAATATATAAACTTACATGAAATAATAAAAATTAATCATTTCATATAAATACTTTCTAATTTATGACTCATGAAAAAATATAATTGTTAAATAATCTTATTCCAATCAATAATGTCTAGTTAATTTTTATGGATTATGTACTTTTGTAATATTATATATTAATAATATTTATCATATTTTACGCTAATGTATGAAATTGGGTCAAGTTGGTTTGACAATCGTCCAATCCACTTTTGAAATTGGGATAGGTCGGGTTGGGTTGGTTCCTATCGGGTTATATAATTTATTTTTTTCAAAATATCTAACCCTACCCTATTACAAATCTAATTGTGTTAGTGGGGTTCAAGTTGAAATCAACCCTATTTACACCTTCAATATATATGATAATAAATCATAATTATTTTGAGTTCGATGTTTATATAAAAAGTTTAAATATACTCATAGTATATATTTTCTTTTTATTAATTAGAATGTGTAAACTAAGTCCATTCCTAAACCACACTAATCCTATTTCTAAACCAGATATGGTTGAAAACATATGTTGAAAAATCTAATGTTTCAACAAAATAAATTGAAATCCAACAATATTTATTTTCGAGTTGTATTGGTTTCGATGGATTGAACACATTCAACCATGTACACTTCATAATTAGTGGTTTATAAGTCTGGCTCACTTCTAAGTAATCAAATTACACAGATGCAATTCTATATAATCTTTTAAGTTTTAAGATTTTGATGATTGATGAAAATTCAATCTATTTATTATATATAACATTATTTATTTATTTATGAGATTAAATTTCATCTAAATCAAATATGTATATAGGTCATGTTTACTCAAAAAGAGGTTCATTCATATGTAAATTAGAGAGAATACTTAAATTCATTCGTATATATATATATATATTAAAATGGAATAATGTTTTACGAAATCATTTATCCATATAGCAATGATATTTTATAAAGTTTAGATGTTAAAAATAATACTTAAAAGTTAATATTTAACATTAAATTATTTTATTATATTGATTTTACATATTTGTAGATGAGACCCATATATAAAGATATTAGACAAATAAATAATTTTCATAATAATATAAGTAAAGCCAAGCACAATAGATGAAGTGCATTTTCCTAAAAAAAAAAAAGATAAATAAAGTGCAAAATAGAAAAATTATATAACTAAGTTTTTCGCTTAACATGAACTACCCAACTAATAACCCTTAAGGTCGCTCTCCTTAGTTAGCAAAGAGTAATAGGATGCATTCGGTGAAGTATGGGGAACGTATTTTTCTACTTGCTCATCTCATTTTAACCACCTCAATTTTTCTTTCTTTTTTTTAAAAAAAAAAATTACTTAGATATTCCAATATTTTTCTCATACAACTCGTTTATTTATTACACTTTGCCCTTATTATATTACTTACTCTCGTAATTTTTAAAATTATTGGGTCCATCTCCTTTTTCCCAAACTCACCCTTATATCCGCCGCCGCATCCTGTCTCGTGTTTAGTTTGACTATTCCCGTTAGTTGTTGTGTCTTCATATTTTGCTTGTGACTTTAAAAAAATCGATTACGAGAAATTGATGAATTTGCATTAAGCATGTCACTTGCAAACGTGTTGAGATTTGGATCCTGTTAATGTAAGAAAATAAGAAAAATGAAAATATGGGGTGCTCAAAGTCTACGTTATGCCTTTTGACATCGCACACTTACAACAGCCATGACTTTAAGGTCCAAACAAATCAGATGGAAATATATAACACAATCATGATAGGCTGGGGTTATAAATACTCAAAAATAACTTACGTATCCGTTATAAAACATTCAAGAGGCTTTACTGAGATGTAAATGAGACCAGATTTTTCATTCTCAAAACAATATTTTTTTTCTCTCAAAAAGATAACACTTTTAAATTTTAAAATAATTTCTGTTTCTTCAAGAGAATTTTTTAAATGTCCAATGCTTTTTCCGTATTTAACACACATTATTAAATTTGATTTATATCTAATTTAGACCTCTTTATATACACCGAATAAATAACGAGAGTGTCTCATGGGTGCGCTTAAAACAGAAAACGGCTCATCACGTTGGTCAACAATTCAGAAAATCCAGGTTAACTACCGCGTCGAAGCCGGTAAGGTCGGTGGAGATTTTTCACGCATACGCATTGTCCAACTGATTTTCGCTGTATGGACCTGGACGTTGTGGTTTCGTCGATGTGGAACCTCAAGAACCGTTCGTATTTGAAAATTTACTTTGTCAAATTAATCTCTTTCTATTTTAGGAACGGCCAAACTAACAACAGGTCAACAGAAAATTGAAGTACTATAAGGACGGTAACCAAATAGTGATAATAAAGTTCCACTCGTTGGGAATCAGGATCGCAATTTTTTGTTTCAATCTTATTTATGTAAATCGTGATTGCAATGTTGCCTGGTTGAGATGGATGAAGCTGTATTACACTCTTCTGACTGACCTGGAATTTCTCCTTTCAACAAATTTCTTAAATATCGTGCGATTACTATCTTTATCCGTGTAATTTTAGAAATCTGAAATAGAACAAATTTCAGCAAAATAATCGTAATAAACATGTTGATGGAGGTAAAAGTCTGTCAACTCCGATAAGAAGCAACATTTAGCAAAGACAAAGTGTCCAGAGACAGAAAAAAGAATGCTTTTTTTTTTATTTTAATCAAGGCATGTTTTGCAATAAAGCATTAAAGCCTCGTTACATTCTTATAATCGACAATAAAGAAACAACATGTTCCATAAGATTTCTATTAAAGATAACAAGCTCGCATCTAAAACTTTTAGAGACAAAACTCCTACCAAATAATAGAGAGACATAGAGGCTCCCTTATGGCTATATAGTCATTTGATACCGCACTGGCTAATAAATTAATTACTTAAAAAAATATCTAAGGCGATGCTTGGATAAGTAACTAAAGCTTTAAAAGCAAGAAAGAAGTGTGGAGACCGGAGACATTGTAAACTTTGCTTGATACACCAAAGGGAGTGAGATTTGGCGTCTTGTAAGGTGTTAAGAGTTGCTTATATAGTTCATTGTACTTAAACAATCATGATCTACCTGAATGCAAGGCTAGATATAAATATCATCATATAATTAAAAATAGGTAGGAATTAGGCAATTTCGTCAAGTTTGGTGAATTGACTTGTCATTTGTAAGTCATTGTATTCAAAGGAAAATTGAGTTCAGTATTATGATGGTTTAGAGTCAATAACACAATTAGGAGTGTTAATGGCAATTATTGATGTATCAACTCGCCCATCCAAATTATTTATAAATGGATTTGGGTTGAGATTTTTGAATAAATGGTTTATAATCTGTTAATTTGTTCAATAATTTAATTAAATAAATGGATTATGATTGATATTTGACAATTCATCAATTCGTTTATATAACTTATTTAACTCATTCAACCCATATAAACCATTTACAAGATATATAATATATATTAATCTCTAAATTTTCATCCATTATCCTATTCTTGCTTCCATCACTTTATTCTCGTTCTTCGTGCACCCTAATCTCACCCCTCGGTGCCTCTTTACAGCGGCCACTCTCCATTGACACATTTGCCCTTCGCTACTAGCTACCTTCTTCTGCACTCCTAACATCGATAGTTTTCCTGCGACGAGCCATCTCAACTCTTTGTATTACACCTTATTTAATGTCGCCCCTTGGTGCCTCAGTTTACAGCACCTCTAACCTTGATGCCTTAAGCCTCGTTCTCACCATAGCAGCCTTCTTCTCCTCTCTTAGCTGTGGTCGACAATTTCTTTTAGTCGACTGTGACGAGCTATCTCCTACCTTAATTGCTCCTCTCTTCTCACACCCTTATGTTCAGCCAGTCGAGCTTTCCAGGCATGGAAGACATCTTTCTCCCACCCACCCTCCCTCCCTCCCTCCCTCTCTCTTCTCTCTCTCTCTCTCTCTCTCTCTCTCTCTCCCCCCCCCCTTTCTATCTCCTTTACCCCCCTCTTTGCGACTCTAATTTCTCTAACTTAATGACCTTACTTTTCTTAAATCTGTCTCTAGTCACTCTTTCACTATTGCTATTGTTGCTGTCAACTCATCATTGGCAAGTATAATAATAATTTTTGCCTATTTTAAAGTTTCTCCTTTGCTAGCCTTGTAGATTATTGACACATGAACAATCAATTTAATTTTTTCATACCTTATTCAAAGCAAATTGCAGCAAAATTACTTATATACACAACTCATTAATAACTCATCAACCCGTTACTAAATAGGTTGTCAATAAATCAGAATTAAAGTTTCTTAAATGAGTTAATAAACGGATTAAGATTAAGTTATTTTAAATAAGTTAAGATTATGATTAAACTCTAACCTATTTAACTCAATCCGTTAACACTCCTAAACACAATATCACATTATATTGTGCATGGAAGATAGCTGTCAACTTTACCATTACTCAGATTTGTAAGAAAAGACAAGCAAATACATAGTAAACAAATGGTAGACGTAATTAGAGTAAAGAGCTATTGAATTATAAAGAAAATGCAAAACTTTCGTACCTTTTGGTTAAGGCCAACGATACAATTATGTTCACTTAATGCATGACATTTTTATAATTAAAAATACATTTAAAAAATTTAAATAACTTAAAAATTCTCATTTTATAACAGCCATAGTACACTTAGTAAATCAATCATCTTTTGTAAAAATAAAAAAAAAGAAATCTAGCTCCCTTATAAATATGGCACAATAATTTTATTTATTTAAAGTTAACCCTTGGCGTAAAGGTGAAAACCATTACTTTAACAGAGAAGCTTGTTATTCTTGATTCATTATTTTTAAGGGACTTTTGCTTATACATAGTAAGGTTTGGTCAAAATTGCAAATGGGTCACACTTTTTCAAAATCTTTATCCGCACCTAAAATGCATGTTTAAAATTTCAAGCATACTCGTAAACCCAAGAAAATGACAAAATACTTTTATAAGTGAATTAAATTATAAAAATACAAGATAATATCTTTAAAATCTAAAATATTTTAATTTTAAAAAATATTAATTTAATGTTAACATATTTTTTAAAAATATTTTAAATATTTTTTAAAATTTAGAATTTTATTTATTTATAGAGATATTTTAGTTTAGGTATGATTTTGTTAGCCCGGGCTTAGGCTAAAAAACCTATTTAATTTTTCTATTTTCATAAATTTATTAATTTATGTGTATTTAATATACAAAACAAGTTTTACTATATTTGAAATATATTTCTTAGATTTTTAAACATAGTGTTCTTTTAGTAATTTTTAATCATTAAAAATGGCTAAAATACTCATATTTTTAAAAATATAAAAACTATACACATGCCTTAAAAATGTTGATTTATAAGTATATATAGATTAACAAAATTACGAAAAATAAAAATTTTTAAAAATAAGTTTATTAGTACATAATTAGCCAAGGCTAATAGGACATAGCCTTGTTATAGTTATATTATAAAAAGAGTTCGAGGTTAGTAGACGCACATGCAACTTCAAACAAATCTTGTAAATATAAATGCAAATTTTAAGAAAGTCTCTTATATTTTTAAGATGGTTTGAATCAGTTCATTTACTCTCCAAACAAAGACGCGCACCATTGCTTCCTTGATGGGGACAACAAATTCACGCAATGACAGCAACTTTAAAGAATTATTACCAACTGAGTCGTGCTCAGTTGATGGGCATAGCGGTAACAGGGCATTTGTGGAGCTGTAGTTAGGGGTTCGAATCCCATGTTGGGATTTCGGCTCGGAAAATATTGTGGGAGCTGTGGTCTCCCTTTGGCTTTGTGGAAGCTGTGTCTTCCTAATTCTTTGGTGGAGTTGTGTCTCCAAATTTCTTTGGTGGAGTTATGTATCTCCGTATTTGTAAGAATATCTCAGAATTTCAATGTAATATGTGTTGAGATGTATGTAAATATAATCATAAAAAAAAAAGAATTATTGAATGCTTATTGAAAAAAAAAATTATTGAATGCAAAAAAAAAAAAGATTTATTGAATGTGCCGGTAGGTACACAAAACCCTGTGATATATTGTGCTTAGGATACTACAGGCATTTATAAAAATTTTGAGCCACACATAAATTATAATGCCCATTTATTATTAAAATGTCAAAATTTTGGTGATCAGAAGCAATAATAAGAACTCTTTTAAGAAGTTTCCAATAGAAATATTGTTTATATTACAGTATAGGAAATTACAATTCCAAATATAGCCGATACCCCATCGAATCACAATATCATGATCAATCCAAGAATAAGATCATGATTCGGTGGCTGCCAGCAGCACTGATTTTTATGGTACACAGAATTTTCTTTTTCTTTTCGGATATTGTACGTGTGATTTGTCCGCTGATGGAGTCATAGACCGAGGAGATACGTCCATCTACGTATGCAACAACTGGACCCCACTCACAGTTCTTTTTTCTCACCGCTTTTTAAACGCTGCCGGTGTGACAGGGGCAGGAAGCCAATACCTCTCCAAGGCAGCCAAATCTCTTCAAGAAGTCTTCCATCCGCGCCTTGTCTCAGTTTCCAAATCTCAGAATGGGAGGAGGGATCGTCCAAGGAAGCTACTGCTCCCAGGAAGAGACGCACCTCACCGTCCTCAAGACCTCGCTCTTCTTCGCCGGCGACGGCTTCACTGCCTACAACCCCAAGGGCGAAGTCGTCTTTCGCGTCGACAGCTACGGCCCCGACGCCGGGCTCCGGCACGAACTCGTTCTCACCGACGCCTCTGGAAAATGCGTCCTCACAGTCCGTAGGAAGGTAATAGAAAAAACACCGCACTAGCGTCTCTTTCTCTGTTAGAGTTAGAACTTAGAAACCGATGTTTCAAAATCATTTGCCAATGATTTTCCTTTTCTGCAGAGGCCGAGCCTTCACCATCGGTGGGAAGGGTTTATGGGCGAGAGGAGCGAAGGGCAGAAGCCCATCTTCAGTGTTAGGCGCTCGTCGATCATCGGCCGTTGTGGTGTGACAGCGGAGGTGTACGGCGGCAGCAGCGGCAGCTCGGTCGTGGAAGAATACCAGATACAGGGGTCCTTCTGCCACAGGAATTGCGTCTTCTACCGCACAGCTACCGCATCGTCCAAAGAAGCGGTGGCGGAGATCAAGCGCAAGGTGTCGGCCTCCGCCAACGTAGTGCTTGGCAAGGAAGTTTTCTCCCTCTGCCTCAAGCCTGGCTTCGACGGCGCCTTCGCCATGGGCCTCGTTATCGTCCTAGATCAGATCAACGGCGACGACGACAGCGTGGGTGCCGGCGAGAGCGGCCGCATCGAACCGACGGTGGACGACGAGCCCTGCTCTTCTCCCACACTCCCCTGACACGACACGATGGCGACACTTTCGGAGGTGGTTGTAAAATCTCTGACATTGGTTTCTCTGTCTTTATCATGGCGGTTTTATGGAGAAGCGAAATGGCCGCCCAGATCAACGCATGTCATGGAGACGGCGATGTTGCTGGTGCCGCTGTCGCGATCCACGCGGTGGCCTTGGCATTTTGTTGGCGTTTGCTGTGTTTATATGCTCAAACTTCTATTAGCGGGCCATTTACAGGAAGATTAATTAGAAAATGGCGAGATGGGATTTCTTTACAAGTGGCTAGAAACGTTTGCATCTTGCGGGCCAACCATGATGTGTGCATTACGAGCATTTCATTATCACATGCATCCTTTTAAAATTTAATTGACAATTTAATTTTTTACGGGAGAAATCTAATTAGATACATGCATACAGTGGTGCATTTGGTAGAATCAAGGGTCCCTTTCCAATACATTTTATAAAACAATTTATACGTAGGAAACGATTTGTTTTAAAGAAAATTTCACTTTCTAAGTACTCATATGACGCTTAATTGGGGGATTAGGGAGAAGAAATGAAAAAAAGAAAAAGAAAAAATTACATAGGTAACGTGAGCTATAAACGAATAGAATATCATGATCTTTGGATAAATTAATTTTAAAATTATAATATGAGACAAGATGATAATGATGTTTTCCTTTTTCTATCAAATCCTAACCGGACGCTCCCTTTTACTAGAACAATAATATTCTTGTTTGATTGTTTATCCTTTCTGGTAAAATTTTTACTTGAAAGGTATAAACATTATCACTATTATATTATAATCTTTTAACTACTTTTTGTTACGTTTTAAATACTAGTCTATAAGTTATCTCGCTCAATTAAGAGATACAGTTTATAATTCTCTAGTAATAAAACTTAAATCTTGTATTAGAAGTTAGGACATAATTGCTTGATATGGTAATATAGATCAAGATTATGAGTAATGAACCCGAACGTATTATAATAAAAAAGAGGGGCGACTTTTGGAATGGCCATAGCCAAAGCAGGGACAAGAGGAGCCTACATCCAATTAATGGGCAAGATTTGTAAGGTTGGGAAGGTCCCTCTCACTTCGTCAATAATGCAGCCTGTAGGTGGTGGGGGCGTGGGGTCGAGACAACAGGTAAGGTAAGGTGCGGAAGTCAGTTCCCTTCCACCATTCAATGATGCAATTTAGCCATCAGTGGGGCCGCCGCGGTCCGCCCACAACTGGGGTATGAGAAACCCAACTCAATGATGCCACCGACTGAGAGATTTTTGTAAAAGCTGATCAAGACCGGTGTTGTTTCGAACCTGGATGTAATGACAATGGTGTGAGAGAGTAAAATAGAAAAAATACTACTGTAGGTTGAAATGAAAGAAAGATGCATTGAGATTAAGAAAAATCATATTGAAAATTAAAAAAAATAGAGTATTATATTTTTTTAGAAATAAAAAACTATCATTCAATACTAGTTCCATTTTCATTACTTCGTACTAATGAACAAATATATTTTGGGGTTTTCACTTTAATATTAATTCACTTTTTTTTTTTTTTTTTTGGGTATCTTCCTCTATCTCCATTGAAGTGATTCCCGCTCTTATCCAAAAGCATGGAATGTGTGCGTTGAGGGCAACAAAGACTCTTCAAATATTGATAAATACGTGCCTATCACCTTGTTGGGCGGTCCATTGAGACAACTGTGGCCATGACAGCTTGTGCGAGGACCTAACTGATAACATTTTCAATAGTTGATTACTGTTTTCTTTTCTTTCACCAACATAGGTGAAAGGAAAGAGGAGTACGGGGAGTGTCGAATATTTATTGTTTGGTTTAGATGGTTCTATCATGGATATTTCTCATATTTTTTTATGAGTATTTATACACTACAATCTCGATTGGTATTACAATTAAATTCTAAGACATTCTTACAATTTGCTAACAATTATCTACTACTTCTAAACTTCACCACCGGTGGACAGCTCCTACAAACTTGAAGAGATATGGATATTTCTCATATCTAGTTTAATCTTTTCGTGTGCAAGTATATCCATCGAGTGAGTTGTCTAACATAAATTCTTGAACCGAACACACCCAACTCATTGCCTATAAGCCTTTAGTAATACACAATACCACTTCCTTTTTCTTGCCTTCCCGGTTACCATTTTCAACTTCTAATTAATCACTTACCTAGTTATAACTATATTTCGAAATTTCATATCTTATCTAATTAACTCCTACTTTTAAATTCCAAACTTGAATTGTCTTACTTCTAACCCATTTCATTTTTGAAATACGCACTTACAAATTCATGTTAATTAATTATTATTTCTAAGTTGATTTTCTAGTATGCAAGATGATATATATATATTGGATACATACAAGAATATTACGCTAATTATTGTTAATCAACGTCTCATAACCAGCTAGTTATTTCAATTCTAAGCCACTAAAAATTGTTGATTGTCAACATCGGTTGAGAATATGTGCTATTGTTTGTAATTTATTGGGTAATTTACAAATATATACACATAATTTGGCATTAATTGCAAATAGACTCATATAGTTTCATGAATTATAGACTACTCCACATAGTTTCACCAAAATTATATATATATACTAATGTTGACGGCTATTATTTAACGGAAGTAACAAAGCTATTTGTCATTCCAAAATTACCCTTGGATTGTCACGATGAGATTAACTGGCCATCCACATGCTTCAAGAAGTAGTGGAGTTTCTAAGCCCTACATCATGTTGGGTTCAATGGTTAGGATTGCTAAACGGGCATCACTTTGCTACAAATTGGTCATACAAATCTTGTTGCAAATGAGTTGATTGCACAAATCAATGGCTCCTGAAATTGATTCTGATGTATGGTAGCAAATTAGAAATTGGTCATTGCTTATTGCTAATTTCATAACCATAAATTTCAAGGGGTAGTTGCTGATTTGGAAAGACATTACTTTGTTAATGATTGGCTTATTGTAAAAGGAATTCGTGGGTAGGGGTGTAACTTAGGTCGGGTTATACCGGGTTGGAATAAACACAAACTCTAAGAATTTAATCCGGGTTCGCATTAGTTTTAGTTTAGTTTCGGGTTAGAATTCGAATTACCAATAAACCGTTTTTTTTCAAATTTAATTGTAATATAAAAGAAAATTATTGGAATATATATACCCATGTTTATGAAGTCAAGCCTTATGCTGAATTCTGCAACATCCTTTCAAAGAATTCTACAACATCATGCTGAATTCTGTAATATTCTTTGAATGAACTCTGCAAGTAATTTTTCAGCACCTTCTAGACACAAATAAATGACAAATTAGTTAGTTTTATGACTAATTGGTCATTTTTATTTAATAGCTAATAGAAATGACTCAAGTGTAGCAAATAGAAAATGAACATATCATAACAACTTTGTAGTTGAAACTAAACATTATCATACAAATTGCTGAAATTGAATTTAAACTGAATATTTATCATACAAAT
>JAXCLR010000105.1:4545800-4563677 GCA_035584095.1 Annona squamosa
TAATAGTGATGGAGTGTGAAAAGTTTTAGATTGAAAAGTTTTAAGTTGACATTTTTTATGGATTGCCAAACGCACCCTTAGACAGCAGAAATCATTTTGAATGTTGGACGGATCGGAAGTCTTGTGAGAGTGAGACCATATGTTTTAAAAATAGGAATACGTTAGATTCATCGAAATCCATATACTGAAGCATTGAGATGCGGTAAAATGGGACAGAATTGTTTTTCAACGAATGATGAATAAGCTGCCATACGTGCAACCTGCATTTCTAGTCTCGCTGGGGTGGGATCGTGGGAGGAAAGATAAGGGCCTTTTTCCGGAGAATGCAGTCCATGGGCAGAGAAAGACGCCCATGGCACCACCCGTCACGCTTGAAACGCACAGCTCCAGCGCTCCATGAATAAGATTAATGGCGTAAATTGAAGGGCACCGCATAAAACTACACATGGTTGCACGACTGTCGGTGAGTTCCAAAGACACCGATCTAACGTACCAAAGATGATTGAATAGAACGTCTAATCATATTTCCAAGAATTTTTTTTTTTCGAAAATTTCAAAATAATTTTTTACGTTCTCAATGCGATTTTTAAAGTTCCCATTCCATCCCATCCAAGTTTCCTGAACATGTATCTGTGAACGTAACATGCTGGATGACATTAGAGAATTCCAAAAGCCATCTAGTTTACTACATCCCGGCCCTGGAATTCAATTCGTTCGGCTCAGACAACGGATAAATCCCGATACTATTCTTCCTGTCTTGGACCTGTGTCTCGGCTTTTGATGGATAGAATGGTGGCGGAATGATCTTTTCAAACCGGCTTTACAGTGGCCTCCGTAAAGCCAGCTCAAAAACTTATTTTTTAAAAATTTTTTTTGGATTTTTTTTCATGGGTAAGTAAATCTAAGTGTATTAAATCTATAAACCAAGTTTTACCATTTTTGGATGTTTTTAAGTATTTATTTTAGATTTTTAAACACAGTAGCATTTTCGTAATTTTTTGAGATCAGTGGGCTGAAATAGGAGCGTTTAGTGGCCATCGGGTGTTTGTCTTCGACCGGACTCACAGCAGGTTGCATTGGGTATCTTTTTTTTTTTTTCTTTTTGCTATTGGAACTGCTAGGTGGTCCAATTATCCAGTAGTTTTTTTAAAAAAAAATAAATTAAAAGTTTCCGTTGCATGATCCGTGAATGCTTTGCCAGCCAGCCAGCCAAACCTTGCATTGTCTGAGCTTTCTTTCATCGTGAAGAGGGCTTTTCCCGGAATCGGTCCATCCCACGTCGGGTTTTTCTAGGTGGGCCACAGCACGTGCTGCTGCATGCTTTTGAAGGTCCGGTTGGGTGCCACTGCTCCCCCTCCCAGCTTTTTGACGGAGCTGATGCATCATCCATGGAATGCAGTGCAAGGAAGCTGCGTGTCCATCACCCATTTGTGCCCGAAGACAGCCAGCAACACCAGAGCGATCCTTCTGTCCCTGTAAAGGGGAGCACGAGCTCTGCACCTGTACATCCCTTCCCCATTATTAAGGGACACGATGAAAAATCTTTATACCGATTCTGGTATCATTAGCATTATTTCCTGTTACTCGTTCGTAGCACTTGTTTTATTCATACAACACAAGCCAGCCGGATCAAATACGGCCCTAGCTAATCACAAGGCTTATAGAAAGAAGGTTGTAATCGCGTGGATATGTGGATTTATGCAGATGGATTATATAATTAATAGTACCAAAACACGAAAAGCAGAAAATAAAAATTTAAGAATAAAAAAGATTTGAGGATATGTTTCATAACATCACACGAGTGTTTGACGAGTGATAAAATTTTTAAATAAAAAGTTTTTGAAGTAAGAATTTTTAAAATGAGATCAAGTAATGCGATACGATATGAATAATGATGAAAAAAAATAAAATTAAAATAAATAAGTTAGTTGTATTATTAGTTGTGTAAAAATTATTGAAAAATATAATATTTTATATAGAAAAATGTAAATAAATAATTAAAAATAAAATAATTACAAATATTGAAATTTTTTATAAAAAAACAAAAACACTCCACATTTGATTGAACAAGGTAAGATTTTTTATTCTCAAGAGAGAGGGTGTTTGTTTAATACTAAAATTTTCAAACTAAAAATTTTCAATTTATACAACTACCTCATTTTTAATCTTTTTTTACGTCTTTATATATAACAACTGTACTTTTTAATCATTTTTACATAATTGCTCATATAATTAACTTATCTATTTTAACTTTATTCTTTTTACTTATCATCAATACTCTTATCATGTAATATCGTTTTATTATTTTTTGAAAATATTTACAACAAAAAGTTTATTACTATTTTAATATAACTTTTTATAATTTCAATAATTTTTTAATATACATTGTTGCATTCTCATTTCATTTCTTTATCTCATTCAAGCCTCTTGGGATTATGTATACAATGACATTGAACTTTGCATGAAGGAAAGCTAGGATGAGATGATACTTGAATGGATCTACTATTTTCTTAGTATATTTTTTCCATTTCCAAAAAAAATAGCTTACATTTTATTTTAAATTTAAAAATTTTTTATACGAACTTTTTCTATATCAAATATATTTCTATTCCCAAATCTTACTCTATCCAAGCTTCAATCCAATATTTACAATGAAGATATATATATATATATAGGGATATGACTTTATATATATTAGATTATAATAAAACTTTATACAATCATTCATCCATGTAAAAATCATATTTTAGAGGGCTTAGATGTTGAAAATACCACTTTAAACTTAATATTTATATTAAACCATTTTATTACGTTGATTTTGTACCATTTTAAGATTCGGATCACACACAAGTTAGATTTAGATGAAAATTGGTATGCTAATAAAATGGACAATTCTAAATACAATAGGTGGGAAGGATTTTCCATTTATAATCATGTGGGGCACACGGTGCATGGACTGCACGGTGCAGTCGCATGCACCGGAACAAATCCCATCCACGCACACTTTTATAAAGCAATATATACATTTTGGAGCTTTGCTACTGTGCAACTCAATTACATAAAAGTTATTCTATATAATTTTCTCAATTTTTAATATATTAATAATTGATATAAAATTTCATCTATTCGTTATATTTATATCACTTATTTTGCTAAGTTATCGAGTTTAATTCGTTAAAAATAGATATATTTGTATGTAAATTAAGAAAAATACATAGATAAATGCGCATATGTATTAGAATATAATAATACTTTATATAATCTCATATTAATGATAGTTCACATATTAAAAATACTACTTCGAAATTAACATTTAATATTAAAATATTTTATCATGTTAATTTTACCAATTTGTAGATAATAGTCATGCATATGGATATTCGATAAATAAAAGAATTTTATGATAATATAAATAATACAAAATATGTAAATTTTCTATCGATTGCCCATATTAAAAATTAAGATGATCACGCAAAGGTAAAGTTTCCCACAAGTTAACCCTATATGTTGAACTTGTGAAAAAACTTACATAGCCCAAAACAATGATTGAATTGGACTTCATACCCTTATCATTAATTAAAGAGAAATATCATGTTACTTTGGGCCTCACGCCCTGAATACGTATCAAGTGCAAATGAATTGCCACTCCAAATTAAACAAAGAATTTTTATTTGAATTAATTTAAAATGTACTAACTACATTTGTCTTTAATTATAAATATACTTACTAAATTTGAAAGCTTTCACATATGTCCACTAAGTATTTTATTAATTTCAAATGTACTCATCATGTTATGAATGTTTAATAATTTTAAAATTTCAAAATACTTTTAATTGATCCAACGTTCATTGTGTGCAATTTCTAAACTGCTGAAGGTCATCCTATCTAGATGTTTTCTCATATTAGATGTGTTCTCATTAATTATTCAACTTTTGTCCTAATTGAACGATTATTTTTATCAAATAATAAGTGGCATTTTAGACATTTTATGCGATGAATAATGACAATTTTTAATTGTATTTGACGAGTGAGGACGACTCAGTGAGCATATATGAAAGTTTTTAAATTTAATAAATATATTTGTAGTTAATGATAAATGCAATGGCTATGTTGAAATCAACCCTTTTTATTTTGTTTGTGTTGGAGGGGAGAAACATATGATTTTCTTTCGGAAAGCGACTATTACCAGTCGATAAAAGCATCTACGGCGACTCCGGGACTGGGGGGAAAATCCGACAACCGGAACGGACGATGAAATGGCCGGAGCATGGGTGCAAAAGGCACGCGTATTAATTCCGTACGACGGGGAAGGTGAGGGCCAGGGGTGGAATTGTTGTTAAACCCGTCATCATTTTGCTGGATTACTTATTCCCCTCGAATCAGCGGCTCTCAATCTGTCCCGTCCTTTTCACGTCTTTTACACAGCGATGCGTCACCCCGCTCACGAATAATGGAGGTCAGAAAACGACGGAGCACAGGGAGGAGTATGACGAGGGGGGGAAGAGAGCGCGCCCGCGCGCGCGAGAGCAGCGAACACAAGCAATTAAAAAACGACAGATTGTACGGTCGATCTGGTACAAGCACCACGTTCCATACCATCCATCATGACAGTTCAACTGTACAATCTCACCCGTCCATTTGCCACTGCTACAGTGAAAGGGCCTCTTCACTACCAAGGAGATCTCCCACGTGGGTTTCGTTCGTCGTTGTCGATCGCCGCCGTTCGTCCGTGATGTGGACCACTCGCTGGAGAGCCCAGATTCAGAGGGTGTGGGGTTTGGGGGCAGGTGGATCTATCCAGGTGGATTCGGTGTGACGGACCGTAGCTGTAGTAAAGAGGGAAGCCCGGCGCTATAATAGCCAGCAACATCGCCCGTTGCGAGCGACGGCGAGCTGGAAAGGCTTGTCTGGTAGAGGTTACTTTGGCCGACTAGCTTCTTTTGGTGGGGTGTTTCTGCGTCCTCCCACTGGAGATGCCGAAGCCAGGTGCAAGGGCATACGAGTGCGTGCGGCGAGCCTGGCACAGCGAGCGACACCAGCCCATCCGAGGATCGATCATCCAGGAGATTTTCAAGTGAGGTTTTTGAGACGGGGGTTTCTGTTGCTTCGCTCCTCTCTTTCTTTCTGCCCATTTTCTCCCTGCTGCCTTCTCATTTTGTGCTCTGGCGGGGAATGCCTGCTACGTGTTTGTTCAGAGTCGCGAACGAGATCCACAGCGCAGCGACCAAGAAAAACAAGGAATGGCAGGAAAAGCTTCCCATCGTCGTCTTTAAAGTGGAGGAGATAATGTATTCCAAAGCCAATTCCGAGGTATTTCTTGGTCTTGTCTTCGTCTCTCGAACTACTTTTGGGCACTTGGGTGTTTAGTATGTTTCTTTGGTTCGATCGGGAGTTGCGTGCTTTCTCTCTCTCGTAGGATTAACTTGGTATTACTGGCAGAATGCATACATTACATGACGCTTTTTTGGGGTTTACGGTGTTTAGGGTATTGCAAATTGCTCTGTTTTTCTCCTGTTGTTGTCTCTCCGTCTCTCTCTATTTTCTCTTTGATTTCTATGCATGCTTACTCACAACGCCACGAAGCAACTTACCGAGACCGCATTTTGGTAATCCTGATCTTCATATGGTGGGACTATTTTGGGGCAATGCTTCTTGGCGAACAATCTCAATCTCATTCTCTAACGTGTTGGGAATGCGTCGTTTAAATCGTTGTAGATGATATTGACGTTCGAGAGGGCAGGCCTCGCAATTAGAAATCCAGAATCATCCTACAGAGTAGTTTTTGGATTTTTGCGACATCTATTGTGGATTTTCTTCATACATGAATACTTTTTGTACTATCCTGGTCTTCTTGCGTCCTAATGCTTCTTTCGTGTTTGTTTCTATACATTTCAGGCAGAATATGTAGATCTTAAAACTCTTTGGGAGAGGCTCAACGATGCTATTAATATCATCGTTCGGAGGGATGAAAGTACTGAAAGTGGTGACTTCTTGCAGCCTTGCATTGAAGGTACCTGCCACATTTTGCTTGCTGCCTCTTTGGGAAGATGCAAATGGGGGAATGGATTGGGAATGAAAGGGTAACGTGGGAATAGATAACGCAATGGGATGGAGCAAAGTCAAAGCTATTAATTACCATCTACTCTACTTTTTTCCATCTTTAATAGCTTTGACTTTCTCATTTCTTTACATTCCGTTAAACTTGCAACTTACCAAATAGCTTAAATTCACATCCCTCTCTTGGTAATCATATGATTGAATATGTAAACGCTGTCTGTTAGGGTCTATTCCGTAGTTCCACTTGTTTGAGGTGCCTCAGAATTCAGATGGTGTGTTTGAGTGGTAGTCTAGGAATTCATTTTTAATGGAAAGGGCTCTTGGAGTTGAACCAAAACTTTGGCTACTCGCCCTATTGTGTCAAACCCTCGACATTTACTTTTCTGTTTTCGTCATTGAGTAATGCTGGTCTCTACTGACATTTACCTTATTATTGAGATGGAATCATCACCATTGTTGTCAGATATTGCTATTTAAGGAAAAAAAATAAATTTTGAATATTTTCTGAATGCCAGTTTCTCTTCGCAAGATTCTTAGAATATGGCCATAACTAGTTTTGCAAAGATTTTTATCCCCGGAAATGACTCACCAGCTTTTTTTCGGTTGCCCTTCCAGTAGTGGACTTGCAATAAGTTTGAAACCATTGATAATCTGAGTCCTGTTCATGAATGAGATGGGATGAAGATAAGATGACATTTCCTACTTCCAAAAAATACTTTTCTCATTCTCAAAATACATTAACATACTTGTTTTATTTCTCATACAATTTTTCCCATTTCTAACACAACAACACTTTTGTCATCCTATTCTACGTATCCCCTTCCCACATCCCATCAAGAGAAGAGAATGAGAGATCATCTTGCTGCTAATGGGTATCATGGGCTTTCCTTATAGTATGTGCAACTGTTTACCAAAGACATGCTTCATCATTGTTGTGGATAAACTCTTCTTATTATACAAGATTCTTGATCATTGTTCCCTTGTCCGATAAACAGCTTGCTGTGGACAAAAGTCATTATTGTTCACTCATCTCTTTTTCTTCTTCAGCTGCTTTGGAACTGGGTTGTCCTCGCAGCAAAGCGTCACGCAGCCAGCGGCATAATAATCCAAGAAGCTATCTTAGTCCAAACACTCAGGAAGCTACTGAAACTGCTCTTTCTTCTAAGATTCGTAAGAACAGCATGGTTTATGAAGGGCCAGCCTGTTTACGACCTCCTCAATACAGGAATCCTGTTCCGAGTACCATCCCTATTACAGGAAATTGCTTAAGCCAAGGAACAGCACCTGTTACTGTAAATCCAGCCCAGATAGGTGCCGACTCTAGTAGCTCTGTTTTTCAAGACAAGCCAATTCTTCGCCAACAGCTACCCGTATCTTGCTCAGAAGTCCCTTGTTTGTACGAGAAGTGTTCATTTACTCAACATGGGAAACAATCATTTCCAGTAGAAGTTCATCCCTCACTAAATTCGGCCCACATGTACCCCTTGTACTGTTTCAACAATCAGCGGACCACAAAACCAGGGTTTTCTTTTCCCAGTGCCGAAGATTCGAACAGAAATGCTTTGACTGTTGGTATGCCTGCAGTCAAGCCTGTCATGGAGCCCCAAAAGAGTTTGGTGCCAAATCTTATGTGCCATAAAAACTCTCAAGAATCTCCCAAAATAAAAAAAAGCACGGGTTCACCTTTTGAGGGCATATCCAAGAACACTAGTAACATTGGACACGATCTATCACTGCGACTGGGGCCATCTCCGGCTCTGTGTTTAAGCAATGAAAGTTATAAGAATCTTGAAGACTTGGGATCCTGTAGTTCACATGATAGGAGCAGCAGGTGCTGGGATCTATCATCTAGGAACACGAGGACCAGCGACTACGATTGTGTGCGGATCCGACCTCAAGGTGATAAAGAGTTTTGTTTTTTCCCTCCAGCCAGCACCATGAATGACTCATTGGAGCCCTCTAGCAGCTGGAGCCCTCAGGGTGAAGATTTTCAATCCAAGTCGCCGGCCAGAAAGCGCAAGGCAACCGTTGGAAACTCCAGTGAGGATGAGCAATTGCACAGGCGACACTTGAGGCCACCAGCAAACCCATTTTTCAGAAGGGAACAAAGTTCTTAGAATTCACCCACACTAACACCCCGTTTTTTCAGATCTTCCTTTGGTTCTTTGGATCATTCCAAGTGATGTAACCCTATTGTATTCTCATGTCAAAATCGAATTAACTGTCCAAATTCTCGAATGAGTATGTCTTCCTTGTCATGAGCAGCTGTGGCAATGAATGGTTGAGACTGGAGAGCTGTGTTTTTCCCTCCTCTTTGCAGATACGTCTGGAGTCTGGACCGCTGATTAGTGATTAGTGATTAGTTTTAAGTGTCCCGCTAGAATGGCGATTGCCGATCCATTACAAAGTTCTCTCGTGTAGACAAAAAATTACAATCGATGGTTTTCTTGCTATTCAGGACTAAACCTCTGCGATCTTGAACACGGTAGTGTGAAATTGTGTTTTTTTTTTTTTTTTTTTTTTTTTTGGTTTTTTGATCACGTTACTCACCTTGGTTGACCAGGCAACTAAAAGAGAACAACTCCAGGTAGCAGCGAGGCAAATGCTTCTATTAACACCCATTCTACTCACTTTTAACTTACTCACATGATGTATTTTTGGCTTTTAAATTGTAAAAGTAGGCCACCCAAGAATTGACCATACCGTATCCATTTCCGTGGATAACATCTAAATGGACCTGCTAAGATATTCCTAGCCATATGTTTGATTACTTGAAAAAAAGTTGCTGCAATAACCACAGTAAGAAATTTGCCAGGTTCTTCATTTGTATTCTTTTATGTCGGACGATGTTAATGGCTGCGATCGTTTTCTCTGTTTCTGCAAGAGGGCCCGAGGATGCCTCTAGCAGAACTATGCTCATGTGCCTCTGGATTTCTGCCTTGACTAATTAGCTGCGTTATCATTGAAATCCGGTGGAAGCTGCGGTATGCAAATGGTGGATGGTTAAAAAAGGCACAACTGATCCAGCTAGCAGGCGATGCATGCTGCAGAGATGTTGGATGCAATCAAGGAGAGCCAATTAACTAAACATCGGAGATGATAGAAGGGAAGCAGCAGATAGAACA
This sequence comes from Annona squamosa, assembly GCA_035584095.1. Lineage (NCBI taxonomy): Eukaryota > Viridiplantae > Streptophyta > Magnoliopsida > Magnoliales > Annonaceae > Annona > Annona squamosa. The sequence goes on from JAXCLR010000105.1 coordinate 4,554,983, forward strand.
ACCAAAACACCATTTCCAGTCAGAAATGACGTACAATACAACACTACCAAGCATCGAGTATGGCATTTGATGGTGGCTTTGTTCTGTTTTTTGCTAACAGTCCAAGGTTTCTGTGAAAAAAACCACTTTGCAAATTGAATCCTCAAGAAGAGACATGCAAGGAATTGCTGGTGAAGCCGGCCTACCAGGTTTGCGGGGAAAGATGATTACATCATTCTTGCAAAAAATGTCGAAAAGACAGTCATGAGTGCTTTCATGCAGGGTTTTATTCCATCCGTGACTTTTTTTTTTTTTTTTTGGACATTTGATGCTTGTTTGGATGCAAGGTTTGTTTCATTGGCTGTGGAAATCCTTCTGTTTCCCCTCTTCTTGTAATAAATAAAATGCGTGGATTTGAATTTTCAAAAGGAAAAAAAAAAAAAAAAAATTCAGGAGGGGAAACCAACCATATGAAGAACCCGTTAATTCTAAGTGAACAGAGCCCATTACGCACAAGCGGTCTATTTGCAAGGATTCAATAAGCTTGAATTGGATGGAAAAATATGATGAAAAATGTGATAATGTATATTGAGAATAAGAAAAGGTATACTGAAAAGGTAAAAATGTTGTAAAGTGAAAAAAGGTGCATAGGAATGAGAAATACATATTCATCCGAATGATCTTGGATTCTTTGGAACATCCAATAGGTCCCTTTCAATAATAATGCCATGTTCTAACTGAACAGAAAGATGAAAACAATGTATTTCTTATCAGGTATTTGCAGAATTTGGTATAGTTAAATTACATCTATACAGTGCCTCGTATTTTTGGTATGATTAAGGGTATGAACGGATTGGGTTGGATGAGTTGGAGCTTAATCCTAATATTAACCCATTTAAAATATCTCAATCATAATTTATTAACCTATTTAAAAAAACCTCAATCCTAACCAATTTACAACCTATTTAATAAATGAGTTGTTGGGTTGTTAACGGTTTGTATAGCAAATAATCCAAAAGCTTAAACTCTAGTAGATGGTGATCTCGTATGGAGAGACGAGAGGGTGTTTTTGGCGTAGGGAAAATGAAAATAGGGCAGTAGTTGAAAAATGAAAATTAGGTGACTTGAGGAAGACTTAAAGAGAGAAAATAACCAATGAGTTTACATGTATATATATATAACTTCAATGAGTTAAGCGAGTTAAATGGGTTGAACGAATTAAACGGGTAAAACAGGTTATATGAGTTAAATGGGTTATTAAACAGGTTGACGAGTTATAAAATCTCAATCATAATCAATTTATTTAATTATAGTTAAACGGGTTGGCGGATTATAACTTATTTATTCAAAAATTCCAACTTAAACTCATTTATAAATGGGATAAACGAGTGGGTTGATGGGTTGACCATGAGCACTAACATACGTCAATATGATCAATGGAGCCAAAGCCAGGAGAAGCGTAGAATAAAGTTGCAATGGATTTCACGGTGTACGCGAGGAGAGTAAGGAAAGCGAAGAGGGCGAGTTGTGTGAGTTGGTATAACCATACTTGTAATACGTGAAAAGAATAACATAATTCTATAATTTACAAGTGGGTTGATCGGGGACCAACTGCAGGTGGCCAGAAATCATATTTTTTTTATTACTTTTAAATTTTATTTAGGTATTCTTAATGTATAATCCAAGTTGTACCAATATTTGATATGTATATATATTTTTAATTCTTAAATATAAGAATATCGTGGTCATTTTTATGGGTGGAAAATGACCATAACACCGTTGTGTTTAAAAGTGAAAAGTATATAAATATATTAAAAACTAATAAAATTTAGATTATAAATTAAACATACATAAATAAAATATTTATAAAAAATAGGAAAATAAGAGTTGTGACCGACCTAAGTAAAAAGATAAATCCTCAGTTTATAAATAAAAATAATTCTGTTAGTTTAGACTAAGAGTATGTTTGGTAAAATTTTTGACGAATAATTTTGGAAAGTAAAAGTTGTCAAATGATGTGATATGATAAGGGTAATGATGAAGAGTAAAGAGAATAAAGTTAAAATAGATAAGTTAGTTGTGTTTAGTTTTGTAGAAAGAATTGAAAAATAGGATAATTGTGCTTGAAAATGTGAAAAAAATAATTAAAAAATATGATAGTTGTAGATACAGAAAAGTTTTAGAACGAAAAGCGTTACCAAACACACCCTAAGTAAATATGTTTTCGGTTTCTGGCAAGTAAATGAAATTTTCTTTTCCAAAGAACCCACTGCCAAGGCAGAAGGTAGAATAGGTTTCTGTATCAAAACATCTTTGCAAATTCCTTGTTAGGGTGTATGTGGTTGGGGGTAAAACTTTTGATAAAAAATTTTTGAGGTAGAAGTTGTCACATTGATAGAAAATGATGTGATATAATAGGAGTAATGATGAGAAGTAAAGAGAATAAAGTTAAAATAGATAGGTTAGTTGTATGTATAGTTGTATAGAAATGATTGAAAAGTAGGATAGTTTGTATAGGAAAATGTGAAAAAATAATTAAAAAATAGAGTAGTCATGGAGAGTAAAAAGTTTTAGATTGAAAAGTTTTGGTTGACATGTTTATATCCCAAGCAAACATATCCTTAATTAAGATGAGATATGCGGTCAATATTTGCAAGCTTCTTTGACTGCAGTGAAACTCTACTGGTGTTGCTGGCCTACCGGGTTTCTGGGGAGAGACGATTTGGTCATTCTGGCAAAAAATGTGCAATGGTTTCACTCCATTTGTGAACTTTTGACATTTAATACTTGTTAGGAACCAACATTTGCTTATTTCTTTGGCTGAGGAAATTTCATTCTTTTATAATGATCCTCACCCTTCTACGAAACTGATCTTCCTCAAAGAGGCTAGTTATTGGATGCTCCTATTACGGTGAAGTACATAAAACCAATTTGTAAGAAAAAATCCATCGGAAAAATTCAACTTTATTGGCAGATTGAAAGCGAGAATACACTAAATCAATCACTTCAAGCCACGTAATTAAGAAATAATCAAGAAGATATTCAGGTGTAGGAGAACTAAAAGAAGAAGGGGGAGGAGACGACAAAAACAAAGGAAGTGACGCCCACAAATCCGGCAATGAGAGATGGGGCAGCGTTTCGGGGTGTTGGGAAATCGCCACCAGATGTGGGTGCCAGTTCCGGGCTGCAAGCCGCTGCAGGAGTAGCTGGTGTATGTATATGTACATATGTAGGTGTCGTGGGAGTGTTGTTGTAACCTGCAGCAACAACGTCAACCTCTAGTTTCTGGCCGGCTGCATAATGCTGGGGGAAGGTGCATATGTAGTAGTGAAAGCCGGTCTGGTTGAGAGTAATGCTTGCAGGACTGGAGCGTATGACATCGCCAATGGGATTTGAAGCAGTACAGGCGTTGAACTCTGCCTTGGTCACCTCAGCTACATCATGATCGCTAGCATTGAAATCGAAGGCTGCAAATTAATAGAACGTGAATTAATTAAGCATTAACCAAGTTTTTAAATGGATTTATAACATAATTTCATGCAAGTCCCAACGACGATGAGGATGACGATGATAAGATTTGAGAGAGAGAGAGCTTCTATACTTACTGAGAACATCATCGACCTTGAAGGTCTTCCCAGACACCCAGTTAATGTAGAACTGAGCACCCTGTGGGGAGATAAACCAGCTGTTGTTGTCACCTACAGTGTAGGTATCTGCAGCTGTGCACTGAAACAAAGCTGCTACAACTGTAAAAGCAATCAATCCCACGCAACAAGAAGAAGAAGCAGCGGAAGTCATCTCTATATATGTTTCTCTGCTATATCTCCTATTACCATTAGTAGCAATTTTTACAGTAGGATCTTTTGTTCAAATGGCTCCTCCTCTCTTTTCTTCCACGCAAGTTTGCTCGAGGAGAGACAGAGTCGAAGGTTTGCTACTTATAGCCACAGGAGAAGGGGAAGGGAAAGGGGGAGGGGAGGGGAGGGGCGCGGGTTAAGTTAAGGCGGGCCTGGACTGGCTCGCCGAAATGCTGAACTTTGAACGTTGAATGCATTCTCGATGATGATGTGTGAGCTCTGTCTTTTTCCTTCACTCTTTCCTAACGAACTGGAATTGGGAACTCCTTTTTCTTGTCTCATTATGATAAATTGGTTATCTAGATACACAAAGAATACCTTATACACACTTCAAACAAGAACATTACGATGATTCCCTCTCTCATGCTACAACGGGACACCTCTTAAGTTCCATTAGGTCCCCAACCGATACATATATATAGGACTTCAATGGATACTTCCGCGAAACATACGCAATCTCAGTTTCACGTAAACTAAAATATGTGGGATACGCAATTCCAAACTCACTCAATTACAAAACGTAAAATACAAAACGCACCTAACAGTTTTTAATAGTTATAGAAGTCAAAGTTGTCCTGTTCACCACGGGTCATCTATGTTTGACTCTACCTTATATGTAACAAATCACAGATAGACAAGATACTTTTCGAAGAACTCAAGATGAATAGTTATGCATATATTTTTTGACGCAAGACACGTGCTTCATTCGTGTGGCTATCAAAATGAGATCGATCTTCACTACAGAAATATACAAACATTCTAAACCTTAACCCAATGTATTATAAGGTGTTGCACCCGCCGCGAGCACTACGATGGGCTCGAAATGGTTTTCCGCGTCTTGGAAATCTAGATTGTGTTGTATAGCAACGTGGGTTAGTTCTCCTGCATCCACATGGGGTAAAATGTATTAGACTTCACGTTTTTTAAAAAGATTGGAATATGAGCGTCTTCTCGTGAGTTCGATAGCATAACGGCTAAGATGGGGCTTTCAGTACACAGGTCAAATAACAAATCCAGTAGCATAACAACAGTGTATTATGCTGGAATCTGTGGACCCGCGTGCACCCGTCTTGCCGGGGTGTTAACTCAAACACGCACGCAAAATAAAGAAAAAATGGAGTCACCACTGATCTTTGAAGGGAGATCAACCCCTATTTAATGAAATAAGGCACTAGTCATACAGAGTTTAGGCTCCGGCCTTCGGATTGAAGCAAATATAGTGAAATCTGCCAATCCGAGGCGGTTTACATGGGCGTGAAAAAGGAAAAATAAAAGGTTTGAGAGAATGGGAGCAATGGAAAAGGGGAACGGGGAAGAGAAGCTTGGAGCTCGTAGAGCGGGAAAAGCGGGACGCCGGGGCATTGCTGCAGACTCCCGTCCTCCGCTTCGGGATGCCTCTCTTCAAGTGTCTTGAGTGAGGGGGGTGCTCCTCCTTTTATAGATATAGAAGTGGGCTTTGAGCCACTTGGGGTCATGGACTTGGTCCATGGGCTTGAGCTTGAAGTGAGAGCATGAGCCTTGGGCCACTTGAGGTGTTGGACTTGGTCTATGGGCTTGAGCTTGAGGTGGGAGCATGGGCCTTGGGCTACTTGAGGTGTTGGACTTGATCAATGGGCTTGAGCTTGGCGGGCTCATACCATAGTGGGCTAGAACTTGGTAGTCTAGAGCTTGGTTAAGCTCGTTGTTTTGGGTCGGTCGTCGTAGAGGCCCAAAGTTGTAGAGATGCCTGCTTTTGAGGCTTGGTGGGCTGCATTGTGGAGCCCGTTGAGGTGGCTTGTAGTAGCTTCGCTCTTGTGGGCCTAGTCTGATTGTTGAAGAAGTTTGCTTTGAGGCTTAGTGGAGCTTCGCTCCTGTGGGTTGAGTTCAGAAGGGCCTGCTTAGCTTATGTAAACTTCCTTTTGCCTTGAATTTGCTTGGGCTTAGAACTTGATCCAATTTATCCATCTTTGGGCCCAAGGGTAGGGTGTCAACACAAGGTTATTAATAATGGGATTTTAGCCTACAGTCACCATGATTTTTTAAGTAATTTTGTGTTCATAAATTACTCTTTTTCCACGTAAATTCTGTATTGTTGCACTCTTTTTTATTTTTTAATGATTTGGTCCTAAATAGATTTGGTTTGCTCCCAAATCAATTTTGAACTTATCAAGCTTAGTGATAAAATTTATTATGTTTGGTAATTAATTTTTATATAAGATGGTTCTTTTCGGCTCAGATAAAAAGCATCATTTGAATGGTTAATTTCTTGCCCAAGGTGTTTTAGAATTTTTAATTACCACCAATAATTCATTAATTTAATTTAAGTGATTTTCTATCGTAATACTCAAATCTCAAAATGATTAATACGTGATAACGAAAATTTTGTAAGGAAAATCATCATTTTATGAGATGGTTTTAGTCATAAGTTAAAGCAGGCTATGCCAATGACCATATAGGGGAAAACAAAATAAAATGAATGCAGTTTCATCAACTACAACTGAGGGTGGGATTCCTAAACTGAGTAAGTCAAGAAAGAGGTATGATCCTTTAGGTCGGCCTAAGTAAAGTCTTACTTTGGTGAGCTAAAAAATGTATTTTGAAGCATTTTTATGTTTTTGTAAAAGTATGTTAAGCTAGGTGTATTGAATTTACAAACCAAACTTTACCGTTTTCAGATATTTTAAGTATTTGTATTGTTAAATATAATGATATTTTCATAATTTTCAAAGGTCTGAAAATTATAAGAATGCTACTACATTTAAAAATTAAAAATATTTAAAAATATCTAAAAATGATAAAAATTAGTTTATAAATTCAATACACTTAACTTATTATGTTTATAAATTTTTTTAAAGAAAATATCGAAATATGTTTTTAGGCTGGCCTAAATAAAACTTTACTTAAGTTGGCCTAACAATATCATACCTCCTCAAGAAATGGGACCGGATTGATTTGGTTCTCTTTCATCCTTGAAATAATGGAACCAAATTCAAACGTAGCATTAACGTTAGTCAATCTGAAAATATGGTATTTTAGACTTTAGAAAAATTTCTAGACCCAAGCATGGCCTGGAACTCGTTTAATTGTCGCAGAATGGCCGCCAACTGATCAGCGCCCATTCCTCACGGTTCCCTTGGAAGTTGGAAAAATATAAGAAATATTATTGTCAACAATAAAATTAGCAATACTTTATTGAATCCAAAAAAATCATGACTAATGATATATTATTACCTGTCATGCAGGAAACACAGCATTTTTGTTGCCAAAAGATAAGATCTGTTGTTATTAATGGTAACTGATGATCATCATTAAGCAGAAAACGCAATATAAAGATTGGGATTGAAAATATCGAAATAATAGTAAATACGCGTGCTAAGCTAATTAATTAAGAGTCTTTCTCAAATAGAAATTGAAAACACACCTAAAACGTAAGCACAAGTTGCGGATGTGGGTGCGGTGGTGAGACGTACGAGACCACTACGTCTGGCATTTAATTTAGGCGTGTGGAATAGGCCAAACGCATCGGGGGTCGACCTTTTGACACGTCCGAACGCATCGGAGAAGGAAAGACCTTGAAAGGGAGTTGGGGGGTGGGGGTGCGGCAAGCATGACGATCGAAAATGCGAAGTTAGAATCTTCGCAATGGGATCGGTGGGGTAGAGCCACACAACGCGTTAACGACGAACTCCCAAATCCCAATGATTATAAGTAGCGAACCTTTTGCGCTGTCTCTGCTCAATCATACTAGTCATCACTTCGTGAGGAAGAAAAAAGAAGACGAGGAGCCGCCTGCGATATATCGATCCAGCTGATAATACAAGATCCGGCATCTTGCAAGTAGCAGCTAGCAGAGAAACACAGAGATGGCTTCTTCTTCTTCTTCTTCTTCTTGCGTGGGATTGATTGCTTTTGCAATTGTAGCAGCTTTGCTGCAGTGTGCAGCTGCAGATATCTACACTGTAGGTGACACCAACGGCTGGTTTATCTCCCCACAGGGTGCTCAGTTCTACACTAACTGGGTGTCCGGGAAGACCTTCGAGGTCGATGATGTTCTCAGTAAGTATAATAGCTCTCTCTCTCTCTCAAATTCTTATCATCGTCATCATCGTTGGCCTTGCATGAAATTATGTTATAAATCCGTTTAAAAACTTGGTTAATGCTTAATTAATTCCTGTTATATTGATTTGCAGCCTTCAATTTCAATTCTGGCGATCATGATGTCGCGGAGGTGACTAAGGCAGAGTTCGACGCCTGTACTGCTTCCAACCCCATCGGCGATGTCATACGCTCCAGTCCAGCAACCATCACTCTCAACCGAACTGGCTCTCACTACTATATATGCACCCTCCCCCAGCATTGCGCCGCCGGCCAGAAACTAGCTCTTGATGTAGTTGCTGAAACCAACAACACCACTCCCACGCCTACTACACCTACAACTAAAGCTACACCAGCTACTCCGGCGGCTGCTTCTGGTCCAGAACTTGCACCCACGTCTGGCCGCGATTCCCCAATACCCCCAAATGCTGCCCCATCTTTCGCCACTGGATTGTTGGGCGTCGCTGTCGTCGTTACTGCTGTCTCCTCTGCCCTAGTCCTTTAGATGTCTCAATGTAGGGGTGCAACTCGGGTCGGGCTATACGGGATTGGAGTGAATCCAAACCCTAAACCAACTGGGTTGGAGTAAACTCAAACCCTAAGAATGTAACTCGGGTCCAGACTGGGTTCGGGTCGAGTTCGCATCAGTTTTGGTTTGGTTTTGAGTTAGAATTCGGGTTACCAATAAACTATTTTTTTTCCAAATTTAGTTGTAATTTAAAAGAAAATTATTGAAATATACATACATGTGTTTATGAAGTCAAGCCTCATGCTGAATTCTGCAA
>JAXCLR010000105.1:4566273-4581869 GCA_035584095.1 Annona squamosa
TTTATAAAAATATATATAAAAAAAAAGATTTGTGGCCTTCTGAGATCAGTCTCGTTAAATATCAATTAATCACGGGGGAGTTGGCGGCGACTACGGCTGGCCAAACAGGCGCTTACACGCAGTGGCAGAGCCACGTAAAGCTGGAGGGAACAGTCTTGCACCCCTCATCAGAAGATCCCAGCTACGCCACTGCTTACACGTGTAAGTGGCACGGAACTAGTAATGGCGATAGGGCACCAGCCTATTACGCAACGCCAGCTATTCCAGTCTCATTTGCATATCACGTTCCCACATCCAATCCAATTGAAGTTCTGGGCCCGCGAATAATGATGAATAAAAGATATACAGACACGAGAAATTTTCAGACGCACACGCGGGATATTGGAAAGTGATGCATGATAACTTTTCTTTTTTTTTAAAAAAAACAAACTTTTTCATAAACCGTCGTTACCGTTCTAACTATTTTAGCACTTGCTTTTAAATTTGAGGATATATTTGTTAAATCATAAAATTTTTCAAATTAGATATTTTTATATTGTTTTAATTATTATATTTTTTCACAACAACTTCTAAAACCGCCATATTACTTAATCATTTTTATATAGTTACTCATATAACAAAACTATTTATTTTAAATTTATTATCTTTTATTCATTATCATTACCCTTATTATATCAAACTATTTTTTTTATTTTAAAAATCAAAATTTCTATCACTCTACAAACACACTTTTGTTCGGATTTGAAAAAAAAGTTAATATAATTATAAAAAGTAAAAAGATAGTCAAATTTATCTACATAATTATATCATGACAAACACTGCATAATCCAGGCTTAAATTCCAGGTTGTTGATAGGAGCCGGACCTATCATGTAGTCCGGCTTAATTAAAATGACTTTGATTAAACACTAACTAGAATTGGGTTTGTTAACCACATTCAAGTTAACAACAGCTTTGTATGTACAAACAACATTCCTCGTCTTTTAAGTTTTAACACGATTTTTTACCCCAACCAATTAAGCGTTTTCACAGACCTTCCTTTCATGTATATGTGACTATGAAACTCAAAATTAGTTTTTGGCTATGCAAGTTCCCAAAAGAGTTCTTCCAAGTTCCAATCCCATGTTCCCCGAGATGAAGTTATTGTTCATTTTTCGATCACAGGTAGACGCATTTGTGAAAATGCTTGTGGAGTTGGGACATCAAGACTCGCTTCAACCAAAAATAATAAAAACCTTTTTTTAAAAAAAAAAGGAAAGAAAAAAGAGGAAGAGTGGGTGGGCACATGCATCTCTTTGTCGTGTAGAGCCAAGCTGGGAGTGCATGTTCTGTGGCGAGGGATGACGATGGATGACGGTCTTGAGGGCAGAAAATTGCAGTGGTTGGATGAACGGCATCTATCTTCTGCCCACATGCATCAAATGCATGGCCACGGTTCAAACAACTAACATTTGTCCTAGACCTCCAGCCTAAAAACATCTCATATTCGTTGCAGGTTTCAAATATTTTGCTGCAGGTTGCAAAAGATGTCAACCACTAATCACAGTCCCAGAGACTTCGGGTTACAAGCAATGGGCAGATTTCTTCCAAGCTTAGCTTCAAGTCGGGCGCATAAATCAATCATGAAATACAGAAAAACGCAAGACATAACTAAAATCCAGAGGTAATGTCCCCCTTTATTAGCCAATCTGAGTACAAAACAACCAAGTATCCCTCTAATATGAGACTGAAAACAGCAAATGAAGAATCACGTCAAGCACCTATGACCTATCTAAGCTATCAAAGATGGATAATGTACCAAGCAAAGGAGGGAGAGGAAGCAAAAATAATACATCAGAAACATAAAGATCAAAAATCAGATGCTGCTCGGATATCTATATAGATATCATTCACTCATCTACAGGAATAAGGCGGAGAACAAGGCGGCAACAACGCTGGTGAAGCCCAAGCCGGCCATAAAAGCCGGAGCAGCACTTGGGGATCCTGGGGAACTGCCAGCAGTGGGCGGTGGGGCAGGGCCGCTGGCCGGGGCACTGGGAGTTGTTGATGGAGATGTAGAAGGGGCGGTGCTGCCGCCGGCGACGACGTTGATGGACAGTTTCTGACCGGCTGCACAGTGCCCGCTGAATGCACAAATGTAGTAGTGGGCACCAGTCTGGTTGAGAGTGATGCTGGCTGGGCCAGTGTTTATGACGCCGCCGATGGGGCTGTTAGCAGTGCAGCCATCATACTCTGATTTTGACACCTGGGCGACATCGTGCTGTCCGGTCGTGAACCTGAAGGCTGCCAACCGATAAACATTCCAAATAATTAGATCCCTTTGCAAGGGAAAAATCCCAATTCAGTGTGTTAATTAGCAGCCAGCGAAACAGATTTGCTTGAGATGATCGTTTCCGGTTCGTTTTTTCACGGGGGGATGAGTAGCACAGAATGGCAACCTTGAAATTCTGGAATCACAAAGGGGAACTGAGCGAAAGCAAAATCAGCGTTTTAGGCTGTTACTAGAGACGATCTTGCGAGATTCCAGCACCGAATCGGTGATTTCTCTGCACCGCGAGAGCCGAAAAAAACTTCTTCTGATTTCAATTTCTTGGGTGAAGTTTTTGGTACAACTATTTTTAGCTTCTTGAAAGGTCAAATTACGAAAAGAGAGTTTGAGGAATCGGAATCCAAGAAAGAAGAAAATGATGGAAGAAAATCAGAATGACTGGAAAACTCCATGGCAGATGGGAATCAGTGATAGTCAGTCATCTCAACAGATCCATCCGATAACAATGGGAGTTTCCACAACGACTTTTGCCCCCAGAAACAAAGAAGGGAAGAGATTGGTAAAGTAGAGAGAGGGAGAGAGAAGAATCTTGTACTTAGAGAGAGGGAGAGAGAAGAATCTTGTACTTACTGAGAAAATCGCCGACCCTGAAAGTCTTCCCAGAGGCCCATTTACTGTAGAACTGAGCATCCCCTCCTGGGATGGACCAGCCGGTGCTGTCACCGACGATGTGAGTTTCCGCAGCCGTGCCATGAAACAAAGCCGCTACAACTACTAGAGCAAGCAATCTCATGGAAGTAGTAGTAGTCGTAGAAGAAGAAGAAGAAGCCATCTCTCTCTGCCTAGGATAGAATCCCGTGTTCTCAGGTCGCTGCCCCTGTTTCTGTCGGAAAACGAGACCGACGGAGGATTTTTTCTACTTCTTCTCCTCTTCCGTCAGCGTTGCTAAACAGGGGGGTCGGTTGCCCACTTATATAGAGAGTGCCACGACGATTCACGTTTCTCCTGCCCACCCCTGCTGGAAGCTTCAGGCGTTGAACAGATCGTCGTGATGCACGTAGAGGATTGTGCCACGTGTCAAAATGCTAAAGAAGGAAGTATTGGGCCACGCGTCTTTGAAGGGACGAGACGGGAAAGCCCGGGTTCACCTAACCCCCACCCGATCGCATATTTCAGGCGTAGATATCTTCCTTTCCAGTTCTCACTAGTGTATAAGGGAAGGTGGGGCCCAATTTGTGGAAATTTGTCTCGTTGACCAAAATTTCTGTCGTCGACCAAGTATGAATCGGAAGTCCGGAACCGGCCGAATTATATATTTGGTAAACATGAGCAGGCAAGGGGACGAACATATATGCGACCAAATCAGCAATTCCTATTTTTTCTCTGCTCATTTAATTAGGGAAATTAATATCGTATCTGAGAGATACGACTCAATGACCATATGCTAAGGAAGGAACTGGAAAGGATGTGCGTGTAGCGTCTTAATTAGCATTCATCCCGATCGGGATTATGGGCAGATCTGATTATCCCGCGTTGCATCTTGCTCTTGCCTTCTGCCAGCAATCCTGCATGATTTTGGTGCACAATTCAATTTTTTACAGTTGACACTGAAAATGTAGTGCGGCGCTGATTTTTTTACGTATTAAATCTAAGTTGTTCATTATATCTTAGTCAAATTAATTTACTTAGCCAACATTATTTTATATCATAAATAAATAAATAAATAAATACAGATTAAACATATTTCTAAGTCGGGGTAATTGTCGAGCACCTTTCGATCGGGGTGTCTGAGATCTGAATAGGTCCTTGGCATCTTTTCATCAAATCTGTAGAAAGTTTTAATAATAATAAGGTAATGCCACCCACCAGGGCTTGCCATGGTGGTAGCAGTGGGTAGCATAGTTGCCACCAAACCGCCGTTGGAGTCTACTATTTTTTTTTTTTTTGATTGGAAGATATTTACATACATCTCAACATGTATTACACAGAAAGCTCTGAGACATTCTTACAAAGTTGGAGATACAACTCCACCAAATAATCAGGAAGACACAGCTTCAAACAATCAAACGGGAGACCACTGCTCCCACAACAACCAGCCGGGAGACACAGCTCCCACAACAACCAGCCGGTGGTCGAAATCCCATATGGGGACTCGAACACACGACGTGACAGCGCTGCCCATCCGAGGCATCGGCGCTATTAAGTTAAGATTAACTTTGCAATTTCCCGTGGTTTGAGGATATTTACAGACTTTTTTTCGGTGTGAGATGTTTATAGAAAATTCCTTCATTATATGAGTATTTTGAATATGTATGATTGTAATTTCAATTGTCACAATATATAAATATCAATAAAAAATTAATATCACTGAATCAACTAAATTTTAATAATTAAATTTTATGTAGCAAGCTAGCGACTATATTTATATGAGCAACAGTTTCTAGTGCTACATAATATCGCATATAGCACAAGTTGTTATAAGTAGTAAAAATATTTACTACATACTCCCATATATCATTAGAGTAGGCAACAAGTTCCCATTTATCCTGGCAGGGAGATCAAGCTCCCACTACTATTTTTCCTTAAATAGAGGTTCATGACCTATTGATTACAACTCAATTAGCTTATTTAAATCTTTTGATTTCATTGTACGGAGTCTATACCAATGATGTAAGAACTGGACTGGATTTGCCAGTTCAACTGAGAACTGCTCCAAGCACTGGTTCATTTACCATTGGTGTGGTTTACTTGCTTAAATTGCTTGATAGCAGTAATAATTGAATCAAGTTCGACTAGTTTCATAGCTAGCCAAAAAAGCAAAGCATGGAATGGGAATATTTTCAATTTTCCCAAGTTAGTTCGGCCCACACGAGCCTATACCTTAGCTCCTGCCTCCAGCTCCTAGTTTCTTGCGAATTTTTGCATCGATTTCTTCACCATTTTCTAATCGCTCGTGAGCTTGTCCTGACGATAATAGCATGAATTTCGATCGCCTCCAGTCCTCACCTTCAGCTCCTAGCTCCATGTTGGCTGTTGCGTCTATTTATGCATCATCCTCTAATGGTTAGTGAGCTCGTCCGAGAGACAGTAGTAGTAGTCTGGCGAGTAGTAACTATAATTGCTTTCCTCTTCAACTCCCGCAAGCAACAACTTTGGTTGATTAACTTCTCATATTCACAAGCTCATAACCCCTACTCATGGTGTCTCTCACTTTGATTAACTCTGGTGGTCCATCTTACCTGTTTGACAATAATACTTTTTTTTTTATCATGGAAATGGTAAAATTTTAGCATAATATTCTGAAAAAAAGGACAGTTCACTTCAAAATAAAAGGTAGTTATGATCCGTTCAACAAGTAAGAGCACATGTGGTGGGGTTAGCCTACTTGCATGCATGGCTTCAAATGCGGTTGAAAATTATCTAGTTCATTACTTAATGTCCCAATGATGAGAATGATAAATTTGTACACTTTTAAAATTTTATGTTTGATATGAATGACATGTTTGTAGACTTTTAAAATTTATATTTGATTAGAATGATGTATTTATAAACTTTTAAAATTTCGTATTTGATAAGAATAATGTGCTTGTGGACTTTTAAATTTTTTGTTGAGCTCATGATTTGTTCTTAATTCTTATATTCTTATGAATTATTTAATTATTCAACCCTTCAACAATTATTGATTTATTTTTTATTATATTAGATATATTTATAAAAGTATAATTCATAAATGCACCAAGATAAACAAGGAGAATTTAAAAATCAAGCGCTAACATTGAAGTCTTATTACTCAATTCAAATTAGTAAACGTAGTTACTTTTTTCTAATTTAATATATTATATCTATGCTTGCTTAATGAATTTTCTAAAATTTTCTGTTAATTTTGCTACATGTTTTATTGCGATGATTAGAGGCCAACATGTAGATTTAGAGTTATAAATATATTATTAATTCAAAATAATTAAACCTTTATGACATTATAAGTATATCATACGAACATTACTAGTTCGAATCACTTAATCAGTTGAACCAGTTTGACTCAGATTAGTCCCTTTACTAGTTCAAACATTCATTCGGTTTGAATAAATGTGTCTTATAAACATATTTGATTAGAATAAAATTTGATTTTTTAGATAAAATAAATATTATTAAATATAATAAATAGATTGAATTTTTCATTAAAAGTCAAAATTTTAAAAATTGAGATTACAAGGCATATATGCATGTATATATGGGATTTTGAATCTATAGGATGCATCCTAGAGAAGCCAACTCATGATGTATTCATCTTGACAACCTGTTTTGGCGTAATTAAGGAGAGTCAAATATAATTGAAGTAACGGAACTTTTGGATAGAAATAGAAGCGCCTCCGCCAGTCCGCCGAAGATGTATTATATTCATTTCTAGACATATACGCAAGCATGACTTCAAAACTTACTTTCCAATAAAAAATATACAAACTTATAGGCTTGAAGTAATTCCAACAGTTGAAACGTAATCGGTAATAATCGGTAATTCCCTCATAATTTTTTATGACGCAGTGTTGAAGAAGTATTTAATTTAGGTGTTTTGTTGGTTAGAAAATAAATTGTTTTAAAAAATATTAGTTGTGGTGCGACCAACCAAACCAGAACCATTTGCATGGCTTGAATCTACAGCTAATCACAAGCGGCGACCCTCTCCTTACACAAGTCTTCGACTAATGTTGCATCAGCCTCAAATATTAGCCGCGCAAGTTTATTATGGCACATGATACATTTTCTATCTATCCCCGTATCCATCGGAAATATTGGTAGGACCCAATGTTTTATTTATTGTATTACACCGACGTTCTTTTATATTCATATATCTAACCTTATTATATATTTGAGAGTCAGCCAAGTAAAAGCTAAAAACTGAGAGAAATGACCCGCGCCCAGCGTTAGGAAGATCTTTTCAAATTTCCCAGAGTTTCATACATCAGAGTCTCATCACCGTGTCGTACTCTCTGCGATTCTTCATGCGCACAAAAGTGATGGAAGAAATTATGAAATCTTCTTCTTTGATTTAAAAAAAAAAAAAAAAAGTGATGGAAGAAGCATGAGACTTGCATGGGAGGTACTTCATTAGCCGGATTGGGTCTTAGTCTATCTGATACACGGAGCGAGGGAGCTACGTTTCACGCGTACGCTGACTGATTAATTATATAACATATGCCGACGGGTCGAAGGTCAGGAACCTATAGTCCTACAAATTAATTAACAGTAACGAAGCCGTCCAACTTGTGTATGCCTATGGGCTATGGCCAATGATCGCGTGCTCACATGTACCTTGTATATAATAGTAGGATAGCCTGTTGAAAGTGGACCATTTCTTTTTCCTTTTTCTTTTCTTTTCTTTTTTTTGAAAAAAATATTATCTACCACTCAATGGTTGGACCCTGTCGTCCTGTTCTGAAATAGAATACATAAAGAATTATCTCCGGATTCTAAATTGCACATGACAAATGGGGGAAAGTTTCATACAAATAAGGTGGATTCCACAAGTTCCAGCCTATCGTGCATGCCTATAGGCCTATAGGTTCTAAGCATGCGACATCTGCACCGTTCAATTAATGTTTGTCCTTGCCGATCACAAAACTCTCAAGAAGTAATAGGCGACATTCTAAGTTGTAACGCTCTTGAATATGGGAAAAAGACGCACGAATTGCGTTGCAAGGTGAAACCACTTGCATCGGATCTGAATGCGCATGAGTCAGGAGAATTGGTGGCGATATTTGTGCCAGACCGTCCATTCCATGGGACGTGGAAGACTGAATTTCTGAGTTATCGGCCACTTAAGATTTTCGAATTCAGGTCACCTGCGGCTAGCGCAGGTGGCAGGAGCGTTGGTCTCCTTAGCACAGGTCGTGAGTTCGAATTCCACATTGAGATTTCGGCCCGGAAAATTAGTGTGGGAGCTGTAGTCTCCCTTTGTGGTAGAGTGGGAGCTGTTGTCTCCCTTGGGCTGGATGGAAGCTGTTCTTCCTAATTCTTTAGTGGAGCTGTGTCTCCAGATTTCTTTGGAGGAGTTATGTATCTCCTTGTTTGTAAGAATGTCTCAGAACTACAATGTAATATGTGCTGAGATGTATGTAAATATAAACTATAAAAAAAAAAAAAAATTTCGAATTCAGATTTTATTTTGAATTTTCCTTTCTTATAATATATTCTAACTTCACTTTTTATTTTCTAATATATAGTAATGATAATTTTTTAATGTTGTTTATATTTTTCATATTCTAATATACGCTCTGTACATTTTAAAATTTAAAATTAATTATTCTAGTACAAGTAGAAGTTCTAACTTATTAATAATGTTAATGAAATGATACAAATTTTAACAAAAAACATATGAAAAACCGAAGTTTCTATTTTTTTTTTTTTTCGTTATTTCTCATTTTCTTTTCTTCCAACAAACCAGACTCATTACTCAAATCAGATCAATTTTTATGAGATTAATTTAGTGTCGAATTGTGGTTTGAAAAATATAAATTGAATGTTTAATGAAGTTAAAGATGTTATAAATGTTGTTTGGAATCTTGGATCGAGTATAGCCTGAACCGATTTACGCTCGGAATCCAAAAGTCGCGACGCGATGGTTATCAAGCGCGGAGAGATCATTACTTAACGTCTAAGTTGTGGCAGCTCTGCCGCTACGTGGAGTAATTCGGACACGTGTGAACAGCGTCGTCGGTCAACCGAAGATGTTAGGGTAGACGTTAAACAACTGCGAGAGACAGAGATCTGAAATATCATACGTGTTTGCTCTCGGTAAGTGAATCCGATTTCACAATTCCCACTCGCGCGAATGCAACTACCCGGCTACTCAGCCGCCTACCTTGCCCGGTAACGGGAGCGACACGTGCTCGAGTGGTGCCCACCTTTGGAGGAGCCTGATAAGACTGATAAAGGGAAGAAATTTTTTAAGGATTAATCGAAGTCAAGATGGTTTGCGAGTATTATACGGAAAAACTTCTAAAAATCGAACGACAACAAGGGATAAGACTTTCGTGACTGGAGACTTTGGAGAGCATTCTAGAAAATTTAGCGCATCTAACGGTGATCCCGATCCGAGCCGTCGATAATATACGCATCAAGACTCAAAGCATATGGGAATCCTCCGATGGGCCATCAAGTGTCGAATGGACGGTCTCGCCCTTTTCGATGGTAAATATCTTGGAGAATTTAATGGCTTCGATGCTGGCAAGGGGCAAAGGTTGGTGTGTTAGGTAGACATGAGACTTTGCACCGATGGGGAGTCGTTTTTAGGGGCTGGGGCGATGACGATTCGGCCGCGTTGTTGCTCGCACTTGTCAACGGCTTCGGCTATACGCGCACAGACGAGTCACGGAAGAGTTGTGCTCATCGGTTGGGGTGTTAAGGGAACGGGCTGAACGATTTAGGGTCTAATTTTAATTTCGATCCATTTAAAATATTTTAATTTTAATTCATTTATTAACTTATTTAAAAAACTTACATCTTAACTCATTCGCAACCCATTTAATAAACGAATTGATGGGTTGTCAGCGGGTTGTATATAAAATAACCTGAAAGCTTAGATTTTAATAAATGATGATCTCGCACGGAGAGACAAGAAGATATTTTCGGCATAGAGGAAATGAAAATATGTCAGTAACCTGAAAAGGAAATTAGGACAGCAGTTGAAAAATGAAAATTAAGTGACTAAAGGAAGACTTAGAAAGAAAAAAAAAACCAAAGAGTTTACATACATACATATATATATACAATTTTAATGAATTAAGCGAGTTAAATAAGTTGAACGAATTAAACGGGTTAAATAGGTTATATGGGCTAAATGGGTTACTAGATGGGTTGACGAGTTATAAAATCTCAACCCTAATCCATCTATTTAATTAAATGGTTAAACGAGTTGGCAGATCATGATCTATTTATTTAAAAATCCCAATCCAAATTCATTTACAAACGGATTGGACGATTGGGCTGCCGGGTTCAAAATGACCACTAACACGCCTACTCCTCCGACATGCTTTATTTTTTAATCCTCAAACATGTTGGTTCGCGTGAGAATGGTCCACGGATGAGACGATCATAACTGTTGGATCTGCGATGAGGCCCAATTAATGTGGAGGTGATGGATGAGGATGGGGCCGCTCCCCTTGGCTCACGGCCTCGTCCTTTTGGTGAAAAAAACGGGGAGGCAGTCCGCAATAAGACAGAAATTACCAACCTAAACAATGATGTACGCACATGATGAACTTCCAGCATGTTTTTTTTATTATTTTGAGTATGTTTTTATTGTATGTGGGCTTTTAAAGGGCCTCAGGCGGGCTCAAGCTGGAGCTCAGCCGCTGCAGTATATGGGCCACTGGGCCTCTTATTCTATCCCTCTGGCTTGTTGTAATTGTACCCCGACAACCACAGGTCTAATCGATCCGAAATAGCTGCCATTCCACCATATACGGATATACCCAGATGAGACCTGCGAGTAACGGAGTAGGATTCATGTCCTGCTAGCAGAGTTACAGGAATCCACTTCTTCTACTCGATGAATTCCATAAATAAAATGATCACCAAATTCCTGCCTGTTTACATTTAAGGAATGGATGTATCATACAAGAGAGGCATCATTGCCAAAAGGAGAACATACTCTCTACCCTGTTTCACTCTGGTATCATAACCATCAGCAGCACTGCAACGCACGTCGTAAGAAGCATCGAATAAGGCAACCACCAACCAGCAACGCCCTGCAGCAGCACAGTCATATGAGATTCTCAAAATTGTATTCCTGAAGCACTGGTGAGTTTCAGAGACTGCAGGAATGAATGCCTTACCTTTGGAGATAAAAGAGAGGTTGCTGATGAAGACTTCAGTCCTGGAAAGCCGATGTCATACGAAATGCTCCCATCAGGCTTATACAGCCCGAAGTTCCTCTCCGACGATTTCCCAGGCTTCAAGTTCTCATTGAACAACGCAAACACATACGCCTTCACCACGATGTCTGGCCTGAGCGGCGTTCCTTTCTTCTTCGCCAGCCGTTTACGTAGATTCTTGTTGTAAGTCCTGGCATTCTTTAGCGATGCTCCTGCTTCGTCGTCATCCCCTTTGGAAGGCCACCCTGTTTCCGAAACCCGGACTTCCATCTTCGAAAATCCTGCAGCCTCCAGAGCGGCGTACGCTGCATCGATCTGGGCCTCGAACATGTTGTAGTAATGCTTGTTGGTCTTGGCGTCGTAGACTCCTGCATTGGGCAGGAAGAGAGCGTAGTTGAGATCAATGTGTTCGGGATCGCTCCTGTACGCCAGAAACGGGTAGGCGTTGATGTAGAAAGGGGCGCCCGTCTGCGTAAAGAACTCGAGGAGCGGCTTCATATAGGGCAAGACGCTCTCCTTGAACGTGCAGGCCGAGGGAGGGAATGAATTGGCGAACACGCCCTGCGAGTGCGGCGACGATACTTCTATCGTGTTCTTCAGGTTCAGCCGCTGAACGGCTGTGTAGACGTTCTTCACGGCACCCAGAAGCACTTCGTCCAGCACCAGATCCTCGTCGCCCAACACCTCGTTCCCGACGGCAATGCCGCGGATGTGGGTGCGAGGTAGGAACGGCTCGACGTTCTCTTTCAGCCACGCCATGGCTCGGTCTTCGCTCACGCTCATGTCCGTCAGGTACTCGTTCCCAATCCCCACCGTGATTTCGATGCCCGACCCCTTGAATGCCGAGAGAACGTTGTGGTCCGCGTCGTAGATGCGAACGTTCTTGATCTTTGCTGCTCGGAGGAGTACGACTACGCTTTCAGGAGGGATTAGATTATCAGCAATCCTGCCGTAGTTTATTCCGTATGTTCCCACAAAAGCCTCCGCATTATTACTAAACCCTGAGACCAAAGAAAACAATAGGGTTATAACTTGCAAATTCTTGAAATTAAAATGTCTATGGAATGCAACGTGAGTACCGTTGAAAGAGAAGATGCAAAGGAGCAAGAGAGAAGCAGAGAAGAGAGAGGAAATATCCATTGAAGTTGTATGTTGTTGGGAGAAAAGAAGTGGTCTGGGAGGAAGGATTCCATTTGTAGGAAGATGGGTGGATCCCTTTGGAAGCCATGGAAGTGAGATTCCAAACACCAAAAATGAAGTTAGGGAGAGAATGGGTTGAGAAATTCAGGTAGAATCAATTCTTTCTTTCTTTGCCTTTTCTTCCTTTCCCTGTCCTGTTGGTCAAGCTTATTGCTTGATAACTTGCTTGCTAATGTGTTTTCTTATTCTCATATATCGATCTAGCTTCTGAGCTCGATCTGTGGCTTTCTTTGGAGTTTGGACAAGCAGAAAATGCCTTTCGTGGGTCCTCTAAAGGGATATAAGGGAAGGTGACGTAGCAGCCGCCGCAAGTACGCATATGAAGGAGGTCACGATCATGTACGTATGGATGGGTGATCAAAAAATTCTTTTCCCCAACGCGAATGTGATTGGAATGGGATACTTAGGAATGATGTTATGAATATGTTAAAATAAATACGGAGAAATAAGTAAAAATATAAGCAATCAATATAATTAAGAAGTAGAATTATTATAAATCGCCAAATGGACTTACTCATTTTAATCTTCCAGCGAATCAAGTGGCTTCTGCCAACAATTTTTCTGTAATTAATCATTCAAATTTCTTTTTAGATACAAGTATGTCCCAATTCGCAAAAAAAGGCAAGCAGAAAATAATTTTAATGGTCAGAATATTTCCCTGAATGGTTTTGTTTTAGCATAGTGTGCCAAGAAAATCTTATTGATAAAAACTATTAATCACCTTAGGATTCTCCATATTAAATCACTAAGAAAATAAATCATAGGAGCAGTTGTTTTCGAACCGTGTGGTTTCTGAGTTTTCTAATTTAATGCATCAGGGTTTTGTTGGAGAAGATAACTCATCTTTTCTAATAATGTGATCTTAGAAAAGAAACCATAAAGTGTATAATTAGGGGACTACAACCGTTCATACGGGGAGTCTATCTTTCTTCTTTTTAATTTAGCCTATCATAAAAATAAAATTAGAATTAAGTAATAAAGTTTCTACGCATAGGAAACTTATACTTTATTAGATGATTTAGACCCATAAAATTTTATAACCTCACTTTATAATTTTGGCCGCTATTTATGATAGCATACATATAATTATTATCTATGCAAGTCCAAAAATCCAACATAGTGCACCTAATTCACTACAAAAGTGTATTTTTCATCAAACATAAATTTTATTGCAAAAGATTAAGATACTGTTGCTAAAGGCCCTTCTAGAAAAAAAAAATTAGTTGCAAATGTGCAGCAATATAACACTTGCCAACGTGCTTTCGAATTAAATAAAACATGGTTGTAAAAGTTTCAGCAGAAACATCTCTCGGACTAATGGTTAATTATTAGCAGCAATGAAAGCTTTTGGATCATCCTATCCCTCCTCTCTTTCAGGTGATTAGGGTCGTAGGATAGAGTGCTTCCTTTCTCTCAAAAAAAAAAAAAAAAAAAATTAGCAGCAACTGAATACCATGGTTTGGTTTCAATAATCGTTATTTAATAAGTAACTAAATTTTAACTCCTTGTGATGAATGGACTTCGTTACTAAAAACTAATATTTTAGTAGTGATACTATAAATAATCATGTATATAAACAATTCTATTTCATTCCAAAAAAGATTTTCTTATTTAAAAATTCAAAAAACATACACATACGTGCACAAATAATAAAACTTATTTTTATAGATTTAAAATACACAATTCTATAAAAGTTTCAAAAAAATTAAAATATATGTTATATAACCCCAACTAAGACTTGCATTTGTTAGTCGTGACTAACAAGATCACATCACCGTTGTATCAGAAGTGATCTTGATAGTTTAGGCTTACTTTTTTGTTTGTTAGCTTGGGCTAAGTAATACATTCTATTTACTTTTTAAGTTTTTAATAATATTATTAACCTTGGTATATTTATTTTATAAACCAAGTTTTTTCATTTTTTGAGATGCATATATATTTTTTGGGATTTTTTAACACATGAATATTTTAGTTATTGTCAACTATAAAAAATGAATAAAATACTCATTTATTCAAAAATCACAAAAAGATATGCACATAAAAAAATAGTAATTTTTGGTTTATTAAAAAAATACACAAAAATTAACATTTTTATAAAAATAAATTATATATATCATTTAGGTCTAGCTAACAAATTAAAAAGTTAGCTAAAGCTTGCTTTTATACGTATCAGTTTGGATAATGGCAAAACATATTAGTTAAAGGGAGTAGCAGAAAAAAATCTAAATACAAGCATGGAAGGGCCATGCTTTTCCTTAATTTTCTTTTTTAATTTAAAATATTTTTTAAATAATCCAAACCACAACATATTTAACACACATTAAAATATTTTAAAATAATCTAAACCATTTATATTTAGCACATCTTTTCTTATCCTTCTATAAAAAAATTTCATTGAAAATGTATATATTGTAAAATATAACACCTGTTGAAAGTGAATATAGAGCTATTAATTTTTTAAAAAAATTATAACAGATACAGCATATAAAAGTTTACAATAAATGTAATTTTTAAAATGACAAATAAATAATATGGATAAATACCATAAGTGGTTTAGATTTAAGAAAAAATATCTTAAAATAAAAAAAATCAAGGATAAGCATGTAACCATGATTATTGGATCACTGCTCTTCCAATTAATGGCAAACAAATGATGCTGAAATCTGAAAAATCTGTGCAGGCTGTGCCACAATTCCGTGCGAATTTGGATCGCTCGATATTGTGATTTTGAATTTTGAAGGGGCAGATATTTTGGGGGACTTGTGTGTTGTCAAGAGTCGAGAGCGAATGAATCGCCAGAAAGACAAAGGAGAGAAAGTAATAACAAGCTGTGAGTCCAGTGGCGTGGCGGGGTCTACGTTATTCACACAATCACATGGCTCTTATCCACTCTACTACCGATGATGCCTATCTCTTCTTCTCTACCTCCCGCTAAAAACAGGTAACAGCAAAAAAGGAAGGAAATGGCTGCTTCCCTTTCCACTCTAGCAAATTCCTTCATTCCTCCTCCTCCGTCTTCTTCGCCGCTGTGCTCGTCTTCAGTGCCTTCGACGTCGGCTTTCCCCCCTCCCACTCCTAACAGAAAGAAACCTAATTCACCTCAAGCCATCCTCTTGAGCGGGGCGGCACACGAGGCGGCTGGCCGTCGGTGCCTTACCATCGGCTTCACCGCCTTTGTGGGCTCATTGCTCGGAAGTGGCCTCTTTGGCGCCAATGCAGCTGTGCTGGAGGCCGACGACGACGTAGAGCTCTTGG
>JAXCLR010000105.1:4589564-4599570 GCA_035584095.1 Annona squamosa
TAAAATGCCACCTATTTTCAAAAATAAAAAATAAATATATAAAATACTCCAAAAATGGTAAAAATTTATATATATATTAAATATACCTATATTAACATCTGTAAAAAAATTTCAAAAAAGAAAAAAAAAAAGGTGTGGGCACCCGGGAGCAAGCAACACTGCATGCTCCCGGGTGTAGGAGATCAGATCCCAATACGAAGGGGTGTGTTTGGCAGTTCAGGCTGTGCTCTGTAATGAATAAAATTTTTAGAATGCGTTTGTTTGGGGCAAAAAATTATCAATTAAAATTTTTTATTTTAAAACTTTTTACTATCCATAGCTATTTTATTTTTTAATTATTTTTTTACATTTGCTATATAAACTATTTTTTAAAATTATTTATGGGCAACTAACATATCTATTTTAACTTTATTATCTTTACTTGTTATCATTATCCCTATTATGTCACATCATTTTCTATCAATGTGACAACATCTACCCCACAAACTTTTCGTCAAAATTTTTACCTCTAACCAATGAAAAAAAAATGTCAATTTAAAATTTTTCAATTTAAAATTTTTACTCTCTATAATTATCATATTTTTTAATCATTTTTTCATATTTTCCGATGCAACTACCTTACTTTTCAATCATTTCTACACAATTACCCGTACAATTAACCTATTTATTTTAATTTTATTATCTTTACTCCTTATCATTACCCCTATCATATCACATAATTTAACAACTTTTACTTTCCAAAACTTTTCATCAAAAGTTTTATCCAATCCCAAACACACCCCTAATGAAAAGTTTTGTAGAATAAAAGTTGTCAAATGATGTGATATAATAGATATAATGATAAGTAGTAAAGATGATAAAGTTAAAATAGATAGGTTAGTTATTTAGATATTTGTATAGAAATGATTAAAAAGTATGGTAGTTGTATAGGAAAATGTGAAAAAATGATTAAAAAATATGATAGTTGTGGGGAGTGAAAAGTTTTAGATTGAAAAGATTTAACTTGACATTTTTTATCAATTGTCAAACACACCCTTAAGTTACAATTTTTTAATCTAAAATTTTTCACTCTCCATAGCTACCATTTTTTAAATTATTTTTACATATCTTTCTATACAACAACCTTACTTTTCAATCATTTCTACACAACTACTGATATAACTTACCTATTTATTTTAAATTTATTCTATTTAGTCCTTATCATTACCCCTACAATATCACATTATTTTCTACTAATTTAACAACTTTTACATAAAAAACTCGTCATCAAAAGTTTTACAACTTCCCAAACACACCCTTAATTAAATTTGCATCACTATTATCAAGGTAACTTTTCAATTTTTAATAATTTTTTTTAATTTTTAATATAATTTTATTCATTCCCGGTACATATTATTATATTCTCATCTCAAATACCAATTCAATCTAAAAATCGGCATATTACTTTAAAATAAAAATTTTCAAATCAAATTTTTAAAATTTTTTCAATTATCTTATTTTTTTTCCTATACAACTATGTTACTTTTTAATTATTTCTACACAATTATATATAAAACTAATAGATTTATTTTCACTTTATTTTCTTTACTCCCATCGTTACCCTTTTTATATCACATCATTTTTTTTATCAATTTAAAAACTTTTACATCAAAAAAACCTTTTATTCACAAGTTTTATTACTTCCTAAAAACATCATCTATTAAAAAGAAAACAGAATTGAAAATGAAAAATTAACATGGGTATATACCATAAAATAGAGATATTATTATAAATGTAAAAAAAAAATTAGAATAAAAAATCTCATTTCATTCTCTATCCTATTCTATACAATTTTATCTAGAATAAGTTTGCAAAGATGAGTATATTATATATTTTTATTTTTATTTACTTCGCTAGAGACATTGTCTAATTTTCTTTTACCGACCTTAATAAAATAGAAAAGGATATGGTGACACTGATTTTAAAAAATTAAAAATAAATATCTAAAAGTCTCCAAAATGGTAAAAAATTAATATATATATATATATATATATTAAAAATACCTAGAGTAACAATTGTATAAAAAATTCCAAAAAAATATTAAAAAATATTTTTTGTAGGTGCACTAGATAGGGCTCCATAGAGCTCTAAACTAAATACCTTTTATTTAAATAATTTTGACTTAGAATAATCCAAGTTACTTGTCATGCTATTAAAATTTATTCAATTAATTTTCAAAAAATAGAAGAGGATTTGGAGCTTCAAACTAAATACCTCTTTACTTGTTACCATTTTGATGATTAAGTAGTTGATGTGAATAATTTAAATATGTGTAAAGTAGAAGGTTTAATGTTCAAAGTTAATTGTATTTTGATGACTAATTCTCCCACATTAGTTATTTAGTCATTCAAGGTGAGTGACATGATTAAAAAAATCTCTTTATTTTAATAACATAACTTAGAACAATCCAAATTTGTTATAATGTTATAAACAAGTAATTCAATTAAAATATAAAAATAATAGTGATCAACTATTTGTGAGGGGCTGCAATGACTCTTCAAGTAATTTCCGAAGTTTGAAATGATTTCTCACATCTTCATTAAAAAAAGGGTAAATTTTATTTATACCCACACAGTTTCATCGATATTGCAGATATACCCACGTAATTTCACAAATTGCATATTACTCCAACGCCGTTAACTGCCGTTAATATCTGCCGTTATATTTTTAAAAAATGACGAAAATGCCCTCATCTATAGTTTCACAAAATCGCATATCATCCTCATAAAGATGAAGGCATTTTCATCATTTTTGAAAATATAACGGCGGATATTAACGGCGATTAACGACGTGGGGGTAATACACAATTTCGGTAAAACTATGGGGGTAATATATAATTTGTGAAACTACGTATGTATATCTGCAATATCGATAAAACTATGTAGGTATATATGAAATTTACTCTTAAAAAAATAATGAACAACTTGAATTTATGCAAAATGTTATAGTTTAAGTCAAACGACATCAATCCAAACATTTGTGACCCCGCAAATAATAGAAAAGCCTAATTATTTTTATTGGTTGAGATATTGCTTACGTAATTTTTTCCTCATGAATAATTTTGGAGCGTCTTAGACATTTGGTATTTCTAATTGTTAAATTCATATTATAAAAAGATGTTCAATGTTTTTAGCAACAACAAGTTAGTCAGCCAAATTGACCCACAATCTTTTTATTTTACTGTGAGAGTATTTATTCTTTTTCTTCTAGTTTTCACATTCCAAAATAAGTGGCTAGAAAGCCCATAGTTTATGCAAACAAAGGCACAAATATACAATGATACAAGCCTAGCGAATGTTAAGGGTTTATTGATGACTTGGATTGGATGAGGATAAGACAAACATTTGAATCAAAATCAAATTACTGTGAGTTGGGAATTTGAAATGCATTGAAAAAATCATATTCAAAGTTTGAATAAGAAAAGTACTTATTGAACGTAAAATTTCAACTTATCCTTATTTTATGCTCATCTTTGTCCCATCCAAGTGATGAAGAGCTCTTTTTTATTGTTATATTTATAACTTATCCAAAAGTATATTTTTCTATTTTGTTTACTAAATTTTTGTTTAAAATAGTAGAAGATCATACTTTTATTACAAGTCAGACATACGAACCCTCCTGATAAATAAGAGACAAAATTTTCATCTCTCACTTAGAACTAGAGTCAAGTAGCATAAGTTTCTTATCTACTTGTGAAAATCTAACATTAAAAATTGGACATCCATTCCATGAATAGTCCCCATCTTTCCCTTTTTCAAAATTTTTTTTATACAACTGTTAATCTATGTATATTAATTTTTATTAATTTTGAAAACTTTTAAATTTTTTAAAATTAGTAACGTTTTTATAATTCATCTAAAAGTCTTCAAAATTTGTAAAATTAATATACATGTTAAATATATTTAGATTAATAGTTTTATAAAAAATTAAAAATATAAAAACGAAATTTTTGCCCAGGTGCACCGTATCATAGTCCCTTCTCCCCTTAATTATCGTGCCCGTTGGGTGGTGTCATGAAAATAGGTGTACACCGTCCCGCCCGTTCTAATCGGGTCCTTTTCATACCCATGATTTTTACAGCTGACTTTAATCAAGCGATCTCTCACATGAGTATTGAACCAAATTATCAAAAGCGTTGCTCGGTGAGCAGTGCTAAACGAAACCTTTGTTGTTAGAGGATGTAGAATGCTTTTTCACTCAAACCGAAAAATAAAAAGGGAAAATGAAAAAAATACACTATTAAAGCTGCCGGACAACATGGAGCAAAGAACCAAAGATATAATTCATCAAATCCCATCTAACATGAAGATTGAAGACTGTTTATTAATGTATAAAATTTTTAATGAAAGTTTTGGAGAGTAAAGATTGTTAAATAATGTGATATGATAGTGAAAATGACGAGTAGTAAAAAATACAAAGTTAAAATAAATAGGTTAATTGTATGGATAATTGTGTAGAAATAATTAAAAAGTAGAGTACTTGTATAGGAAAATGTGAAAAAATGATTAAAAATATAATAATTATGAATAATAAAAAATTTTAAATTGAAAAATTTTAACTTGACAGTTTTTATCAATTGTCAAACAAACCCCAAGAATGATTTTAAATAGCAAATATTTTTAGCGCAGATTCAGATTAAAAAGAATGATTTAATCGATTGTAGATGACTAGGATTGCAAGCAAAAGATTCGGAGCCTGTGAAGGACGAGTTGGTTGATAGATTTAATTGTTGGTTTGGAGGAAAAAATAATTCTATGAAAAAAGTGGTAAATGAATGTGATGTGACTTTGAATAGTTATCAGGATTAAAAGTAAGAGTCGGGGTGCTATAATCTCATCTATTTCTCCATGCATATGAAAGTGGAAAAATATCAAAACAAGACTAGCATAAAATTATGCCTTCAACATAAATAATTAAGTTTCAATACTGAAACTCAAATGCAAAATATAAAAAAAATCTGGAATAATATTCAAGGTATTTATCAAGAGAAGCTATGAATTTATAAATTTTTTTTTGATTGATATATATTTACACACATCTCAATACATATTACATTGAAGGCCTGAGACATTTTTACAAATCTGGAGACACTAGCTTCACCAAATAATCCGGAAGACTTCCAACTACTAAACGGGAGACCACTGCTCCCACACCCAACCAACAGGAGACCACTACTCCTACTAAATCACTTTTCGTCGTGTCGGAGAATCAATCCCACGACCACAGCGCGTCCCAGATGCTGCGGCGGCAGCGCGTGCTCGGTTGGTATGAATTTATAAATTAAAACAGAAAAACTTAAGCTAACTTCTATATGCACGTACATATGCATGTAAAAAGCTAACATTTCGTACTTAGCAGATTTTTTTTAAATAGTAAAACATGCAATTTGCTATAAATACTAAATCAAAAGTCACGCAAAACTTCAGTAGTCTGAATTCATGTGGAAATGATGGATTTTGATATCGAAAACGTGCTCGACAAGGTTACACCCGGTTATCATGTCAAGGGATTCGAAAAATACTTTTCATGGATATGTTATAACCTCATAATAACTACTCTATGATCAAAATATATGGTCATTTGAAGTTGATATGCTCCTTTATCATTTTTAAACCCTTCTATGACAATCCATCCACTCTAGGAAATCCTTCGTGATGGCATTTATGTCAATTTCATCTATCATTTGTTAACTAAAAAATCAAGTTTAATTAAAAACAAAGATGGCCATTGATCCGGACTGACATCATTTGTTTAATCCATGGCAGTAGCTTTTTTGCTTTTGGTCTCGTAGCAACCAACAAAGATATGCATGATCGGGTATGTTTAAATATATATATTTATGTGTAAATTATAAAAAAAATATAACAATACTTTATAGAATTATTTCTTCGCATAGTAATGACATTTTAAATGATTTAAATGTTGAAATATAACTTTAAAATTAATATTTAACATCAAACTATTTTCTTATATTAATTTTACACATTTATAGATGGGGTCAAGCAAAATAATACTAGAAAAATATCCAATTTTCACGAGTAATATCAAATACAATAAATATAATAAAATTTTTATCAATTAGTAGGATTACCAAAAAGAAAGAATCTTTCTTTTTCAACTTTCTTTTATATAAGAATCAATCTCAAGGTAAGAAAATGAATAATTATAAAAAGTAGAATTTTATTGAAATGAAACTCTAAAAAAAAAGCCCATAGATGGAGTTGTAAAAGGTACATACATTAATTATAAAAGTATAGTAATAATTAAAAATAAGAGAGACATATGATGTAATATGTATAATTATATGAATAAAAAAATACTGATAAAATAAATACGTTACAACTTGAAAAAAATTGATGAAAAATATATATATTAATCAAAAAAGTAAAATTATTTATATTATGGATGATAGCAAACCCTTCGAAGTTTTGCTTAGGTCCATGGGCAACTCCATGTTTGGCATTCTAAGAATGGTGAGAATGGAATGAATACGATCCTAACATGGAAGGATAATTATATTATAATGGTAAAAATAGAAAAAAAATGGAATAATTGAATGAAAATGAAGTTGGCTTTTCCATTCACCTCCAATTCTATTCATTTTTTCCATCAAAAAATTATATTCATTTTCAATATACGATAGTACCAAGCAGAATAAGCCCCTTTCATACCATAGGACCAAATAGAAATGTCAATAATGCACTAAAGAGTCGTGTCATCCATCTATCTTCCGACACCATTAAGCAGAGAGACTATGATACAATGCATCCTAGTGCACTTAACTTGTGTACACTTGAGAGTAAAAATCCATTTTAAAATTTTTTTAAAACTTTTTTTATACAACTATTAATCTAGATGTCTTTAACGTGTGCATTAACTTTTACAAATTTTGGAGACTTTCAGATCGTTTTATTTTTTAAAATCCTTAGTACTGTCAGCATCCTACTTAAGAGTAAATTACACAATGGATGCAGTTGCTGGGATGGAAAATATTTCGTTTTGCGTTCTCATAGACAGTATTATTCATCGCACGCCCAAAATGTACAATTCAAATTACAAAATGTGAGAATCACATGTCCAGCCACAAAACCCTCCCAACAATACCTAAACAAATTCCCTCATTGCCAACGCATCATTAGCTTCAAACATCGACACAGTTGTTCGTGAAGAAGGACATGAAGATGGAGCAGAGGCTGTGGAATAATGGAGCTCAATCTGTAATCTTTGGTGCAAAGAGACACCAGGCAAAGCCCCTTTCTTCGCTTCTGCTTCCAATTCCCTCAGTGGTATAGCTGCAAGAAACCTCTTGATGAACTCCCTACAACATTCCCTCCCACTACAAAGTACCGCCCCATCGTCATCTCCCGCAGAGCCAGGATTACTGCCTTCTTCCACACGCCCGGCCATCACCTTGGTCTCTTCTTTCCGATTGTCATCCTTTTCATCACCAGCTGAATTCTCTAGGACTTTGCTCATTGACGTGGTATCGTCAAATTTCAAAATGAAAGCCTGATTGCAACCTTCAAACAGCCGTTCTCCCAGCGTGTCAATGATATAGTATGCACTGCTGTCAACCTTCAACACAAAAAAATGGTCATTCCAGCTGACGATATACGCATGCTCCCTGCCATCTTCCAACTGACTACTAATCTCATCCCAGATGTTGTCAAACGACATAGCACCTTGCAGGAACTCAAAGTTCTCTGGGTGGAAAAATCCTATGAAGGATTTCTCCGGAATGACTGATATTGGCCTGATACCAGCTTCTATCACAGTATCCAGGTCGAAATGTTTGTCAGGGAAACTGTCCCGATATGTCTCGTCATCACATAGTTTCCGCCATTCTGACGACCCATCTCTGATGAGGCTGTCAAACTCCGATCTCGTTGGCATGGCGCCTTGATTAGTCTGCAGCCAGTCAGCAATCACGGCAACGAGCGCAGTGCAGGCACTCTCTCCTGCTGCACTCTCGCTCCGTTGGTCAATCGACGCAAAGAAGACTTCGGCTTTCATTTTCGATTGCCCATCTCGGCTAACCAACTCCTTCTCTTCCCAGCTGCCAACTGCAAAATCTTCACCTTCAAAGTTCGACTGCACCAGTTTCCCTTCCAGTCGCTGTTTGTGAAAAAGCAACCAAGAGCGGATTAAACAAAGAACATCCAAATCGAATCAATATAGCATAGCAGCTCATCCAAGCATAGGTGAGCAATCAGATATCCAATGATAGCTGATTTCAACAGCACACCTGCTGTCAATCAAAAGCTGACATTTCACTGACAGAGGTGTCCCTACTTAGCAGCAAGATAAATCAAGTGGGCAGAAAATTAGTCCACGATCTACCAGCCACAAGGGGCCCACCGGAATAAATAATGGCCTTGATCACATTAAAAGTCAAACGGTCGAGTAATCTCGTCAGAAAAGGGTATAATTCCAGTGAGGGTCCTTTTCCACTACTAAAAATATGATAGAATCTTGGCTCTTTGAGGCATTTTTTGGTCAGAAAACCTCTAACCGGGTTGGTTGGGTGAACCAACCATCAAATTCTTGAATGACACAAACGGATGGCCCAAAGTAAAGGCGAATGAAGAAGACAGAGGAGTACTTTTTGTGCACATCACTGCTAACTTTTTGGTCATGCGCCTTATGCCCCTACCCCACCCAGCTACCCAAGGAGCATGATCCATGCATTAGCTTTTACCTCTCAAAAATTATTTTCTTAAATCTAAACAGAGTTTGTCATTGATTTTATTTTTTTTTATTAGTGAAATAATAATGTAAAATACCTTGCTCGATGATCTAGAGTCGTACGAGGTAGGCCTGAGCTGCCTCCGAACAAAATCAATATCATCGCCCCCATCTTCTCCGTTCGCCTTTTTAAGCAAGGGCTCATCCTTCCTTGTCGCTGAACGTAAATTCAGCCTCCGCTTCTTCCACAGCAGGAAGCGGCTGCTCTTGGGAGGTGATCCAGACCTAGCCTCCGAGCTCATCACGGACTCCGACCGCGTCACGCGACCATCTTCTTCACCTCCATTCCCACGGCTGTAATAAACGGCAGACTCATTCTCCGCAGCAGCGGCCATAGCAGCCGAAGCAATGGAATCATAGCCCAACTGCTCTGGTGGATCCTGCCCCGCCTCATCGGCGGCAGCCTCACTGTCGAAGGCGGCGATGGAGTCATCAGTGGTGTCACCTGGGGAGAAGCGGCTGGAGGGAAGGCCTTCAGTCTCTCCTGGGTGATGTGGATCTGGGCCCACCATCGTCATCTTCTTCTTCTTCTGGGATCTCCCATGTGGCGAAACGTAGCTTGTCATCCTCCGAAGGAAGCTGTCGGGCATGCTGTTGTTGCTGTCGCTGCTCTGGTTGGGTTCCTCAACTGCTGCTTCCGGCGATTCCTCTGGGGAAGTTCTTATTTCTACAAAGCATACGGATATCTGCAGCCACGAAAATTGTTATTTTCTTTAAAAAGGACGTTATGACTTATGAGAACATCCTCATTACTTCGAAGCTTTTTGATTTGAAAAATGAAGATGGCCGGGGTTGACCGTTAGCCACAAATTGGGCCTGACAAATTGGGTGCAGCCCACCATCTAGAAGCGCCTGAGGTAGGCCCTGTCGAAGGCTAACCAAACATGTTTCTTCACTTCGAAGAAAGGAAAAGAGAAAACCCCCACCACTCTGTTTTCATTAATTGTCAGCCACCGCAATCGCAGCCGTTGATCATTGCATCCTGCCTTGGATCCCATCATAGCCATCTCGGCGGGTGAGGCCAAAAATGTCAATGTCATTATTCCTCGATATCAAAGGTTGAGATGCGTGGCCCACTTGCGAAAAGGACAAGAAGAGGAGTCTGATGGAAAAAACTCACGAAAAGGGCAGCCTCGGTGATCACTCCATCGATGTGAAGAGGGAAAGAGAGTTGCCTTTGGAACAGCTGAGATTCGGTCTCTCCCTTTTGAAGCAGGGAAGC
>JAXCLR010000105.1:4610108-4649838 GCA_035584095.1 Annona squamosa
TTTTATTTCTGTGTGTGTATATATATATATATATATATATATATATATATATATATATATACTTAAAAAAAAATTATAGTACGATTGACAGATATACTCAGTGGCTATCCTCCCATTTGCGCTGCGCGGTATAATGTTTTAAAGATATCTTCGAAACTAATCAAGAGTAGCTAACACAGTTGGGTCGAAATTTCAGTACAACATGAGGAAACGATTTGGGTTGCTTTCGGTTCATAGCACGCGTTGCTTAAGGGCTAAGCAGAGGTTCCCGCGTCAGACCCCGCGGACGATGCCTACCGTACGGATTAGACCCGCACGTGCGGGATTCGAGATCCAAACCGTCCGTCGGAAGGGCGGCATCGCCTCGCGCTAATCACTCGCGCGATAGCGTGTATATCTGGTCTGTGCTTTGTACACGGAGGTCCGAAGCCCATCGGCAGTAGGTAGCTTCTCTGCAGAGAGAACGGATGGAATACGGAAACGAGAGATACTACTACGCAATGCCTACATTTACATGCGGGGAAAGCAGTGGATAGCTTTTACTTCCTGGTTTCTGTTTGCGCTGTTTTCGGATAATTCCCGTTGGATATTCCTTGATTCCAGGGCATTATTCCAAATAACCCTCCAAGTTTGACTAATTTAATTTTTGACCTTGTGGCCTGACTATTTACCGCAACAATCCTCAATGTTTTCGAGTTTTGCAAAAAAAAAAAAACATTGAGCGCGAGGGGAGTCAAGAAAAGCAATTTTTAATTTTCAATGGTAGAAGATGCCCAAGATTATTTTTGCACAACTCACAACCATGAGATCAAAAATCCAAGTAATGAAAATTTAGAAAGCTATTTTTGCAAATACCCCTAATTTACTCGGCATTTGATTTAATGCATTGGGTGCATTAAGCTTCGGTGCACTTAGGTGTAAAAATCCAATTTTTAAAATTTTTTATACAAATTTTAATCGATTTATATTTAACATGTGTATCAAATTTACCTTTCTTTATATTTATAAATATTTTTTGAATTTTTTAAGATCAACAACATTTTTGTAATATAAATTTTTTTTTCAAAGGAATGAATTTTTGTACCCAATGCACCAAATAATGACCCAATTTAATCAGTGTGTATTTCTCTATGAACATAAAAGGAAGCCTCTACTATGTTGAAATTCTCCTTTGGCTAGGTAGTTAAAACTTCCTACTTTGTAAAATTTTTATGTATTATTTAAATTCAAAAAAGTTATGATAAATAAAACTCCAAAATGTTTCTTTGGACATAAGCACAATATCAAAGGCACTATTTGATAACAATAGTGGGTAGAAGTTATCTTTCTTTAACACTTTTTAAAAAATAATTTGACATTTTAACTTCGTAAGTACCTTGTTTCCGTTTTCATCTTTATATTTTAATCATTTTTAACTAATTTCTTTTCACTTTACTTTTATCATATATTATATCACTCTTATAATTTTTAAAAATATTTTATTCTCTATTCCTCCGCGCTCCCTGCCATATGAGCATACTCGATGCTAAATGTTTTGTCTTTTTGGCCATAAAAAGTTTCTAAAAATTACATTTCTAATATAACAATAAAAATGCAAGAAACTTTATTTAAAATACGAAAATTTGAGAAATATTTTTTAAAAGATTTCTTAGTTAGTTAATTTGGTGGCTCTAATATTTTGAAAATCTCCATGATAGTTAATATTGAAAATTAATTATTATCATTATTATAGAAAATCCTGAAAATGTCTTTAAGATATAAATTTTATACATTTTTAAATGTACAAATTAGGGGTATTCGCCAAAAAAAAGGTCTAAGTTTGGTTAATTAGATTTTTGACCTCGCCGTCTGGATATTAGTAAAAATAGCATAGGATTGCATCTCACATTTTCGTCTATCAAAAATTATAAAAGGTTGTTTTCTGACACTGTTGTATCCGGAGTCATTTTTACAAACTTAAACCTTTGATTTAAAAAAAAAATTTTTTTTGGCAAACGTCCAAACGAGGAAGTCCAAAAATTGAATTAGCCAAACTTAAAAAGTTATTTAATATCCTCCTTAATAATCCAAAGCGATCGATTCCGTTTACTTAAAGGACTCAATTGGTACCATAAAAAATGACTTCATTAGTTAGTTCATGAAATCGAAACAGAAGTATGTTTAAAAATATAGAAGGTAGTTATTACGCTAACAAAAGTTTTGAATGCCACATTAATAATAGTTTTGGTGAGCCAAAAAAGTAAATAATTTAAAATGTTAAGATTTTAAGATTTAAGTGAATTATCATTAAAGTTTCTTTAGTTGTCCTGGTACGATAGTTTCTTTTTTATTATGAAATAATACAACAGTTTTAATAAGTATAAGGGTTTTTCCTAAATATACTAATTACATTTGAACTTAATTCCAAATATGGTGTTTTAAAATCTCAAATATACCCATTACGTTTACATGTAATCCTAAAAACGTCCACTTTGTTACAAATGTTAATAAACGTCGTTGGTCTATTTGTGAAATTACCTATATGCCCATCAAGTTTAAGGTTTGATTCAAAATTTTAAATATTATAACTCACCGCTATTCTACTTGCACAAGAGTTTTAAATATGGAAAGCTCTAATTTTATTCCCATTTCATTTTATTTTATCTTTTATTATTTTACACTAAGAATATTTTTGGCATTTAGGGATATATAACCAACATTTAAACAGATAATCGTTAACTTACTTAATGGCCTTTAACGGAGTGGGTATTTTTGAAAATATATACAAACATAGTAGATATAACTTGGATTTCTGAAACATAATGAGTATATATGGAATTAAGGTCAAACATAATTTGCATACTTGGCAAAATCCCTAAATATAAATATAACAATGCTTGTACGGAAAAATTTTCGGGAGGTAGGAGTGAGCAAGAATTTTATGCACGTTCTTGAAATCATTCTAATAAGATTGAACTCTTACGACGTCTGCTCCGTAGTGTTCGAATCATGACAACAACAGCAACATGTGAAGTGGTGGCAATAGTAATATCAGTTCCCTTAATTATAGGAGTAGATATTGTAAAAAATATATATTGTTAAATATTTGATGAAATGCTATACCGAAAATTTATAAGCATGTCTGGAGAGACCTTATTGGAATAGCAATTTGAAATGATGGTAAAAATTACATAAAGAGAGTGTTTGTTTAAATCACTGTTGTCAAAATCGGACAGGTTCGGCTGGTTGGACCAGTCTGACGGGGAACTAATATTGATTCTAGTTCAATTAATTCAATTTCGGTTCAATTAACTAAATCCCTGAAACTAGCCAAATTGTAGTCGAATCGATATTGACGGTCAAATCGGTTCAACTGGTTCAGCTATAAAAAAAAACCAAAATTTCATATTTGATAAGAATGATTTGTTTGTACACTTTTAAATTTTCATTTTTGTTGAGCATATGAATTTTCTTAATTCTTATATTATTATGAATTATTTAATTTTTCAATCCTTTCACAATTATTGATTTATTTTATTTCTTATTGTGTTGAATATGTTTACAGAAGTATAATTCAAAAACATACCAAGATAAATAAGGAGGATTCAAGAGTCGAGTATTAAGGCTTATTATATGTTTCAGGTCAGTTAATATATCTAATTTTTTAACATTCATGCTTAAAAATTTTTGAAAATTTTTTCTATTTATTTTTTCCTACATAATTTGTTGTGTTGGTTAAAATCTAATATATAAAATTGGGATTTATAAATATATAATTAATTAAAAATAATTAACATTTATGATATTATAAATATGTCATGCAGACGTCACTGGTTCAAACCGGTTTGGTGAACGGCTCGAACCAGACTAGTTCCTTCATTGGTTCAACTCTCGGTTTAGTTCTGGTAACATTGATTTAAATAGATAACATTCCGAACCAAAACTTTTTACCCTCCATAATTGCTATATTTTTAATTAGTTTTTCACTTATCTCTATACAATTATTCTACTTTTTTACACAACTTTTTATATATCTAACATATATATTTTAACTTTATCATTTTTACTCCCAATCATTATCTTTATCGTATTATATATATTTTTTATTTTAAAATTTTTTATGTCATTAGTAGTTTTATCGCTTTCTAAACACACTAAAAAAATTCACTCTATTGAATCTTCCATTTTATTCATGTTTATTTAAACTGAATAATCAAAAATACAAAGCTTTATTAATATTCGATTATGAAACCAATTCTTTCAACTCAAACGGCTTCAACTGTTCTTAAAAAATTCAAACTATTTCTAAAATTATCAGCATTCGATATCATTGGG
Organism: Annona squamosa; assembly: GCA_035584095.1. NCBI lineage: Eukaryota > Viridiplantae > Streptophyta > Magnoliopsida > Magnoliales > Annonaceae > Annona > Annona squamosa. The sequence goes on from JAXCLR010000105.1 coordinate 4,614,423, forward strand.
CGAGTCTCTCCCAGTTGGCCTAGTGGCTTCAAATGTGTCAGAATCAACTCTCGCGATCGACCACGAACATTTTCCATTTCTGTGTGGCACATGTTGGGGGTAGTGAGTAGATGCCAACGGAAACTTCGGCAACGGCATGAACCTGATATGAGGCAGAAGAAAATGTCTGATACCTGCTTCCCCAATGGCCTACCTTTTTTCTTTTTTTGTTTCCCTTTCCTTCTTTCTTTTCTCTTTCCTCACATGAATTGCCTTCAACTTCTCCAGTATATTTCTATAACCAAAGAAAATTTCCTCTTCCACTTTTTGGAAAAGGAAAGCTATCTAAAAAGAAGATGCTGATTGGCCGACTAATGCAAGCCCAAACCATTTTCGAGGCCATTTGCATTTCAATGGTTCTTCTCAGCTCGGGCCTAGAAGCGAAGAAATCATGAGAAAATTGAGATTATTTTTTTGTTTGAAATTCAGTATTTTAAGGATTTTCTTCTCTAAGACTAAAGAACATGAATGAAGTAGGCTAGGAATTGATGCTCATCTCTCAAATGTAAAGCAGGATCGCACTTCAACCAAAAAAATTTGTGAAGAATCTCAACACGGGTCGTCCATTAATGGTCTGTGATTGCTGATGTCCCAATAAACACTTAAAGCGACTTCACAATCCTTTTGTAATTATTTGCCTGAAATCCTATTTCTTCTTCTTCTTCTTCTTTGTATAATCTGTGTAGCAAATGCATCCGACTACTATTTGTCGGTCAAAAAGAAAAAAGAAGATCAGTGCTTCCTTGGATAGGGTCACTTTGTTTCATGTCAGACAGCCAATATTTAGAACATCGAGGGAGAAATGCTCGTCCGATCAGCATAAGAAGACAAAAACATAATATGGGTTCATGGCTTTCCGGATGCTCAAGGAAAATAAATCAAGTGACCCAAATAGCTATAGATCGAGACAGACTTCTTGTTCTTGTTCTTCTTTTTTAATTTTTATAATGAGAACGGAGACAGACTTCTTAATCGAATTAGTTTTGAGGGATGCTAGAGACGTGATTGAATTTTCAGAATTCAGTCCAAATGAGAGTGTGAATGTAGTCTAGATTAGCCAGAACCATCCAAGAACCGACCCACCTGCTAATCCAATTCCTAGAAACAAAGCCATGACAATTCCGGCTGTTTCAACTTCTGTGACATGTACCATCATGGGAGCAAGGATCATGAGAGTGCTTGTGAGAAACCCGTTTGTCATGCCAAGAGCACTTGTTAGAATCATCACAGGAACCTCTGTTCGGAAGAATGTAGGCCCGTGCATGCACACTGCAAAAAGTGGGAAGAACAATAGCCTTGCAAAGCAAGCTAAGGCAACCTTTTTAGTGCTCTTTGGAACATACAAAGCAGTTGAGCATTTCCCCACCAGGTCAGATGCGTTGTACATTGTTATTAGCAAGATGGAATACCAGTCCTGAAGCAGCTTGGACTGCACATTCTCTGTTATGTATCCCGGAAATATAGAGAGTGTGATGACATAAGTCACTAGAACTCCGGCAGTAAGCCATCGAATTCTTTTCCATACGGTCCAGAACTTAGGCCGTGCAGTAGCCTCATTTGCATTGCAAAGTACTATGACGGTGGGACTAGATGGTGGACCTCCTTGGAGGGTGGTGTGCCTTCTGATGGCCAGATTTTTGCTGCATCTATGATGCTGAATGATTGGCAGCCTGTCTAAAATGTTGTAGCAGACCAGGCAGCTGACAATGATAATTATGCTGACTATGAAGTAGAGGTGAGCACTTGCCTGTAACCCTTGTGGGGTCTGTGGCAGCGCTGCTTTTGTTATAATCCTCAAGATAGAAAGGAGAACACCTGCAGGGAAATTGTGAATTGGATATCTGGTTAATAGACTAGCTTTGCATTGCATTTGAATGCAGAACTGAACTGGGACGCAGTAGTGAAATGCTTATCTAGTGGTAGCATGAAAACCCAACATGAAGATCGTATCTAACCCAATTTCATTTTCAAAGCAAAACGTTCATATTTAAGCCAATTTCATTCTCAAAACAACACGTTCATATCTAACCAATTTTATTTTCGAAACAACAGATTGCAATAAGCAATTGCTTATGCTTTGGGGGGGATACAAGAGAAACTCATCTCCCAAGAGCAAAAGAAGGGAGGAAAAAGTAGGACAAAGAAAGAAAAGAAATCTGTACTTTCTTATTGCAGTACAGTCTTTCTTGATTATAGAAAGAAACTAATGTTGGGACTGCAACCGCCTCTAGTTTATTGATAGCTAATTCAGGTGGTCAATACCTGGTATCTGCATTTCCAATATATACTGTCTTTCTTTTCCCTCCAGGAAACCAAACACAAAAGATGATCATATCCATTGGTAAAGACTGCTAGCTACCTGAACAAGCAGTTCCTGCAAATACCGCTTGCATATACCGCTTGGGCAACTCACCCACTGATCCAATCAAGCTTCCTCCAACGAGTCCATCAGCCAAACCACAAACGGCCACCCCCGCAACAGTCACACAGTAGGCTTTGATTGACCTCCTCGTCCCATGCAAGTAAGTCCAGTCCATGACAGGCACTGTCAATAGTGATGCAATAAACATGAACAGGCCCAAATTCATTCTCAGTCCAACACTGGGTCTTCTACCCCAGTTTGTCCAACTCATCAGAATAACCATAACTGGAAGAGAAGACCCCATGAAAGCAACAGAGAAGACCTTATCAATGTGCTCATTGGGATAAAGATATCCAAAGTAATCAACAGCTGTGATGAGAGCATTCCACGGTAGCAAATTCCCAGCGCCAAGTAGGAAATGAATCAAATACGAAAAATTGTAGTGGTCTTCTGGTGCAGCTTGCCTGCTGTGACGATTACCAACTTCCATGTTGTAGTTTCCAGCCTCGAAGTGCTCTGCCATTCTCGTAAGGGTCTCGTATATGCAAGTTTTGAGGATAGAGCACTGATTAAAGTGGACTAATCCACTTTCCGTAATTGTGAAAATTTAGTATTTTTTTAATGGTCTGGAGTTCAGATTTAGTAGAACTATTGCATGTGGATTTTATGCTGATGCACCCATGTGGATTGGTTCTGGGCTGTACTTTTGTTCTTATTCCTCTACCTCACATGGGCAAGTTTCTTTGGAATTTGATGAAATCTTGCTGGGAAGTTGACAAGACCGCATTTGGGTGGCTGTTAAGAAAAGCTCGAGCTGATTGTAACAGATACTAGAAATCCATATGGGTTGCCTTATGAGTTGTATTAGTACATCCCTCTTTAAGTAAGGAGTGTTAATGGTCATGGTTAACCCGTAAACCTGCTTGTCCAACCGTCGACCTGTTTATAATAACTCATTTAACTCATTAAAATTATATATATATATATATATATATATATACGAGGGCTGTTTCGGTGCAGCATAACTGCAACAGAACAGTGGTACATTTATCCAAAAGTGGGCTCCATATATATTAGAATGTAATGAAACTTTATATAATCATTTATCTATATATAAATTTTATAGCAAATGGTTTAAATGTTGAAAAAAATCACTTTAAAGTTGTTATTTATATCAAACTATTTTATTACGTTGAATTTGTACCATTTTCATATAGGGTCCATACACATATCCGATTGTGATGAAAATTAGTATAGTAGTAGAATACATTATTTTAAATACAATATGTGGAATAGATTATGATTTGATCATCTCAATATATATATAAATTTCTTGGTTATTTTTCCTCACTAAGTCTTCTTCTACTACTTAATTTGCATTTTCTGACAGCTGTCCTAATTTTATTTTCCTGTTGCTGCCCTATTTTCATTTTTTCTGTGTTGAAAACACCATCTCACCCCTTTCTACAATATCATCGTCTGTCAGAGTCTAAGCCTACAAGTTGTCTACCATATAATTCGTTAATAATCCGCTAACCCATTTATTAAATGAGTTATAAATGAATTGGAGTTTGAGGTTTCTTTAGAAAAGTTAATAAATGGATTATGGTTGAGATATTTCGAATGGATCTCGATTAAGATTAGACTTCAACCTGTCTAACTGAATTCATTAATACCTCTACTCCGAGGGCTTCTCATTTATCCCTTCGGTAAGTCAAATCCATGACTTCTATGTCCATTGCTGAGTTTTAATACCATTAATGTATTCCGTTTAGTAGTGGGTAGTATCAGTAATTTAATTACCGGGGAATTAGATCTTTGATATTTTGATAATTCAACCTGCTAGTGCGTCTATCAGAGAATACTTGTTCATAGATATATTTATTCGAGATGGTTGGGCGTTGTTATGGACATTGGAAACTTAGATTGATTACTGTCGGCAGAAACTCAGACACCAACTCAAGTTTTTGCAGGCCCAAGTTTAAAGTTTTTCGTTCAGACTTAAATATCAGGGCTAGCTAGTAGTATGCCTTCTTCAAAATAGTGACCTCTAGCTTGTTCCTGTAAAATATGTTCTATTATTTGGCGGGAAAAAACGGTAGAACAGTGGTGAAAGGGCAACAAGGTGAAAAAGGAAAAAGAAAATTGCATCTATGTCTCAGTTATGTGCTTGTAATTCGCGAGGGAATACATTACTTGTTACAGCCATTTATTCAATGGACGAGGTTCACAAGGGCATTTTTCTGACTGATGTGACTCGTAGGTTCAAATAATTTGGAGCTTAACAGCCAATCTAAATGAAACAGCCTCAGGTCTTAAAAATAATTACACCAAAAGCACTAGCTAGATTAGAAAGCTCAACATGCAGCTAAAACAAAAGCATCAATCAGATATCTTACTTTCTTGTAAACCTTCAGAACATATCCACCAGTTGCAACCAACCAAATTATGTTACAAAGTTGTTGGGTGATGGCAATTCAACGAGGATTACAATTTCGATGAGCCATATCTCTCTCTTTTCTCTCCCTGCCAGTGCCTATATAGACAGTCCTACGCCGAGTATAGAAGTTGTCTCCCATCCAAGAGAGAGCACGGTGCTCTTTAAAATTCAGGCTAATTTTTATAGGACGGTGCGCAAGCCTTTTTTCTGATTAATACATGGTAGCATCATGAGATGAGCAGACTAAAAGCGACACTAAACACCCAAATTGGGCTTAGAGATTATCTCTTAAGATCTAAAAACTTATGATTTATTCTAATACCAACTGTAACACCTTAACCTCAACTCAAGAACTACACTTTCACGTCGTATCTAGGCATGAGGATTCTTTTTTATGATCTATCACATGTTGGGACAAGGTAACAAAATCTAGTAACTTAATTTCAATTAAGGGCGAGTTTAGGAAGTAATAAAATTTTTAAATGAAAAGTTGTTGGGGTAAAAATTTTTAAACTGATAAATAATGATATTATATAATAAGATTAATAATAAGGAGCAAAAAAAATAAAATTAAAATAGATAAGTTAATGATATGAATAGTTGTGTAAAAATAATTAAAAAGTAGAATAATTATAGAAATATATGAATAAATAATTAAAAAATAAAATAGCTATAAACAGTGAAAAGTTTTAACCTCAACAAAAGCACCTAAAAAAAGATTTTTTATTTATTATATTACATGATGCTATTTTACTTTCATCCAAATTCAAAGCTAAGACCATATGCCCAAAAAAAAAAAAAAGACCATATGCACGTATTCACAATATGAAATCACCTGGCGAGGCCTGATTCACTGCACTTAATCAAATTAATCAAATATTAAAATTTATTGTGGGTGTTTCATTTGACGGAATGCAAGTTGTTAATTTTTTTTTTCTTTTACATATGTATTATAGGATGAGCTTGACCCAACATAAAAGAGTTGTTTTCTTGTTGTTTTGCTTTTGGGATTAGGGTGTTGCAGAAACTAATGAAATTCATTATGGATATTTAATTCGATGGAATGCAATTTACTAAATTTTATTTCTTTTACATATGCATTATGAGATAGGCTAGACGTAGCATGAAAGTGTTGTTTAGTTCTTGGGGTAAGATATCCCAAAAAATTGTCGATCGATTTTATCTTTACTTTATATATATATATATATATAAAATTATAGCTTGTGTTTATATGACATTATTTCTTTTCTTCTTCTCTCACTTCTTTTGTTGCAATAAGGAAAAATTGAGAAAATCGAATGTATACAGAGGAAATTTTATTTTCTTCTCAGCACATTGTTGAGCGCAGCAACAGGCCACAAACTCAGCTGAAATGCTCGTCAGTAAAGAGTTGAAACTTTTATTCCTTGATTTTGATTTAGAAAATCCTAACACCCAAGTTCTCACAAAATTTTTATCTTTTTTCCTGCCTTTTTCCAAATTACCAGAAAAAAAGCCTATTTTCAAAATTATTTTAAAATATAATCACATTTTTTTGAAATTTAAATGTATATATTTTTAATGATTGTTTTTACTAAAACTGTCAGAGTTTTACAATGTCTTATTAATATGGTGTAATTAATGGAATATTTTCAATAAGACCTAATCAATTCGAAAAACGAGAGCCGATGCTGTTCGTTGGTTAGAGATGACGACGCGTTTCGACCTCTCCCTCTTCGGCTCCCTCAGCTCCTCCGTCTCTCTCTCCCCCTATTCCAATTCTCCCGCCAACGCCACAAAGCTTCCTTTCCAATTCAAATCTCGCAGGAAACTGACGGTCTCGGCAAGTGCCACCAACCTTCAGAATACAAGCAAGTCCATGAATCCCTTGCTGTCTCCATGGGTGGGAAATTATTTCTGTAAAATGCATACTGGCCCACGAATTGGAACCTGAATTCCCCTTCCCAACGGGAATTTCGTGATGGAGGAAGAAACAGTGAATTTGGGGTTCTTTTCATTTGACTCGTTCCCTTCCTGCCCCGCAGATGGCAATGGCTCTGCTCGATTCTCAGGGAGGAGAGGAATCGTGTCATCAGCTGCCCTGCTTCCATTGCTGCTGCAATTTACGGAGGGATTTGGCATGAATTTAGATAGGTACTACTTTGCTGGATTTAGATTTCAATCTGCTACGTTGGTTTTAAGTGGCATAGGCTCTCTTTATCTCTTATGCATACTCTCGGCTGTTTGGATTGAAAGAAAACTGATCTTGACCTTGGAAATTTGGGAAGAAAAACACCGAACTGAGAATAAAGGCATTGATGATTACCTATCCGTCACTTGATTTTGTTTGACAATTGCATACATTTCAAACTGCACGTTTTCAGCATGCTTAGGATTGGATATCTGCACTCTGCAGGTTGATTTTTCTGTTGTCTCATTTAAGGATTCCATGCAACTTCAACTAACGTGTTCATCTGGTTGGAAGGGTAGATGCAAGTGAATCTTTAAGCATTCAAGGTGAGATAAGGAAGCTATTGTCCAAGGCCAAGGCTCCTGGAATCCTACGCCTGGTTTTTCATGATGCGGGAACATTTGATATTGACGATAATCTAGGTATCGTTCTAGACTCGCGAGAATAAAAAATGGACATATTAGTAAAGCACAACACTGATCTTTTGACTACATTTGTAGTCGTTGGCATGGCTGCATATACTGCTAATCTGGACCGTATTCTTAAATGAAAGTAGTCTGGACTGCCAAAGGCCTTTGATTCTTTGCAGAAGGCTGCTTGTTCACCAACAGCAATTTGTTAGTTGCTCATCAGCAGGCCAACTAACCATCGCAATTAATTCTTAGAATAACTTTTTAACTTTGATTCTGTGCTCGTTGTTGTATTATCATTTATGCCAGGCAGTGTTACCAGCCAGCGTTACATGTCATTTATTCTAGTTCTTATCTAGTTCTATGCCTATAGTCATGTCTAACTGTTTCCCCCTCTTTGCTACCTTTTTGTTTTTTTTGTTTTTTAAATTTTTTTTTATTCCAAGGTGGGATGAATGGATCCATAGTGTATGAACTTGATAGACCTGAAAATATGGGCCTTGGTAAATCTGTGAAGGCATGATCTCTCTCTCTCTCTCTCTCTCTCTCTCTCACACACACACACACACACACACACACAATCAGGAAGCTACAGTGAAGTACATATAATCTCACGGCTCTCAACCATTTCCAAACATGTGGCCCTCTAATATCTGATTGGCCTGATATGACTCATCACTATAAGTATGATTTTGTGCTTTATATAAAATGTTTTTTTCTGGCCTTACAAATGTTGGCATTCCACAAGTCATGGTAATGTGATAGCATGACTTGGGCCAATATTTAATAGAGGTCTTATCTTTTACGGCTGGGCACATGGGGCAGCCACCATCTTGCCCAAAAACATATTTTTTTTAAATTTTTTTTATGTACAAGTAAAGCTAGGTGTGTTAAATTTATAAACCAAGTTTTACCATTTTTTAATGTTTTTAAGTATTTTTTTATTTTTAAACATAGTGGCATTTCTGTAATTTTCTGTTCCATAAAAAAATAAAAAAACATATTTTTTTGGGGCAGACTCATGGCTGCCCCTATTCGTCAGGCTGTAAAAGATCATTTTACTATTTAATAGATCTCCATCTCATGCGTGGTACAGTAATAGTTCTGCCAATGGTATTGATACAATGTTAGAGGAACCCTGTGGAGCTCCTCCATCTTACAAGTGACTGAGTGAGCCACCCCATGTTGATCACTCACTCCAAGGCAGTCAAGCTGATCCACCCTTGAGTATATCACGTTGAGCTTTCCTGTCGACAATTTGGAGGTTATATGCTCATCAATCACCAAGTCAGCATGTTAATTTTTTGGTATTAGTGACAGCATTAGCATGAAACTGGCAAATTTTGAACATTTTCTCTAAAAATTCATGGTAGCACATGCACATAGATCCATGCTCAGACATGAATAAGCCCATGCATGGATGCAATTTCAAACTTCTGTTTATGTTTTTCGTACCTTTCAAACTTCTGTTTATATTTTTCGTACCTTTTGCTTTGCATGAGCTTGTTTGGGTTCATGATGAATGTCTCCATCTTTGTTAATGCTAGTAGTCTGCATTTACTCAAGATTACTTCATGGTTTGATGCATTTTTTTCCCCTTAGATTCTAGAGAAAGCAAAGGGTGAAGTGGATAAAATCCAACCGGGTATCTGATGCAATCCTTAAGTAGGCAATGTTTTTTTATTTTCTTTCTTTTTTAATATTTATGGAATCTAGTTTTCCTGATTGTGCTTTGATTTTCTGCCATCAGTATCATGGGCTGACATGATTTCAGTAGCTGGAGCTGAAGCAGTTTCACTTTGTGGGGGGCCCCTTATTCCAGTTCAGTTTGGGAGGCTAGATTCAAGGTGAGATTGCCTAGCCAACTTTATAAATGCTTGGTGCAGACGCACTGCAATTTATAATCGAATTTGTAATTGAATATTTCGACAAGGTTTATTTAGAAATCTCACATAGTTGACTACTTTACTTCAACACTTTGATCCTGGTCTGTCTTGGCAGGGTGCCAGACCCAGAAGGTAAACTTCCCCTAGAATCTCTTGATGCTTCTGGTCTAAAGAAATGTTTTCTAAAGAAAGGCTTTTGGTGAGTTTCATCAGCATTTACAGATTCTTTATTATGAGTGATCGCTACATTACTAATGAGTTCAAATATGTGTATGTGGTCCTCACGCACTTATGATCTGTAACTTATAATACAATGAACTGGTAATGCATCTGTTCCGGTGGACTGCTTTCTTTGTATCATTGACATTGGAAGAACCTGGTCTTACGAGCATTACAAATCCCAAGGACGGTTATGAATTCAAAATCAATCAACGTGGAGGTTTAACAGCATATAGCCAGTTGGGTTGGCAATCTAAGGCAGTCAATGTGGCATCTCAATCAGAGTTGGTTTGATAGTTGACTTTGAGTCCCATTTCTCTTTTGGGAAGCGACTTTTGTTCACCCTGGCTGGTTATAGAATCTTTCTCCTCATTTTCATATGCCTTCTATGATGAATGCCTGCCATGAAGATATGGCTGCTCTCTTGTACATATATCTCAGGGCCTCTTGTTCCTCTATCTTCTTCTTTTGCAGCACCCAGGAGCTTGTTGCATTATCTGGTGCCCACACACTTGGAAGTAAAGGATTTGGAAATCCCACTGTTTTTGACAACTCATATTTCAAAGTGCTTTTAGACAAGCCATGGACATCATCAGGTGACTGTCTTAAGATTAAAAAAAATGTCTTTTGCCAGATCATCTCCAAGATTTGCAGCTTGAGATATACATTTTATGATCATATGGGACCCATTTTGAGCCAAATGTACCGTAAGTTACAGTACATTTATATGCACTGGAATATTTCTCATATATATTTCTGCAGCTTGAGTTAGTTTCATTTCCTGTATGTTTTTCTCCAATGTGTGGTACAATGTACATTTCTACTTGAATTTGTTGTGTTACTCATGCATCCCACGTGAAATCTATCAAAAATTAATTTCTTTCTAAGTTGGTTTCATCTTTAGTGCATCTTTCCATTTCATGATTTTAACTGTGTACTTTTTCTGTTCATCTTTTTACATGCAGGTGGCATGTCAAACATGATTGGGCTTCCATCAGATCGTTCACTTGCTGAGGATGATGAATGCTTGAGGTTGCATATTTGTTCTCACCTTCTGATAAGATATTTTCTTGCCTGTCTTGATGTTTTATCCTAAAGAAAAGGGTTGAATTGATCTTATTACTACAACTGGGATGGATCTCAACTGGGGCCAGTTATCATATCTTCCAATTAGCAGATTCCAAATGGACAATAAATGCTGCTCATGTTAGACAAAATTCTGAGTATGAGTCTTATCTAGTATTTTCCTGATTGCCGTGACCACTTTTCCTCTCCATTTTGCCAGTACATGGCATGTCTGCTTTTGTTCCATGAAGCGTTGTGTTGTTAGTCTTTCTCTCTCATGAAGAAACATTTGTTTTATTTCTTTAATTTTTTTATCCTCATTTTCTAGCTTTTCACATATTCTTTTTCTGTTTTCCTATTATTGTTATTTATTCATCCTGGTTTATCTATGCATTTTAATGAAATTTGAGCATATGGATAGCACTGTTGTATTAAGTTGGAATTTTCAAGGGAAATGCACTGACCTGCACATGTTATTTTATAATACCTAACACAAAATCCAATTTAGCTTTGGCTTATTTGTTCATGGAAATCACAGGTTTTGGAAAAGCTTTGGTTATATATAACGTACTTAAATGGGGTCAGATATCTGTTCCATCAATATAACACACATGATAGAGATTTTTTTTATTTCTACAGGTGGATTAGGGCATATGCAGATGATCAGACCAGGTTCTTCAATGATTTCAAGCTAGCATACATAAAACTCGTGAATACTGGTGCTGTATGGAACAAGCTGTGACTAGAAATTCATTCTAGATATTGTGGTGTGTGACTGTATACACGTATCATTATTGCCATAACCATACATCTTCATTATTCTTTGGGTGTGTTTAGGAAGTGATAAAATTTTTGATAAAAAGCTTTTGGTGTAAAAGTTTTTGAAGTAGAAGAAAATGATGTGATATGATGAGGCTAATGATGAGGAGTAAAAAGAATGAAATTAAAATAAATATGTTAAACGTATAGGTAGTTGTATACACATGATTGAAAAGTAGGATAATTATATAGGAAAAGTAAAAAAACAATTAAAAATATGATCGTTGTAAAAAGTAAAAAGTTTTAGATTGAAAAGTTTTTTGGGTAAATAAATACCCTTTGATGACTGTTAGACTTTGCAAGAGGAAAGTCAAGGAACAAATATTGTTTTGCTAGTTGACCTACCAAATAGTGTAATTCTGTGATTACTTATCTGGGAGGCACTCTTTGGCGAACGAAATTTCATTCTCTAATGGAATTTGTACCAAACTAGGCATGAAATATTGTTGTATTTGTTGAGATAAATGCATGCTACAGGGCATTCTTCCTAAATTTGGATTTTAAGTCGTGCTGTAATGCACCTTATTATAATCTCTGTTTACCCTTCTTGATATAGCTTGCGTTGATGTATATCATGGAAGATGCTTACGAGATTTTTTTGTTGAAACCTACAAGCCCTCGATCGACAAATATTGTATTCCAATCAACACTGGCAAGCCTCTGCCCTGCACATGTAGGTGGACAAGTAATGAAAATACTAAGCAGGCAATTTTAAGCACACGAGCTGTAGGCCGTGAAATCCTGTCGAATTACTTATTTAAAAGTTCACCCAGTGAAGGATTGAATCATTCCCATGTTGGGTTCATACAAAAGCTAAAACTGGAGCTGGATCCCATAAATAAGGGCATCGCAACTATCCATTAATGATCGAAAATTTGAGCTACATAAGCGAAGGTTTTTTTTTCATAAATGTTTCATCCATCCAGCCGAGCTTGAAGCATCCCTTCAATACAGATGCATGTTGGATGTGATGAGCAGTTCAGATAAATCAATGGAATTTTCCAGATTTACCAGTGGATTCAAATGAGCTACACAAGTTGAAACTAGAAGCATCTTGAACTTGAATGCACTTCTGGAAATGCCTATCAAATCTGTAAATTTTCACGAGTAGTTTGCCGGTATCAATTAAGGAGGTATATCTAATCTGGAAAGACTAATATGGTTGAAGCATCCATTTCGTCTACCTGCAGAAGATACCCGGGAAAAAAGAGTCCTAAAGAAGTTTTCAGTAACATGCAATCTATAAAGCAGAAACTGAATCTTGCTCGTGCATTTTATCCACTCCTGTCAACAGCTTGGTCAGCATGCTTCTGTTTTACTGCACAATCTTATGATTTACCCATTTCAACCCTCCAGTTATTGGTGGAAGTTTTTCCCGATGAAATAAATGATAACTGACTTTTGGGTTACACCCAAATTGATCACTACGCTGAATTTTCCCCAGAAATTGGTGCTCTGTCATGTCCATTTTGATAATCATTGGGGGAAATGCTTTTGCAAAAGCTGAAAAATGCGATAAACAGACACCCTTCCCGGCTAATCTTCCTGAGTGATGGCACATGGGTCCTAATCCAAACATTGTCTTAGAGATGATCCTCTCCTCACATCTTTAGAGGACGGTAGACATGACAACTATGCTGTAGGACTTCCATTGGTTGGAAGTTCATTCAAGCGGCTAAAGCAATAAAGAGGAGCATGTGTTATTCCTGGAGAATATTTCTTTCATTATCACTAGAGACAAGGTGGTGGGCCAGTGTCATGTCTGTGACACAGACCAGTCATGGGTTACGCGAGTCCGATGGGCACTCGCCGGCTTAGAAAATGGCTGTTTGCATCTCTTCCGCATCCTGTTTCCTTTTTATCTTCTTGATATTTTGTTTGCTTGATCCAAGATTCCAATGGCCGGTGAAAGTTGTGGAAGTAGAAAAAAGACAAGCGAGTGGAGATATGATCTCTCGCAAGCTTGTTTGTTATTATTTTGCTTATAGCTGTCTTTTGGTGATTGTGTTGCTATAGTGGGATGCTGGGGCCAAGGCGAAATGAGGAAACGCAATCAGCATGCGAGGTGGCCACGCAAAATGATTTCTGTCCATTAATCAGGCAGGCCATGCTTTCAGATTGATCGGGTTTCAGGGGCATGATTCCACACCCATGTGGGGCCAAACTTCTTTTGATCCTTGTACTGCAAAATTCCTGAATTATGACCCCATCATTTTTTTATCATGATTCTAGGTGGTTGGAAATCACTTCAAAGTTCAAGCTGCGCTGATGCTGTGACTTTTGGTGGGAATTGAACATTTGTGACTGAAATTTTCGGGTAGTTTAAAAATATGCCCACATTATTTAACCATAATTGCAAATATCCATCACGGCATGGGTTTTTTACGTTTTGGTCCCTTCAATTATGTGTGTTTGCGTGAAACTCATGAGTTAAAAAGCGACTACATATATTAGAGGAACCAAAATGCAAATAACTCTCACAATGCGGATATAACATGTGTATATTTGTATTGTGGTATAAAAATAATTTGTAAATATACCCATATAGTTTGCATATATTTGGACATGTACCCGCACTATGATGACATTGCAATGTTGTGAGTGTATTTGCAGTTGTGGTTAAACTACGTGAAAGTTATTTAGAGTATTTAAAACTAAGCAGATATATTTGTGATTATGATTAAATTATATTGGTGTATTTTCAAATTATTTGACATTTTATAAATTATAACATTGAGCCCACGACATTACTAATATTCTCATAAACTATCCAATTCTTGACATTTGATGCAGGGTTTGAAGTAAAAATGTTGGATTGTCTCCTTTTTTCTACAATCTTTCAATTTTTTTTATTTGGTAACTATTAACTTTTCATCAGTACCTTCATTTATGAAATTTGTTTGCAAAACACGTGTAACAGAAGTCAAAGCTTGACAAATCAAGATTTCGATTCATTAATCATCAATATCAACCAGAATGATCCAAGAATACCGTCACATATACATGATTGTACAAGAAGTTAACAAAGTGGTATTTCTGTAAATAAGGATCATACGCAAGGGCATTTTTGCAAAAATAAACAGTTATTGGGGAGATTTCCAAAAATAATAAAAGACTAGGCGGCAAATACGAAAAGCCCTTTCACGAAATATGATCTTCGGACATGAGTAGCAGGGCGTCCCTCAATTGCGGAACCGCGAGATCTTCAGAAGTGCATGAGCATCATGTGTCAGGCAGCATTCAAGGGAGGTGGGAGTTCGCTTTGAAATGTTAGATTCATCTCTCACTACAAGATGGAAAGAGAGGACATTGTTTCGTGAAGAAAACTACCCATCTGTAACGCTTCAAAGGAAAGAAAGAGAGAGAAAAACCATCCAGGACATCAAAATCCGTTCCTCAATAATAATTATTATATGACTACTTTTTTCCTTATCCTAATCTCATTCTCAAATTCAGCACTGAAGCGATAGGGTTCTCCCTTGAGTGTCATCATCCAAGTTGGTTTTTGGGGTTTCATGGTTTCGGTAGATAAGGCAACATTGGATAAAAATAAATAAATTATATTTTATAATAATAAAAACACTCAAGTACACATCAATAATGCGAGCAGACTTGCACATTAATAGCCGTTGCCGCAGTCATTTTGTTACTCTGGCGGTGGTAGTGGTTGACATGCCGGCTAACATTTTCTCACTTTTCATCGTCAGAAAGAGGAGTGACACTTTTCAGTCCAAATCATTGCCTCTTTTTTAATACTTACTATTTCCGGAATGTCTGCCATTAAGCCGGTTTAAAAACTAAAATGTCTAAAGGGGGCGCTGATTTATTGCACTAGGGTGCACAGAGGCTCAGTGCACCCAAGTGCATTTTATTCATTTTTTAAATTTTTTATCAGAGTGTTAATTTAAGTATATTTAACATATGTATTAATTTTTATTATTTGGAGATTTTTAGGTTTTTTCAAATTTTTAGATATCAGTGGCATTTTACTAATTTTTAAAATTCAAAAAATCTAAAAATATCTAAAATAGTAAAAATTAATACATATATTAAATACATTTATAATAACAACTATGTAAAAAATTTATAAAAAATAAATAAATATTTACACCCAGGTGCACCGAAACTAAGCACATCCAAGTACAACAAATTAGTTCCCACCTGAAGGCATCCTTAGAGAGAGGTGTATTCTATAGGATTTTTCATTTTCATATAGTTTTAAAAAAAAATTCCATACAATTTCTTATATATTTTGTACAAATTTTCTTATTAACATGCCATAAGTTGATTGCCGTTGTTTCCTACTAGCTAAGAAGCATCCACTTATCTAACTAATAATGCCTTCTTTCTTGTTAACCTTGTTGGACTGAATCTCTGATCCATTCATCTCATGTTGTCAGTAAAAAAAATAAAAATAAAGTGAAAGTAGATGAATATTGGTAATCCAAGAGCCTTGTTAACGTGAATTTATTAGTGAATTTTTCCGAGGAAGGTGACTTTTTGGGAGGTGAAACAACAAAAGTAGAGAAACCTATTTATTTTCTTTCTTTTTTTTCCTTCATTTAAAAAAAACAACTAGAAAGTGGGGTTGGGGGTTGCAAGTTGAGAACTTGGGCCTCACGATAGTATTGGTGTGGATGGCATCCAATCTACCTGGTTGGAACATGATTACAATCACACAGGTGCCCAAGTGCCTCAAGGGTTGGATGTTGTTGGATCCATATAAGAAATCTTGAAAATGAATAAAAGGACGACGGAACAAAATAGAAAGTAAATAATGGAATTCTTTCTTACCTATATGCAAAAGTTAATAATGAAAATGGGATTAGTCTATAGTTGAAATATATTAAACCGTGTTTTGGAAGAACAAAGTGGAAAAGCTTTTTTAAGAAAAAATTTTGTGCCATTTTCTGTTCTCAAATTCGAAATTTTTGTTTACTTTATTTTTATTTGTAAATTTTATGCCAGCTTCATGTTCTTTTATTTCTTTTTTAAGCATAGAAACGAACATCGGTGATGTATCTTTTCTTCATCTTTCACCGATCTTAAAATCTTAGAATTAAAAAACATGCACTTCACATGAACTGCTAAAATTGTCTATCTGCCGCTTAGCGTTGCTAAATCTTCACTTTATGCTAATTTTAAATATACACATTATGTTTTAAAAATTTTAAATATATTTATTACATTTACATTCAATCCAAAAAATACTGACACCAGCACTATTGGCACCGTGGTAGTCACGCGGGCTTTTCATGCCCATGAACCGATATCAAATCCTGGGTGGAGCTAGTGCTCCATAGTCTACATGTAATAAAAAAAAATCTAAAAAACACTCATTCCTTTAAGGTTTGTTAAGCAACTTAATGTATAAATACTCATTCTTTAAAGGTTCTTTAAGTAACTTAATGGACATCTATTTAAATACCAATGATTTTTCATAAATGCCTAAAATACCCTTAGTATAAAATAATAAAGAAGAAATGAAATAGAACAAGAATGAAATTAGGGCATTACATATAAAGCTATTGCGCGATTAGGATAGTGCTGAATTACGATAATCAAATCTTTCAATATAATTCTAAATTTGATGAGTATATTGATAATTTCACATATAAACTAACAATGTATATTAACATTTGTAATGAAATGAGCATTTTTTAATTTAGAGTCAAATATAATTGGTATATTTAGAAAAATCCCTCAAAAGAGAGCCATTTGGGTGTTTTATGTTTTATATATTTTTTTTATTTAGATACAAACCCTGAATCATATTCTTATTTATAAATATCTCCGAGAAATGAAAAAACATTCCAATTGGATTCATGTATAATTGATTACAAACGGAAATGTATCAAGATTTCTTAAAACCATATTTTTAAGATTGTATAACTACATATATTGCATGATTTGGATATATAAGAAAAGATTTAAAAAGGGAAAAAATCGAATGAG
Organism: Annona squamosa; assembly: GCA_035584095.1. Classification (NCBI taxonomy): domain Eukaryota; kingdom Viridiplantae; phylum Streptophyta; class Magnoliopsida; order Magnoliales; family Annonaceae; genus Annona; species Annona squamosa. The sequence continues at coordinate 4,631,788 of JAXCLR010000105.1, forward strand.
TTACAAGTTGTAATTAGGTACATATATGGGGAAAAATACAGTAAAAATAGAAATCGTAACATTGTTTAATATTATTGGTGAATCATATGACCAAAAGACGTATGTTTAGAAAAGATATATGGGGCCGTTGTGGATGACAGGGGATTGGGCGCTGTGTTAAGGAATGATAGGGTCCTCTTAGTTGGGTGTTATCCTCTTATAAGACAGAAAACTCATTGTAGAGGAGATCAAAAGTAGGGAGATTAAAATGGCTAGCGTTGTACACACGTGTATTAAGTGAAGGCAACAAGCCTGCTCATGGGCTCGCGAACGTGGCTTTGGATGCATATCATGCTAATTATGTTTGGCCGAATGAACCCGTAAATGCTATACATGGACTTTTCCTGGTTAATGAATTAAACTGTTGTTGTTATAAAAAAAAAAATCTAATTATGTATGAATTATTATATATATTTATGAATTATTGAAACTGAATTATTATAATGTTTTGTAGAATTATTTACCTACACAAAAAGAATTTTTAAGAAGTTTCCATGTTGAATTAACAATTTTTAAAATTACTGTATAAGTTAAATAATTTTCTTACCTTTATTTTTTTTACGCGATAACTTGGATGGGGCCATTTATATTTTTGATTTATATGAAACTTGATGTTCTAGTAAAATAAATTATTCTAAACATAATTGCTGGAGTGGGGTAGAATTTCGGTCATCATCAAGATGAGGCCAAAACAGTACCCATGAAAATGAAGTAGAATCCTGTAATAAAGGGCTAGCTTTTGTAAACGGCGTCCAGAATTCTTTTATTTTTACTAACTAAGATAAATTTACAACTTACTATATTTTTGAGGCTTCTGTTCAATTGTTTTTTATTTTTTATTTTTTAACGAAATAGATGCGTGGATGATTGATTTGTATCTTACCCAAACATCGTGTGTGTGAATAAGAAAGAGATAAATGATGTGATTCATACCCTGGATAGTAATCCAAAATAATTATACGATAATCATTGCATTTTTCGATTAATTATTACATTTTGCTTTTGTTAGTTGGATTTACGCTGTCGAGGTGGAGGAAGAGGTTGTGCCATGCCCCAGCACATTCATGGATGGACCATGGTTGACTGGGTCCCACATGTCACGAATGGCGGATTCAAAAACGGTTGGGACCCAGTTGTGGGTCCCGCATGGCGATATATGGCGGATGGGATTCAATGATTTTTGAGAAGCAAGGCTACGGCGGGTGCCCGCCTTTGCCGGGAGCGGGGCCCAAATGCACCTTAAGACACGCCATGTGGCCATGCACCCTTAATAATTCAAACGGCCTTCTCAATCACCCCATGCCCCGCGCATCATCATCTTCAACTTCAAGCGCCCAAAAACCCCAGACCGCTTCTTACTTCCGTTTTGTAGTCCCGGGACCGACTTTTTCTATCCCGAGTTCCCAGCTCCATATTTTTACAGAAACATGATCCCCACATTAAAATTAGGATGCTTATGTGAAAAAATATTTTTTATTTTTTAAATTTATATATGTATCACATTTAGATTTTCGTTCCTAAAATGTAGCCATTTTTAAAATTTATTTTGTCCAAATTCAAAATAAGCTTACAAAAATTACTAGATTTGACAAGATAAAGGATCTAAGCAAGGCTTACATCTGTATTAAAAAAAAATTAAAATCAAAAGTGATTTTTCCGGTTGACTGTAAATCACACAAATTACGAGTTACCATGTATAAGATCGCATGCGATAAGTGATTAGAATTTGATCCTTTTGCCGGATGAAAAAAAGAAAAGAAAAACGCCAGAGCCGTATCTTCCAAATTAACGGGCCATGTAGGAGCGTCCACAGCGTTTGGAATCGCTGCGCGAGTCGATCCATGCCGTCCGCATCGGAGGACAAGATGGGCCGATCTCAGCCGTCCATCCCGTGGCATGCGTCCGTATGGATGGAAGGTCGCTATTAAGCGGTGGAGGAAGCTGTTTGTGCGTGGGATGCGTGTAATTATTGGATTAGACACATTGATCTGTGTGCATGGCAACGAATCATTCAGGTAGGCTGCACCTTAAAAAAATATATATTGAAAAACTGATAATTTTTTTCAAAAAAAATTGCACAGCCACCCTCCCAAAATCCTCCTCCAATTTGGAAATTTCACGTGATCGGCCCCGAGCAGAGCAGCTGTACCTGACAGGTTGGAAGCCATGCACGCAAGATGAGTGGGCCCCACAAGAGCGGCACCAGCGGCAACAATGCCCTGCCCTTCCCAGATTTCATCCGCATTCACTATTTAACCGTCTAACCGCAGCGCGCTCTCTCTCTCTCTCTCTCTCTCTCTTGCCGCTGCGCTCCACATCCGTACTCTCATGGCGCCCGAGATCGGAGCCGCCCATCTTCCCCCACTCTCCTGTTCTGCTTCTTAAAATCTCACCGCGCTCCTTTTTCAAGCTCTCCGCATTTTCTCCCCCTGCAGTGTCCCCGCGAATCTGGTTTTTCTGGAGATTCCTAGTCTTCCTCCCTAATGCAATTCGTCTCCCAACGCATTGGCGATCCGCTTGATCCAGCAGCAGCAAACAACGTAAGTTATCTTCGATTTCATGCTTTCTTTCATCTACCTAAGTCCATATCTTTATACCAGTCTTTGCTCTTTGCTGCATTCGAATGGCTGGCCGAAGCCTGAATTGCAGCGATCCAACATACTTATTATCTTTTCGACTGGATGGATGCCCTCATTCATCCGAACGCTGTTTCGATGAAGATCTCGGTCGATGATTTTGATTTTGGGCTGGAATTGTACTCTTGGCTTGATCATCCAAACGCGCCCCAAGTATCTCGGAAGAACGGTGGATTTGATATTCGTTCTTTCTAGTTGATTTTTTTCAGTAACATTTTTCCCATTTCCCTCAGCATCCAAGAATTCAAAGTCCTTTATCATCTCATCCGTTGATATGTTTCACTTGGAACGTCAATTAATTTTATTTGGAGGATCTTGGATTCTTGATGTTTACAAAAGCTGCTTTTGCTTTTATTTTTTCTACTCTCCGTTATTTCAAGTGGTGGAAAATTATTCAAGTGTGACGTCGTCTTGGTGGTTGAAAGTAAAAGGTCATTTCATGGTCTTGAAAAATTCAAAATAAATGGGGAACCGAAAGAAAGCCACTGAAAGCATCAGGAATACACTTCCAAGGAAAGCTGTGGCAATCTTTTGTTTCCATTCCATTTGCACTTTGAATTTTGGGAACTCTTATCTTGTACTGTAGTTTGACAACCATAGCAGCAAAACTAATGTATTCATTAATTTGTTTCTCAATAATTCGGCAGCGACATTCTTTTCTAGCTGGTTAATTTGCTATGAACAAATTTTGTTGAGATGGATGAATCCTGCTGTAATGTGGATAAATTTCCACTGTAAGATAAGACTACAGAACCTGGTTGTTACTTGGGGATTCAAGCATAAGAACTAGAGACCAACCATTACCAAGCTCCTTGCTGTATGGCCATTTAGCAACCAGAACTGACCAGATTATCTTAAATGGAAGTGGTCTGTATCTTCCTGAATCCCAACAATCAGACCTTCCGTCCTGTGTTCCCCTTACTTTTTTAGAAGAAAAGTGTCAAAACTAGGAAGAAAGAATAAATACTTTTAAAAGATAATATGAGGATGTGACACAGGGTTGTATAAAATGGTTAACCTGTATAGAAACCTCAAAAAAGACCTCAGATTTCCCCATGTCAGGCAGATGTCTTGCCAAACAAATTCATAAGACATTATTCGGTGAGTCTCCTCTATTGTGTTTTTCTTCCTTCTGGTTTCAGGAGGAAGTCCTTAGAAATAATGGTTAATTATTCTCCCTGGGATGTGTGATTTGTAGAGTTCCTGATTGAAAGAAAAGGACTTGGTTCTGAGCCATCAGCTTTGAAGTTCCAATGGATGCTTTTGATGCTATAAGTGAAAATGAAAATAGTGTTACTGAGAAGTTGCCAGAATTGGCTTCAGAAGCTGTAAGTGGGACTCTTGATGGCAACACAGAGGCTGTAAAACCTTCAAGTTTGGACAGCACTCCCGAATTGGAGAAGGGTGAAGCAATTCAGTCCTCTATAGCTGAAACCAAAGGCGAGTCAATTGTGTGCACTAAAAGCACTCAATGTGCCTCTAAGGTACGTTGTTTTGACGCCTGTGTAATCGCATACATTATAGAACTCCTCCAACTTTATAATACATCTACCGTGGGCTTCTCTTTTAATAGGAATCTGTGATGCAATGCTCTGATGGCACAAAGCATTCTGAACCCCAGAAGAGCCAAGGAAAGGTGAAGAACTCATCCACTACAAATGCGAAGCTTACAAATTCTAGAGATCTGTCAGCAACTTCGGCAAGAAAGGTCAAAGATGGGAATCAGAAACAAGAGGAAAGAATTGCTCACATCCCAAATGGTTCCTTTTCTTCTACTTCCCATTCTAAGCCATCTTTAGCTCATGCAAGCAGCAGGGATTCATCCAATGGAAGGCAGTCATTTGAGGGAGACAGAAGTGTGCATTCGAGCAGAACGACAACATCGACATTAGCTCATAGTAATTCTCTTCATTCTAAGGTATAACTTCTTGAACCTATGTTTCTGAGGGTAATTACCAGTGCGATTGCGACAAAGGCTATTCTTTCGTTCTTGCTTATTGAAATACCTTCTTCTCTATAATGACTTGTTTTTACTTATATCTACTCTAACCAGCCATCCACAAAGACTGGGTCTGCAGCTTCTACCACCAATATTTCACAGCCTGATGGTCTGAAGTAAGCAGTTTAAGTTTTGATTCAGCTCTTAAATCTCTTTAATGCTAGCCAATTGACATTTGATTTTTATGTAATCAACTGTTTTTTCTCCTTGCTTTGTCGCTTGTTACTATCTGGTTTCGATTGTCAAGTGTGAATGTTATTCAGTTGATTGCATGAAACTTCTCTTTCTAACTAAGCAATTACAATCTTGCCACAGGGAGGAGAAGAAAGAACTGAAGCCTCTTGAACAACAATCAAAACATAAAGGCGAAGAACATTCTCCTTCTGTTTCGTTGTATCCTTTATTATAGTACATATCTATTGTATGAGTTGTAGATTGTTCTCTGGGAGATATATGACATCTTGCTGGTGATGGTGATCAAAGACTTTGGTTGTCCTTAGTGTGTTTTATAGGAGCCCCACTGCTGCAGGTGCAAAGCCCCAAAGAGTGGGGAAAATTCCTTCCTATAGCTTTAGTTTTAAGTGTGATGAGAGAGCTCAGAAAAGGAAAGAGGTTAGTACTGTATGTCGCATCATATATGTTTAGACACCATTGTGCCACATCAGCTGAAGATAGTTTCTGTTGGTTGTGAATCAGTTCTTCTCTAAGCTGGAGGAAAAGATTCATGCAAAAGAGGTGGAGAAAACAACCTTGCAGGCCAAATCAAAGGTGGTAAAATCACATTTCTGGCTCTGCAGATGAAACATAATTTGATACCATGGATGGTCTAAGGGAATTCCGTCTTTTCTTTGTGATGTTATTGAACAGGAAACTCAAGAGGCAGAGATCAAGCAGCTACGAAAGAGTTTGACTTTTAGAGCAACTCCCATGCCTACTTTCTATCAAGAGCCTGCACCTCCCAAGGTGGAGCTTAAGAAGGTAGTTCTCACGATACTGTCTTGTTGCTGACTCATTGCTCCAATTCTTTGAAACTTTGAAGAAACTGAGAAGAGGTTATTCTTCAAAAAAAGGATAACAAAACCTATAAAGCATTTGCCGCAGATGTTCAGCAATGACTTCCACCTCGAAGCACGCTTTTTCAACCATGTTCTTGTTGCTTACTCTCTCAGAAGCTCTTCCTTATAATGCACAAAAATGGGAAAGCAGTAGTTTTAAAAATGGACCCTAGCTAGGCAAACTATATAAGAGGCTTTTCGCTCCCAAAGTTCCATGCAACTCATTAAAATGTTTTGAAGTTGGTTTCGTCAGGGGATGATATGTATTTTTTAAATAGTGTACTTTTCGCTCCCAAAGTTCCATGCAACTCATTAAAATGTTTTGAAGTTGGTTTTGTCGGAGGATAATATATATTTTTTAAATAGTGTACTTCTAGATGAATGGAGGATGCCTTTCATGTAAAAAACAACATGAAAATCAATTGAAAATGGTTAGTAATCTATGCGTTGCTGGTTACCATTCATTTACTGAAACTGAAGGTTAAAATATTTGACAGAAACATAAGCTTCTCTTAATGTTCAAAAAGCAGGTATTGGAGCCAGACAGCATCCTTTGGTTATTGACTACATTGTTATTTATAAGTAGGTATCAAATTATTTAAAGGGATGGTCTTGGGCTCTTAGCCTTTTTTCTTCTTTCACTGTGTTTTGCTTTGTATTTTAGAACACGTTAAGCTTCTTAATACTTCAGGAGCCTTTTTCTTTCTGTTGCATTGGGAATGCAACTTTTGAAGATTCATGTCAATTCAACCCAAATTTATTTCGAAAACTGAACTCTAAACTTGACCTCAATGCTTGTAAATACTAAACTCAATCCTAAATCTGGTTAGTTATTTCTGCAAAAGTTGATGTATATGGTAGATTATCTCAAATTATTTGCAGATAGACAAATTTTGCAATTGAAATTATGTTAACAGGGGTACGAAGATATGATACATACGTAAAACAACACATCAGCAAGTAATATAATAATTGGACCGTGTGTGCATGTGTGCGCGTGTGAGAGAGAGAGTTTTGAAATGTACATGTTTATTTATTTCTTTTTTCCTGTAAGTATTATAATCATCATGTTATGTTCCCAACCCAAAATCACTACTTGACCTAGCCTCATTTCAAAACTGGATTGGGTTCAACCATTGATTGGAGTTTTGAAATTTGTGTGTCCATGTTGAATCCAACTCAGATTTTGCTTATCTAATTATATCTGTCATTCGTTCTCAGAAGTTCACTGTACCACCCAGCTCTTTTCTAGCTTTCAACGTCCACGACTTTCAGTGTTTGGCTAATTTTTTTTTTTATGCTTATGGATTATTCATGGGTACATGGGTAATGTCAGGGTAACCAGCAACTTGTTCTGATGTGAAACTGTTCTACTCCTCATGATGCAGATACCGCCCACAAGGGCGAAATCTCCAAAGCTTGGTCGCCAGAAGAGCTTGCCTATGGGACATGCTGATGAAAGTAACCGTTCAAGTCAGTCAGCCCGGATGAGCCTTGATGAAAGGGCATCCAAAAATGGTGCCGCCAAAGAATCCGGGCTACATGGGAAGAAGCCTCTCAGAGAGTCTCTTCCAAATTTGCCCTCAGAGAGATCCAAATTGGCAAATCCCGAGCCCCTGAAAACAGAACCGCGTAAGAATTCCTCTGAGTCAGCTTCTGCAGCTGAGGAGTCATCCCAGGTTGAGTCCGAGCAAGACAGTCGTCCCGTTGACGAAGAAGTAAAGCCGACCAAAGAGGAGCAGACAGTTCAAATTGCTTTATCCGCACAATCTATGGAGTGTTGATAGGACAAGATAGTGTCTGTTAAAGCAACGATCGATGCCCTTTCTTCGTCCATAGGAGTTTTGAGTGACAAAGGGAAAAGGGCCATCACGAAATGAAACGGATGAAAGGCAACAAAGGATTTTGGATTATTGTGTTTGTAATGTTCTGTTCATACGTCATAGCCTGTTGTGACGTCACAGCCCCCAGTGCATTACAGTTGGAACTGGGATCCTGTATTTTCAACTTTATTATCTTCAGATTAATGCGTTGTTTTTTTTTTTTTCTTTTTTTTTTTTTTTCCTTCTTTTTTTTCTTCCTTCCTTTCTTTTTTATTTTTTGGGTAGTCTGGCGGAGGAATACTGTATCTATTATCTTCATTTTTTTTTTCCGCCTTCTTTTGTAATCCGTTCTAGGTTTTGTATGGGGCTTATAAGTTACATACTGTTAGTCTGATCCCCGATCAATTGATTCGGGGATACAAACCTGCCGCTGGAGTTTGCATCCATGCCATCTCTATAGTGATGAAGACGAGGATTGTGCAATAAGACATTGAATTTTGAACAGTAATGCATTGCAAATTTCTTTTTCAATGTTTAACATGCTTGTCTCCTCCTTCGATTAGGCTATATTAGCAATTGAGTTGTAGAGTCTCTTTCAAAAAAAAAAAAAAATCATATAATAATGTGATGTGGAAGCAGCTTCGTACCATGCACCCCTCAAAAACCATGTTGAGCGTTGCGGGCCGACCAGGCACAAATAATTTGTAGACACCAGCTCATCTGTATAACTTGTAAGCACTTTGGGAACCTAATGAAAAGAAAATAAACAAATAATGAGGGAAATAGTTCTATGGTATCACACCACTGAAGTATTCCATGCTAATACTAAACTATTTAATGTTCTTCAGAAACTCGTATACTTCTAATAAAAATTCAAACATTCGAAGATGCTCATTCCATGATTATTTATTCTAATGTTTAAATGAATGAGATGAAATTTCCCATTCTCAATAAACCTTTCTTTTTCTTAATATTATTTTTCTTACTTTCTATACAATCTTTCGTTTCCCAATATCTAATAGTCCTTTTGTTTTCATTTCCATTATTATTTTTTTCATTCCTAATAAAAGTGTTCCACCATCCAGCATTTTCCGCTATCCTGTAAGCCACAGAATGATTTTCCTTCTGATCATTACTCTCGACCATGTAGCATGATTGTCTCTTTTCCCTTCTCATTAATACCACACTTCTCTTCCTATTAATATCACACCTTTTTCTAAGGGCGGTTGGATGCATCAAATGGAATGAAATTGGATTTGGAGGAAGATTAAATAAGATGAAATAAATTACTTTATTGAGAAATAATAAATTATATAAAGAATGAAAAATAGCATTGGCAATTAAATAAGTTTTTGTACATTGGAAAATGAAAATTTAAATGAAGAATTATAATAATTAGAGTGTGTTTGTTAATGAGTAAAAATTATCAAGTTAAAACTTTTCACTCTCCACAAATACCCTATTTTTTAATCATTTCTTCACATTTTTTAATATAACTATCTTACTTTTCAATCATTTCTACACAGCTATCTACGCAACTAACCTATCTATTTTAAATCTATCTTATTTACTTTTTATTATTATCCTTGTCATATCACATTATTTGACAACTTCTACCCTCTACAACTTTTTATCAAAAGTTTTATCAATTTCCGAACACATCCTTAATATTCAAAATTAGAAACGTACTTCAATCCTTATTCCACTCCGTTCAATAATGCTTCCAGGGATGCCCATAACAAGGAGTACAACTAGGGGTGCAACTTGGGTCGGGTAGGTCCGGGTAGGGGTCGACCTTACCCTTACCCTATTTTATGCTGGGTTGGTTCGAGGCATGCCCTACCCTATTTTTTTAAGGCCAGGTCGGTTCCAGTTCCGATTCTGGTTCTATATCGGTTCCATTAAAAATTCTTCAAGCATGCTGCCAAAATCTGTTTGCAAGTCTAAAAATTTGAATATCATGACTAACTATAAACAATTTACCAAATCTGTTCCAAACATTTGCAAGAAATTCATAAAATAGTTAACAAATGCATGAAACTTTTAACAAGAAATCATTTAGCCATTGCAAATGGATAAAAATCATGAGCAAGAATACATGTTGCCAAACAAATACACAGAACAGAGAACAAGAAGTCAAGAAACAAACTTGTACTTAGTTTTCCTTCCCAAACGGATGAATGTCACAGATGTATAGGTGTAATTCTCAGCCGTAACTCAATGTGGAATTATGGATGCATGAAGTTGAAAGGAAAGATAGAAAAGAAACTAGGAAAGTAACTCTGATTGGGAATTTGGGATATGCCTGAGGGGATGGTTAATGGGCAATCCTTCCAAACTTGAGCCTGGAGGGGTGCGACCGTCGACCGTGCAAGCCAAGCGAGAGCCGAGCAGACGAAGAAGACGGCAAATGAGAAGACAGAGAAGACGAAGTAGGCACGGCTGATGAGAAGACGGAGCAGGCACGGCTGATGAGAAGACGGAGCAGGCACGGCTGAAGAGAAGACGGAGAAGACGGCGATTCCGATTTTCGGCAAACTCTATCTCAAGGCGCGGCTCTGCCTAGAGTCTTCTGGATCTAATTTGCCTATAGCGAAGAAGGTGAGAAGAAGCATGTGATTGCAAGGGGAAGTCGAGAAGGGCTGCAACTGCAAGTGGCAAGGATTCTCCGATCCAGTGAGTCAATGATGACTAACGAGGTGAGAGGAACGAAACAGGGGTCATCTTCACTCTCCAGTTGCTTCTCTAGTGTCGAATACAGCAATACCCACTACCATCTGCCCAGTGTCTCCCTTTCTCTAAGACGATTGAGACGAACGGATGGCAGACGCTCACACTGCCTCTTCTGATTTTTGACAGCTAGCAGGCGTGCGCAGGCGGGAGCGGTGAGGACTAAGGCAAGACACGACATGAGGCAATGCCCGACAGCCTGTTAACCTAATAATATATATATATATTTATTATAATAATATTATACAAAATTCGGGTCGATTCCAAGTACCCATTACCTAGAACCGACCCTATCTAAATACCCCGGGGTATTTTTTATCCGGAACCGAACCAACCCTACGGGTAACTATGGTAGAACCAAACGTATCCTATTTATGGTATCCATCGGGTCGACCCGTGGATACCCGACCCACCTAAGTACAACTCAAGCTTAGATTGAAAACAACCTAAAACCCTAATACTAGAGTTCGGTATGGGTTTCGAATATTACTTCGAGTAAATTTTGAGCTGACAGGTGGGTAAGTCCCATTAATTTTGCATTCAAATTTAGCAAAAATAAAGGTCGTATCATTAATGTCAAACTACGTTTCCAAGATAATATGCCAAAGATACCACGTGGGCGGTAGCGCAGTTGATAACTCTGGTAACCTCCACTAGTTAGGTCTAGGGTCCAGGTCTCCCCATGAGTGGGAGTTACGGCTGTTTTTGATGGCTGTCTCTTGACGATATTGATGGCAGGCCTGTTTCCATGAGTATTTATGTAGGAGCTTATTCTCTTCCTTGTGAATGAGTTTAAATGTAATAAAAAATGTCATACTGTATATTAACAACAAAAAATAATAATAATAATAAATGATAAATAATATAATAAAAAAAGACTACCAAAATATAGATATATATATTCTTATACCAAATACGCATTTCTCATGTATGATTTTTATTAAGGAAAAATTCTTCTTATATTTATAACTTTTATCCCAAATTCAAATTTTGCATCAAGACTATCCATTAATTTTGCATTCAAATTTAACAAACATAAAGTTTCATATCACTATTGTCAAACTACGTTTCCAAGATAATACACCATAGATGATATAATAAAAAAAAGACTACTAAAATACAGATATGAATATACTTATACCAAACACACATGTATCACGTATGATTTTTGTTAAGGAAAAATTATTCTTATATTTATAACTTTTATCCCAAATTCTTGTGGAATATAATATCATGCACCGAGGTGCACTTAGCTTCGGTGCACCCAGATGCAAATACTCATTTTTTATATTTTTTTAAAAAATTTATAAGCATGTTAATCAAGTATATTTAACATGTATATCAATTTTTATTATTTTTGGAGATTTTTAGATTTTTTTGGATTTTTTAAAATCTAAAAATGCCATTGCTTTTTTAAAAAAATTAAAAAAATCCAAATTTTTTCAAAAATAATAAAAATTTACAAACATGTTAAATACACTTATATTAACATTGTATAAAAATATTTTCAAAAAAATATAAAAAAAAGTAGATTAAATACACCTTGGTGCACTGAAACTGCATGATATCAAAATCCAATTGGTTTTATACTATTAATATTTCATAAATTCTTCCTATACTTTTAACATTTTACCCTAATTTCCCTTAATAAAATCACAAATAGCCGACATATACCCAATCAAGAGACTATTTTGCCATTCACATTTCCCTGATTGATGCGATTAGGCAACTCCTAATTTCATGTTCTTCTCCCCTCTTCCGGCACCAGTTCCGATTGAGAATGAGATTCATATTGCATCTGTGACTATGGTTCGCTGCTTGCTTGCGTTGCATGCTATTGCTGCACGGATTTATAATGATGCACGCACCGTTGTGGATTAGACGGATTCTGGTCCTCTGCTCCCGGCAACACCCTTTTTTTTTTTTTTTTTTTTTTGAAAATTTTTTCAGAAACTTGTTAACCCAATAGTGTTTAACGTATGTATCAATTTTTACCATTTTTAGAGATTTTTATATATTTATTTCGGATTTTTAAAAATCATTGACATTTTAGTAATTTAAAATTACCTAAAATGTCACTAATTTTCAAAAATAAAAAATAAATATCTAAAATACTCCAAAAAGGGTAAAAATTTATACACAGATTAAATACACATAACTTAACACTATTGTAAAAAAAAATTCAAAAAATTTTTTTTTAAAAAAAATGTATGCACCCGAGAGCATGCAACACTGCATGCTCCTGAGAGCATAGGATCAGAATCCGGAAAAACCTTTATTAATGAATACTCGTACTTTGAGGATTGATGTAGAGTTGACTCAAATTTAACAAACACAAAAAGACTATATCATTAATGTCAAACTATGTTTCCACTAAATAACTACTTAATAAGTGTATTTAAAATATCCGTATCTTTAAAATTTTCAAAAAAATATATACACATATACGAAAATGACAAAATTTAATCTATATATTAAATACACTTAAATAAATAAGTATAAGAACAAAAGTCAAAAAAATTATTATAAATGAATTTTTTCAAATTGATTGAGAAAGACATTTGCTTAACCCAACTAACAGTATCACTTGTGTTGTAAAATAAGATATCCAAAATCTTTTACTCTTTCCAATATAAATAATATAGGGAAGATGATATAATAATAAAAATTACCAAAGAATATATATATAGACTCCATTTCTATATAACTATATAACTCAATTACAAAGAAACAGTCTCATGTAATCCTTTTGATTTTTAAGATACTAATGATTAATTTTAAATTCAATTCATCCATTCATTGAATTTAATATTGCTTTAATCTAAGGTACCGAGTTTCATCCAAATCAAATATATATTAATCACGTTTTGCTTAAAAATATATATTCATGTGTAAATTATAAAAAAATATTTAAATCCATTTTCACATGTATTAAAATATAATAATATTTTATAAAATTATTATTCACATAATAGTAATATTTTAAATAGTTTAGATATTAAAAAAATTATTTTAAAATTAATAATTTAACAAAAAACTATTTTATTACATTGATTTTACACATTTAGATACACATTTATAGATAAAACCCATATACATGGGATAAAACCCATATACATGGAAATTTAAATTCTCTATCAAACATCAAAATTTTAAAAATGAGAAAAATTACATAAAAAAGAGTTTCATATAAGTGGGGCTGTTATGTACTCATATAAGGTACGTATATCATGCATCGATTTTACTAATATACAGTAGAGTTCAGGATCATGTTTCGTTTCTATCAACTCAAACGCAGTTCTATTTTACTTCGGGTTGGGTTCAGACTCAATTAATAAACCCAAATTTCCAATTAAAAAAATCAGGTTAGGTCAGGCGGGATAGGGTAAACCCTACCCAAGTTGCAGCCTTCGTTTTGTTTTATGAGGACCCAAGCACGTTGAATAGGAAATCTCCAGATACAAAAAAAAAAAAAAAAAAAAAGAGAGAGAGAGACGAGATCTATCAAGACTGCCCTCGTCTGCACCTCAAAGAACACCCCCAATCCAAACGCACAAAGAATCAGAAATTATTGACTGATTCCCCACCGCCGCCACCCATTCATAATTTACAAGGGCGAGAGGGAGAGTCAGTGAGACCACGTAGTAATAGGCGACACGTGAGGTGCCGGTTCTTGGAAAAAAGGCGGGCGGCTGTTTTTTCCCCACTCTTCTTCAGCGTCCCCGTCGTCTTCATCAGCTTCCCAAACAAATCGAGCATAAGCCGCTGTCACGTAACTGCAAAACACAAACAACAGCCCTTGAACATATATGACTTGAAAGGAAGAGCAAAATGACGTGACCAGTCTCTTCCTCCCTAATGCATTCCATGTTGTCCTTGCCAACGCACAATGCCTATTTGCGACACCAACAACAGCATAGCACTTGCATCTTGCATGGTAGTAAGATCAATCTAGGATTGTGTTTGAATTCTTAATTTCCCCGACAACGTCAAAGTAATGCCGTATGGGGATTAATAAAAATCTGCAAAGAGACAATGGACTTTTACTATGATAGTTGGAAAAACTCCACCCAACACTCAATCTTCATTTTCCCATGACAATAGGATGAGTTGTTTCCGTAAAGAACATCTATCTTTCACAAATCACGCTTTCTTGTAATCCCCCGAGGATATTAATCAATATAAGGCACCTCGCTTTCTACTATCCGACGACATAAAGAACAAATCGATAGGAAAACCCAAACCCATTTCAAGCAGCCATCCTTCAATTTGATTTTAAAAGAAGAAGAAGAAGAAGAAGATAAGGTGATATGTATAATTTGCAACAATACCAAAAAGAAGAGAATCGAGGATCTAAATGCACTCCAATCTTGAAGGTTCTTACCAGTTATCTGGGGCAGCCTGCATTGCTTGATTGAAGTAGGTTTCAGCGCGCTCAGAGTCCTTGTGTATCTGCCACACCAGATCAGCATAGAGTGAAAGAACATCCCCATCAGCTGGACTAGATAAAACCGCACGTCCACAGTACTCTTCAGCTTTAGAAAGATCACCGCGGACCTGTGCCCCGAGACTCGTTATTAATCATAATTCCCAACACCCACGCTAATCAAACATTGTAGACCGCTGGAACCAACGCCAAAGGTGAAAAATAACAGAGAACCAACAAGATAATTTTGAGGACCCAATTGCAAAGTCATTCCTTGCTTCGTTCGTCTTCCAATCATGCAACAAAACAAAGTACAGAACGGAATAGACGGAAAATCTCGTAACTCAAGTCGAAAACAGGGATTGAAAAAACAGGCTGGAATGTTTTGAATTTGACGCTGGAAAAGCAATTGCGAGTAATGAATTTACTAACAAGAAAGGATTACCTCTTTCAGAAACCTCGCATAGTTTGCAAGAAGAAGCCCATTTCCTGGATCCGCTTCTATCATCCTCTGGTAATACAAATCAGTGCTGTTGCTTCCATTGTTGGAGTCCCAAGAGCCGGATCCGTCGTCTCCATCCCTGCCGCCGCCGCCGCCGTCGCCGCCCCCGCCATAGATTCCAGCACCTCCTGTACTTCCGATTCCATCACCTGGAAACAGAGTCGGAACCGCCTTCCTCTTTCCGTCGTCGACAAAGCGACAACGTTTGTCGACAACCTGCTCATCTAGCCCAGAGCTCGAGAAAAGCTGACCAACGGAAGCCGTAGTTGAAGAAGGGCTTTCTTTCGCTTTCTCCACTGGGATCGACAAGAGCTTACTCCGGTTAGGGTTCTTACGCGGCGGCTTTCCCTTGGAGGCTGCGAGTGGCCGCGAGGGGTCCGACACCGTCCTCTGCAGCCTGCCGGGAGATGAGGACTTCAAAGACGCCGTTACCGAAACCAGTCGTGGAAGTTGAGTAATCGATCCGGACCTCCGAATCGGAGGATTCAGATCGGCTTCCAAAGACGATTCCTTGCAAAGAGCGATGCATGAGTTGAGAATCGGTGTGGAAGCACTTCGGAGAAGCATTACCGACACGTTTTCAATTTGTTTATCAGAGACCCAAAAGCCTCGAAAAAGGGTTTCTTTTCAAAAATTGAATTTGGGGAAAAAGGAAGCTGATTTGTTCTCCATGAAAATATCCGGATCCCTAGACACACTTCCTTTTGTTTGAGAATTGGAGACGTGATTCTCAAAATCCCAAAAAAAGTAAGCAGCTTTGCAAGGAATTCCCATTCAAACAGCTTGAATCCACCACAAACACGGAATTACAGATGCTATCTCTCCGTTTCATAACACCGTGATGGGGCTACTATTGGCAAAATCACCCCCATTGCGAAATTGCAAAACCCTAAGAAGGGTTTCAGAATTGCCGAAGAGAAAACAGAAAGATGGAGATAGCTTGGTAAAGAGACGGGGAAATCAGTGAAGGCTTTTTATTTTTTCAAAATTTTATTTCTAAAGAGCTGAGCGTGTTAAGTAGTCCTGCGATGTACGCTATACCATACCCGTGTCCATTGCATCTGCCCTCTTATGCCGGTGTAAATCGATCCAAACCGTCCATGTCCAGGAAAATAGGCATAGAAGATTCCTAATCTGATTAAATAATCATATAAACCCGAGGAAGAATTGAGATGTTCGCTGAAATAGCGGAAGGGCTTCTTCTGTGGCTGGCTTCCCAAGGAAATCGGATCTTGTCCGTCGGTTTTGCCTCGCGAAGCGATCTTCTCTCAACGAACTCCTTTGACCTTAAGACTTATTAGGCCAATGACAGAATTCCACTGCCTCACCGTTTGTCTCGGGATGACGATTGCGCATACACCTGTTTTTTTAATGTTTTTTACAAGTTTGTTAATTTATATCTATTTAATATGTGTATAAATTTTTACCATTTTTGAAGTATTTTGGATATTTATTTTTTATTTTTGAAAATCAAATGTCACTAATTTTCAAAAATAAAAAATAAATATCTAAAATACTTTAAAAATGATAAAAATTTATACACATGTTAAATACACTTATATTAATAATTTTATAAAAAATTCGAAAAAAAATTATAAAAAAAGTGTATGCGCCCGAATGCATGCAATCGGATCCCTTTGTCTCGCGCATTGTCTTTTTTCTTTTTTCAATGAAAAGAAATCTTACATGAGAGATGATCGTTTGCAGCTGGGCTAAGTAGCCGTTACTGCGTCCGCAAACAATCGATGCATCGTGCGCCGTCGGATTAGGCGGGATGAGAGGGAGCCGTCGGATGAAAAAATTGCCCACGGCTCCCCACGGGTTTCGTCGATTCAATTATTCGAAGACGACTACTTCAAAAATCCGGCTAACCAAGTCCCTCTCTTTCCGGCTCCCGCTCCCTCTCTCCTCGCTGCCCTCTCTCTCTCCTGCCCTCTCTCTCCCCACTCCGGCTTATTCTCTCCGGCTCACGCCCTCTTCGGCTCTCGCTCTTCCCAACAGATCCCAGATCCCTCTCTCTCTCACGCCCTCTGTCTCTCTCCCGCCCTCCAACTCATTCTCTCTCCCCTGCGCCCCCCCTCTCTCTCTCCCTCTCCGGCTCGCGCCCTCTCCCTCTCCCGTCGCTCCGCCTCGAACCTGCTGCCTCCCTCTTCAGCTCCGGCTCCCTCTCCGGCTCGCGCCCTCTCTCTCTCCCGTCGCTCCGCCCCGAACCTGCTGTCTCCCTCTTCAGCTCCGGCTCCCTCTCCGGCTCGCGCCCTCTCTCTCTCCCGTCGCTCCGCCCCGAACCCACTGCCTCCCTCTTCAGCTCCAGCTCCCTCTCCGCCTCGCGCCCTCTCTCCCTCGCGTTGCTCCGCCCCAAACCCGCTGCCTCCCTCTTCGGCTTCGGCTCCGGAGCTCGCTTCCTCTTCTGGCCCCACAACCCCTGTCCCTTTCCTCCGCTAGTGCGGTTGTTCTACATTATCATTCCTTTTCGATTATCTAAGTGGTGCCGCATGGTTTGATGGATCTCGTCACAATTGTTTTGTTTTGGTGCATTCATAATTCTTTGGGCGGCTTTCTGTCTTCTGGTCATTGTCTAGTGGAAGCAGTTTCCTGATATGCATACTTATGGTCAAAGAGGAGAAATCAGGACCTGCATACTCATGTTCAAAGAGGAGAAATCAGGACTTGTATACTCATGGTCAAAGAGGAGAAATAAGGACCTGTTAGCTCGTGTTCAGTTCTTAGTAGTAATGAATTATCATGCAAACTCATACTTGCCTCAAATGTTTCGTGGAATGTATCTCATTGATGATTGTATCTCATTAATGATTGAACATCTTTCACATTCTTCATCACTCT